>CM031989.1:993412-1593412 GCA_018804465.1 Populus tomentosa
TTTTTTTTTTTTTTTTTAATTTGCTCAAAATTTAAGACAAGTCATCCCCACAAGTCCACTCTCTCTATGGTATGAAATGTTTCCGCGTGAGGACCTTTTTGGTTCTATTTTTATCAAGACTTGGATGTTGAATACAATCACTTATCTATTTGATTATAATCTCGACAATTAATGCACACTGAATTTTCCATGGCTAATTTTCCATTTCGTCTAATTTCCATTTTCTAAAATATCTCCTGAATTTTCCATGGCTACAAACAAAACCAAACAATTTAATTGGTTTATTGATATTCCAATCAATATCAAATGTCTTTCAAGTAGTTGAGCAAAGAAAACTGATCATACTAAAAACAAATCGGGATTGCTTTCAATTTACTCCTAACATTTAGGACTAATGCAACTTTTCTTTTTTAGTTGTTTTACTACTAGAAAACTAGCAAATAGCTATGAAAATACCTATGAAAAATTCTCCACCAATAAAATAGAAAATTTATGTCATTAATTTCTGACATGGATATCTATGAAATATGTTATATCAAAAATTCCTGATCAAATAGAAAAAATTTAAATTAAAAAAGTTTCTTTTAAAATTTTGCTATGAATGTATTGAATGAGCTCACGTCGTAAGTGAATATCTATTTTTTAGGTGTTTATTCTTGATTGGCACATAACAATTCATGATCGTCATAAGCGTTATTAGAAGAACTAGTAGTGATCATGTTCATATGACATGCGATTGACTTTTTCCTTGACATCTACACAAATTTAAAAATTAAGATATTATAAACCATTTCTATTTTTTAAAAATAAATTAGCAACACCTCCTAAATACAAGAGAAAATAATTTAAATTAAATTGCTACAAACCAATTCATTTTATTCAATTTGTTTCCCTTGAGTGAAGAGTTCACTCAACTTGTATTAAGATTATTATTTTTAATTTATTTCTATTAATGCATATATTTAATGGGCAATCGTTATTATGTTTCAAATTGTATGTTAATTAGCCAATTGCAGGTAAATGCGTTTAATTCTGAACTAATGACCTAAAAATGTTTTTAATAAGTGAAAGTCAATTTTGGTATCTATTTTTTTGTTATTTCACAAACAAACCCTCAATTGGTTACAATCTTTAATAATCTTTTCAATTATGCCACTTGATTTCTTTGATTGAGCACTTAGTGTCTTTTACAATATGGTCCTCGGTCTTGATATTCTTTAAGTTCATCCTCAATTTCCCTTTTATACTTTTAATTCTTTTGATTTAACCCTTAATTAAAATAATTTGCCTCTCAAAACTTCAACACCCATTCATTTTAGTCTTTGAACCTTTAATTATTGCAATCTTGACACTAATTGATTCTCAAACTTTGATTTTTCTTCAATTAAGTCTATAGTTTCATTAATTAACATAAACCAAATTTCAATTAAGTCCTTAGTTGCATTAATTAACATAAACCAAATTTCAATTAAGTCCCCAGACTTATTGATTCTTCTAATTTCTAACAAATTGACTTCAAAACTTTGTTTTTCTTTCATTTTAGCTCTTGATCAAGCCACTTTAACCTTTTTAAAGTTCAATTATGTCCTTGGATTTTTAAATTTAATTGAAAAAAAATAGAAAAGAAAAAACTAAAGTTCGACAAAATTTTCTCATATGAAAAAAATTCAAAACAACAAAATTCATATAATTAAGAACATAAAAATATATATAAAAAAAGCAAAAACACCCAAAACTTAGAGAAGAAATAGTAGAATTCTTACCTTATATATATTAGTTGTGGGTTAATTTGAGAATAAAAAAAAATTACATGTTATGAGTTAATAAACAAATAAAAAATTAAACAAACGAAGGAGAAAAGAGAAGGAGGAGCCATACTTGTTAGAAAAAAGAGGGTCGTTGCTTGAGGAGAGAATGAGAGAGAGAAGAGAAAGAAAGAGTGAGAGGTTTTGTTAGAGAGATAAATAACAGAAGAGGAAGAGAGAGAAAAAATAGAGAAGTTGTAACATCCCTATTTTTTTCCGGGACAAATTCTGAATGTAACATGAAAATCCAGGATTTTTTTTTGCATAACATATTTAATAGGATGCTTTGACGAAAATTAATTAACAATAAACATTATCTAACACAAGCACATGATTTTCATATTATACAATAAAACATCCAACACATAAACAACTTAATAACCATGTCTTCACGAATAATTGCAAATTCATGGTGGGGAATGACAATTTAACATCCTTTTGGCTAGACAATTGGATTAGTGACTACCCTCTCAAAACAGCCTTCCCCAGGCTATATTTTTTGTCTTCCTTTAAATCTGCTTGGGTGGCTGATATTGGGAGATGGAGCAATGGAATTTGGATTTGGTCCCTGTAATGGCGCAGACCTCTATTTCATGTTGACCAAGAACAACTATAACTTTTATCATCATTGTTGAATTCCAAGCCTTTGTTCTGTCACAAGATGGATAAGAAGATCTGGACTCTCAACAACAATGGTCTCTTCAGTGTAAAATTTTGCTCCAAAATGATGGACTAGTTGCTCTACGATGGTGCCAAACTATTCCAATCTTTTGATTGGATAAAACTAACTCCACCAAAAGTGCAATTTTTCCTCTAGCTCCTTGTTCAAGATAAAGTAACCACAAGAGATTTTCTATTTCAGCATAACTACCTTATCCTTCAGGAATCATGATATGCTTTTTGCAATAAAAGTTTGGAATCTTCAAGTCACCTCTTCATTCACTGCCACTTCACTTGGAATATATGGATGAAATTGCTTTCTAATCGAGGCTTTTGTAGTGTTTTTTCAAAATCTGTTGATGATATGTGCTACCAATGGTTAAAGGCAAGCAGTAGAATCTCTCATGGCAGCTTTTTTTTTTTTTTTTTTTGTATGGAATCTTTGGCTCCACCGGAATGACGTCATTTTTAATGGCGCTGCCCTTAACCTCTAAATTTGTTTCTCCATGGTTTGACAAAGTATTGCTTTATGACTGAGGCTTGATTCCATCTCTTTGGAGCTTAATACAGAGAATGTTTAGTAGGGAGGAGTTGGTTTCTTATGTTTTTTTTTCGTTCCCTCTAATTGTTACACTCCCCTATTTCATGCAACAACTTTTGTGCTTTCCTTTTATCTGTTTCCTTAACTCTGCTTGTTCATCTAATGAAGAGGATTACATATTCGACTTCCTATCACTGAAAAGTTCTCTAAGATGATTCTGATAAAGCAGGGTCACGATGGAGATGCGTTCAAAAAGACACTCAGCAGCCAACTGAGTCCATGTTCAAAAGCAGGATTAAGTTCAATGACAACGAACTTCTTTCAAATTTTTGGTGCAGTTGATGATGAAATGAAACTTTTTTCCTTTTTGCAGAAAGTGCTTCTTTGCAAGCTATACTGCTGTACATTTCCATGGTCTGCTTCAGCTTAAGAGCATCTCCAAAATGCTATTTTGAAAAGCTAAATTGATAAAATAACATTTTGAATAGTATAGATATAGCTTTTTTTATCATATCTATTCTAATGGAAAAAAGCTATTTGAAGAGCCATTTATATTGGAGTGGAAAAAACAAGTTTTTTATTATTTTTTAATAAGTTTGATGTTATTTTTTTTCCACATGGCTATATTTAATTGGTTTATTTTTTTAGTGGCCCCACTTTGTTAGTTTTGGCTCTTTAGAGAGATATGTAGGAATAGTATTTGTGGGAGAGAAAAGACATTTTAGTATTTTGTTTGGTTTTCCCCTTGGAGTGTGCAAAACAAGCAAAAAAAAAGCTAAAATATTAATTTTTTATTTTTGGCTTTCCATTTAGCTTCTCCATTGGAGATTCTCTAAGCCTTCATCTTCTCATCTCAACTTCTAAACAGACCTACACTTAATGCACAATCCAGAACTGATTTCTAATTTTTCACAATGTTCAAGCTAAAAACACCTACTGGTAGTATTGGTTGAAGAACACTTTGCACTTACTGCATTTAAATTGCTCATAGATTAAGACTATAGAAATCAGCCATATGAACTGAATCGAGAGTAGGGCATCAAGGCGACTATATCCAAAAAGCTGGTGTGTTGCTGCCTTCCAATCTAACACCCAAACTGTGAAAAGGGAAAAAAAGAAGTCATCAACCATAAATGACATTCAAGCAAAAGTATTGATATTGAATTCCCACAGTAGCAGGTGGGAAATTTTGCTTTGACCATGCTTCAAACAATCTCGTTAAGTATAAACTATAAAGAGTTTGAAACCCATAAATTATTTAACACGACAGGGATGAAGAAATTCCTACACAAAAATCTATATAAACACGAACCATCTCCTGAATTTAAACAAACATTGTAGGGAAAATACAGCAAACAATGCCTCAATTTGGGCATAAACATATGGGAGGGGAAAAAAGAAGGCAAAAAAAAAAAACAGACGCGAATCTGCCTATAGAGATCCAACTTAAACAAAGAAACCTAACCAACATCTCCGAAGGAAGAATGGAAGCTGTCAAAGATAAAATAAACTGGAAAAAAGAAAAAAGGCAAAAGCAAAGTCATCAATCTTTCATAAAAAGAGCAAACCACAAAGACATAGATTAAGCAAGACCAAAGAGAAAAAAAATGGAGCAACAAAACAGAACCCATGAGGAAGCAAGCAGGGGAAGGAAAAAAAAAAACTGAAGAAGGAAAGCTACAACACTCAAAGACTAATCCAGCAGCCCCTCTCTAAATCAAGCAAGAAAAACTGCAGCTACCAGACCTGAAAAAGTAGAGGACAAATGATGAACATCAATGCTAGCATGAAGAAGAAGCAGAGCCATGAAACACTTAGTCGAACACTACTATACACTGCCACAAATAAAGCTCTGCCTTTTTTCCAAAGCCATCACCAACTTTCCATCCCTCTCCATCCTCCATGTCACTTGGCTACTGTGTGTTGTCATTATCATCTTGAAACACTTTCACCATCAAGGTTCATCACCACCATGGTGGCTTTGTCAATGGAGACCCCAACAACTACACCCTTAACACGCGTTAATCATTACCATGTACTCTATGGAGTAATTTACTGTTTTTTTATCCCATAAAAGAAAATCTAGTGATTGGAAGGTGGCAGCCACACCTTATTTTTCAAAGACTTATCTTGATAAAATCATATTTTCTAAAACCAAGAAAACCATAAACATGTCTTTTTTTTTTACAGCCTTACAGATAATTAAAACAGACTATCTTACAAAAACCAAGAACCAACACCAAAAAGACAATGACCATGATTTCGTTAACAGCAAACACAAAAATGCTGAAAATAAACAATTTCGTGCCATGGCAAATGAATTAATCTCATATAATCTCATCCAAAAGAATATCTCATTATATAATAAGCCTAAAATAGCCTTGAAAGAATCTTCAAACAATCACATCGAAGAAAATAAGTTGAAATGCAAAAACAATAAGACAGACCTGAGTGAAGACAAATGTGTCACGAGATAATCTGTTGCTCGCTGATCTCCTCCGCAATTCGAAAGAATCAACCCCTCTCTCTTACAGCGCCACCAACCATGCAAGAGGCTAAACAAAGATGCCTCCCTTTTTCTTCCAATATCCCTACCGAGAAAAATAAGCACAAAACTCATCAATATCAAATGACAAAAACAAAAAAAAAAATATTGCAGAGTCTAATCAACAGTGGTTACAATAAAAAAAAAGACTAGATAATGACTTGAACTTTATGAGGAAGCCTTGACTATTAAAGCCATAAAATATAATACCAAATATCTAATAGCTTTAAAATATAATAGATTATTAATACCCTCTCACCTTTCCTTTCAAATAACCACGAACATACTTCCAAGTTGCCAGGATTATAACGCGCAGCACAGGAATAATTCCTAAAAATATGAGAAGCTGTTTCTACATTGGCTAGATGTACATCATCATCATCATCATCGCTACTGTTGTGGGTTGTGATAGCTTCCCTGTATGATGAGCTACTACTTTGGGATGTGATAACTTTATTCTTTGATTGGATATCATCATCATCACCATTTCCTTCCTCTTCATGCAACCATAGGACACCAACCATCATTACTTGAATAGTTGGATCAAGTGGAAGCACTGAAATGCTCACGTCATCACCATTATCAAATGTAGGATCATCGCCCCCTAATTTCCAGTGGCTTAGCGATTGGAGTACAGCATTCCCGTGCTTGTAGCCACTAGGAAAGAAAGAGGCGGGACAAAACAAGGATCGACCACTGGTATTGTTTCTGATTTCGAGATAAACAGAACCACAGAGAAGGGTTTCTGATGTGGTACAAAACCTTGTGAATAGATTAAAACCACATATCCGGTGCGCAGCAGGTGAGGCTATTTGGAATGACAGGCAGCCCACAAACTCTTTCTGAATTATCCACTCCTCTTCTTCCTCCTCATAAAACTTAAACATCCCATCTTCATCAGCTACGACAACGTTGAATACGCCCTTAAAAACTGTTACCTGTACCATCAAAACGATGTCCATTATAAAATGAGCAAAGGAAGAATTTTCCAGGAAAAGTACACAAATGTAGATTTGAAATACAATAAAACGGGTGTGTGAGGACCTGAAATATCCAGGGCTGTATTTGAGCGTTGACCGTTTCCATTATTCTGAACATGTGTGAGTCAGCCTTTTGGATTAATTCTAGCTTCATCGAATCTTGGATGTCAACTAATTGATCACAATCATATACTACAGTCCAAGGGATTAGATTTGGAACTGTTTGCAGTGAATAACTACTAGACACGTCTAACGAAGACAAATTGGATGGAAGCTCTGGGAGGGTCTGAAGCATTTTGCAATTTCTTAAAGTCAGGGCTAAGAGTGGACTGAGGTCCTTAATGCTTTCTGGAAGAAAACGAATTGGAGTTCCACTTAAATCTAGTCTGGTCAAGGAGTGTGGCAATGTAAATCTCGAAGTTTTCCTTGCTGAAAACCTAGAGGGAAACAATAGCTTCAACGAAAAAGATGAAATGTATGATGTACTATTATATCCATCACTTTGAAGCAACCTGTGTCCCTGATGATGCTCTAACTCCATATTCAGGCTGTCAAGATTTGAGCAACCATTTAAATAAAGCTCTTGAAGTGAATTCAATCGACTCACTGCTTCTGGAAGCTCCACGAGACTCTTACAATTCTTCAGATTTAACATCATGAGACAATGTAAATCTCCAATAGATTCATGAATTTGAACCAAATGGATGCAGTCTTCAAGTATTAGATTTTCAAGTCTTGGCAGACCTGACAAATCTGGGGTTCTAATGAGGCCATGTGAGTGACGCAGATCAAGTATTTTTAATTTTGGAAGAGACTGCAAAAACACTCGAATTTAGTTGTTATCAATTGAAAACAAGAGAGATAGCTATGGAGAGAGACTAGATACATACCAATTTTCCTTTCCAAGCATCAACTAGACTGCTTCTAGATAAATCAAGAACCACAAGCTTCTCCAAGCATAATTGGTTTGGTATGGCTCTCAAAGAGAATCCATGCCAGGATAACCATACCAAATTCTTAGGGAAGTGTTCATAACTTCCATGGAACTTCACGTAATTTAGTTGGAGAAATTTTACATTTTGCATCTTTCTCAAAGCATCCGTGCTGAGGACGGGTAACAAACTTGCTTGACCACTTTGTACTTGTTCCCTGAAGAAAAGGTCAGAAAGCCATTCTCGAGAGGGGAACGTAGGAAGACGATAATGTTGAAAGAAGTTATGCTTGTGGCGAACCATTGAATCACCACAGATAGCTTTGGTACAATTATCTTCCATCAATGCATGCATATCAAGGGTAAGGCCACGCAATTTTTCAGCATCCTGCTTCAAAAACATTAAAAGTATATGAGAAAAGAAAGTAAAATAATAAACAAAATGAGGTACTTACAATAGTTTCTTTCAATATAGTAAAAGCATGAACATTTTAAGATGCCTAAATACCATGCAGATAGCAAAACAAAAACAGGTACTTACACTTGTTTCTTTCAAAACTGTGAAAGCTTCCATGTGATGCCATATTCTTTGACACTGGGGTGATTCTTGACGAGAAATTTCCCTTCCCATATCTCTTACGAGTTGATGCATCCACAACCTTTTATCATTGTTGATTTCAACAATTTCTACAAGACATCTATCGATGAGATTGTCAATCCTGAATCTTGCACCTATACCGAGCCCATCTAGTATCCTAACAGCATAATTGTAATCCATTCCATTGAAGAAACAAGCAATATCAAGGAATAAGTTCTTCTGGTATTCATCATCGAGAGAGTCGTAACTTATTCGAAGAATCTTTTGAACTTCACAATTTGGAATCACTTCCATTTCAAGCAATGCACTTTCCCATACTTCTCGACTTTTACCAGATAATGAAGAACCAATAACACGAAGGGCTAATGGAAGTCCATTACAATGATGCACTATTCTCCAAGAGTCCTCCACAAAACCTTCAATAGGGTAAGCTCGTCCAAAGGCATGCCAACTGAAAAGCTCAAGTGATTTTCCGTTATCTAGAGGTTCAACTTTGCACTTGACCCACTCATCATTAGCTGAAAGCAGACCCTTATTTCTGGTCGTTACAATGATTTTACTTCCTTTACAAAGCCAATTTTGCATGCCAACGATTGCATTGAATTGGTCCCTTTCCTCAACGTCATCTAGAACAATAAGAATTCTTCGACAACATATTACATCCTTAATCTTCAAAATTCCTTCATCAACATCATTTATCTCATCAACACTCTTTTTTAGGATGTCAGAAAGAAGTTGCCTTTGTAGGCAAACTAAACCCTTGAATTCCTTTGACCTTTCTCTAAAATTTGAAAGAAAGCTCTTTCCTTCAAATTTATAAAAGTTCTGGTTATAAACATTCTTGGCTATGGCAGTCTTTCCAACTCCACCAATTCCATAGAGTAAAGCAATGGCAGCACTATGGGACCTATCTTGCAACCATGAGTTGATATATTGTATTACATAATCTCTACCAATGAAATGAAAAGGCAAATGAAATATTTTTCGATCCAAAGTCTTTGAGACGTTCTCCACAATAGATTGGACAAACTGTGCCTCGTACCTACATCAGAAAAGTAAAATACAATGTACGATAGTCTCTCTAGCTATAAGCAATAGAAATAAACGACATTTAGCTAGGAAATTAAAGCAGGTTGTGTGTCAATGATTGATGGTTAAATTTGGAAAAAAAAATCATGAAACAATGAAGAAATCTCAAGTATTTTATTTTATTTTTCTTATATGTTCTCTAGATTAGGAGAGGTTTAGTTTCTCTAAATTTGGAGTGGTATTATCAATCTTCGTCTAAATACTTAAATGCAAAAACTGAATTAATTAAGAGTTGAGAACCAGCATTCTAATCTTATGCCATGTGTAGCTTCATCAAGAGATATAACTTACCCATCTCCTAAAACCATTCCTCCCAAATCTGCAACTTCCTTCAAAGCAATCCTCCACCCATTCACCCGCTCCATCTCCTCCTTGAAGCGCTTTTCGTGTTCCACAAATGCTGCAGCGAAGCTCCCAGTTTGATTTCTGACTTGGGATGGATCCACATCATAGAATACCGGCAAAACTATGGAGTTAGTGGTCCTCTTACGTTCCATGATCATAACAAGTTCATCGAGGCACCATCTCGACCGAGCATAGTCTATGGAGAACACGATTATCGATATTTTTGATTGTTGTATTGCTTTCTGGATCTCCAGCTCTATATTATGTCCTCTCTGAATCTCATCATCATCTCTAAATGTGTGAATCCCTGCTTGGACTAGGGCCGTGTAGAGGTGATCGGTAAATTTCCTGCGGGTGTCTTCACCTCTAAAACTCAGGAACACTTGATGTTTACAATTGGAAAACCGTGAAGAGGAGGATTCTTGATATTTCCCACCAGCCATTTCGAGTGTGGCAAAGATAAAACTTTTCAAGGATCTGAACAAATTAGGGAAAGGCAAAAAAAAGTTGCAGGATTAATGTGGATAGTTCACGATCAACGGGACACCAATTATATACTGTCTCTATGGTACGGAACGTTTCCACCTGAAGGCTTTTTTGGCTCTATCTGCGGGACTTGATGTTGATTATAATCGCTACTCTATTTCTTGGGGGTCAAGTTGATCTGAATGAATAAAATGACATGTAGTCATGCATCGTAACAATCAAACACTGAAAATAAAAAAAAATAATTAATTAATTGTTGAAGTCAAATGCGAAGCACACTGGAATTTATAGACATGTTGAAGAATTGTAATTTCTATGGACACAAGTCCGAAAAGTGCAACCTGAATTTTCCATGGCTAATGGCTCTTGATTCAAATCGGAAGCAGAAAGTCGGAATGTCCAGGCATGACCAGTATGCATAGAGAATTTTATGGCTATTCACATTCTGAAGTAAGAATCAAGTTAGAAAATAAATTCCACAGATTGATGGCTCTTGACTCGAATTGGAAGCAGAAAAGTCGGAATGTCAAGGCATGACCATTTATGCATAGAAAATTTTGGTGCCCAAATTTTATGGCTATTGACATTAATTCTGAAGTAAAAATAAAGTTAGGAAAATAAATTTCATGGCTCTTGACCAGAATCGGAAGAAGAACGTCGGAATGTCCAGGCATGACCAGTTATGCATAGAAAAGTTTGGTACCAAAATTTTATGGCTGTTCACATTAATTCTGAAGTAAAAATCAAGTTAAGAAAATAAATTCCACAAGTTGATGGCTCTTGACTCGAATCGGAAGAAGAAAGTCGGAATGTCGAGGCGTGACCAATTATGCGTAGAAAATTTTGGTGCCAAATTTTTATGGCTTTTGACATTAATTCTGAAGTAAAAATCAAGTTAGAAAAATAAATTCCACAAGTTGATGGCTCTTGACTCGAATCGGAAGAAGAAAGTCGGAATGTTTAATTCTGAAGTAAAAATCAAGTTAGAAAAATAAATTCCACAAGTTGATGGCTATTGAATTCCAGAAGTAAGAAACAAGTTAGAGAATAAATTCCAATGGCTAGTTTATCAAGTAAAGCTATTTTGGCATGATATTAAGGGAATGACATTAATCAAGAAATACTATCCTATCGTCCATTAATATCTTTTTAATAAAGGAATCAACTTCCTTTCCAATTTAAACACTTTAATACGACTAATAAAAAAAACCAACTCCCAGTACTAACACCTCTTTTTTAAAGAAGACTAACATGGCTTCTTGATATATTTCAACAAGTACTAATACTACTACTACTACTACTACTACTATTATTATTATTATTATTATTATTATTGAGTTGTTAAAATTGCAAGGGAATAAGCTATAAAGGAAATAAAAGTCTTTATTACAGAATTGTCAAAATTCAAGTTTTATTATTATTAATTAATTGTTGAAGTCAAATCACAATCAAAAAATTGATTTTTCACCGGCGGAATATTCCATATGTGTTTAAACTATTTTTTTATTGGCATATAAGTTACCGATGAAGATTTTTCATAGGAGAGTTTCTCATCGAGGATTTTAGATCTATTGATAATTCGGTCGATAAAGTTACGTTTCGGTGGATTAGCTAACAAGATATATTCACAACAAAAAACAAATATTTGCTGACTATTTTTTTGTCGACCAATGCATCGGTAAATATTACCAATGGATCACTAACAAACTAACCGTCAAAAATTGATTTATTATTGTCACACCTGACATCGCGGCGACCTTAAAATTAATTTTGATTAGGGAAAAAGAACAGATTTTTGGCATCTTGTTCTTTTAGAAAAAAGGGTCTTGTTTAAGGAGTCGCCACCAAGTATTATGGTCACTAAGAACCCTAACTGGTCAAAAGAGATCCTACAGTACGGGACTGGTTGAGGCTAGGGAAGGTATTAGCACCCCTAGCGCACACTACCTGAGGTAAGCGGCATTGCTGTTTTAATCTTAACTTGCTAAAATTTTTTGTTGATTTGTGTGTAAGAACATATGATATTATTGACTCTAACTTCAATGAATAAACCTACGAAATAAATTTAAATCAATGCATGTGTATTTTTCTTTTTTTTTTTCTTTTAAAAAAATGATGGTTTGATCATAATATTCCTGACTTTGGCGTCAATGAATATTCCAACACGAATAATTCCAACTCTGGCGTTGGTAAGTATTCCACCAAAAATAATTCTAATTAAAAATTCCACCACGAATAATTTCAACTCTGGTGTTGGTAAAAATTCGTAGCCTAAAAAAATTATATATATATATATATATATTTATTCCTGATCCTGATATCAGTGAATAATAAAAAAAATATTTTTTTAGAACATGTGAAATTTTTAACACCAGCACATTGATAAAAAAAAAATTCTAAGACATGCAAAAAAAATTTTCTACACTTTTTATTTTTTTTTATTATCTTTATTAGTTTTTGGGTCGGGCCCAGCTCATCCCAAAAGGGGTTGGGCTAGGCCCAGCCAGCCCGGCCACTGGCCTAAGCCAGTGGCCCGGTAGAGTTAATTAAACTGCACGCGTGAAGCAATTTCACGTGTGCAGCAATTGTGCGAACGTAATTAAATTACCTTCGCACAGTTCTTACATTTGCACAATTTCAAACAAGAATGAAGAGAGAATGAGAACGGCTTACTTGCTTCTAGAGATCGCGAGGAGTCTTGCAGCACGGTGATTTCGCCCTTGTCTGTGTATGACTGTCCCCTTCTGTTTTCCTTTTGTTTTGGTGATGATGAAGGTCACGGCTTGTTGCTTGGGTTCTTTCTTTTTCTGATTTGCAGGGGGGAATTGAGGAGACGATGATGTTAATGTTGGTTTTTCGGGGTTTCTATGTTTGCGTTTTCTCTTCTTTTTTTTTTGGCTCTGTGTATTTTCTTTCTCTCTGTTTTGCTGGGTTTCTTCCCTCTATCTTGCTGTGTTCTTCTTTTTTCGCGAGGTCGCCTTTGCTCAGCCTTTATAGAGCCAGCGACAGCCTCGGTGGTGGTAACAGCTAGCCTCCTAAATGCTTCGTAACCGACACCTTCAATGAAGAAATGTCCACTTTGGCTGCCAACGGATGAAAGGCCTCTGCCTTCAATGGCAGCGCCGTTGCAGAGTAAAGAGACGGTGAACAGTTTGCAAAACAACTCCGTTTCCATGTTCCAAAGGCTGCGAATTTGGTCCTTGTAATTCTTATAATTTTGCAATCAAACCCCTGGTTAAAATGTAATTGAATCCTTGCATTTCTGCGCCACTTTCAAACTGGTCCTTGGATTTTAATTTTGTAATTTGGACCCCAATTAAACCCTAAATTTTGATATTTCTTAATTAAGTCCCTGATTGGATTAATTAAATTAATTCCAAGCTTAATTAAGTCTAAAAACTTATCAATTCTCCAATTAAACCCTTGAAGGGTTTAATTAAATTAATTTTCAAGCTTAATTAAGTCTCAAAACTTATCAATTCTCCAATTAAACCCTTAATTGGATTAATTAAATTAATTCCAAACTCAATTAAGTCTTAAAACTGATCAATTCTCCAATTAAGCCCTTGATTGGATTAATTAGATTAATTCCAAAGTTTAATTAAACCTCAAAACTTCTAATCATGTTGCCCTTAACCCAAATTTTAATTCATTCTTCATTTTACTTGTTTTTCATCATTATTATTTTTTATCATTATTTTTTATCCTTTTTAGTAAATAAAATAATAAAAAAATGGTCAAAATTGGGTTATAACAATTATCCCCGATGAATTTCCTAATAGAATCGCCGACACACAAATTCTATATCAAACTAGTTTAAAAAATTATGCAATCATGCACAAGTAATAATGTCAACAACAAGGAAAATGCAGATTTAATGTGAACTCGCCTTTCACAGGGTGGCAATGGTCGTTTATTCATTAATTTTAGGGACCTAATGTTGTCATCATGCCAATGATAGGGATCCTTGTCTAGTCTTGTTTAAGTTTGAGCTTTTGATAAACCTTTCAGCTTTAAATTCAAGTCGGTTTCTTTTGTCAACTATAACAACTCAAACTCTTTCGTATCTTATGTGAGAATCATTTGTCGTACATGTGCGGCGTCGCGGCAATCGTTCACCCTCAAGGAAAAATATATAAATGGGGTCTATCTGGCAAATGTGGAGAGATAGGGAATTCTTGTCGTTTATCAGTAAAATATGGATAGGGAGTCGCCACCTAGTATTCTGGTCAGTAGGAACCCTAAGTGGTTTTAGAGATTGGGTACGGAGACTGGTTGCGTAAAAGGAAGATATTAGCATCCCAAATACGCCCTACCTAAGGTAAGCTACATTGTTTTAACATCTGATAAAATCTAAGGTTTGGTTGTGGTTTCTAATGGTTAATTCTGTCTGTTTAAAATTTAAGAAAAACCCCTCTCTATAAGAAGGTTCTTATCTTAATGGGGTAAAACCTAACTGTTCTAGTGACCGAAAAAAAAAAAGAATTTAACATCCGGAATGCGTATTACATGTAATATCATACCCCAGATACTAAAAGACAAACAAAATAAAATTTTTGTTGTTTTTTAAGTTTTGACAAATGTTCTCTTGACTTTAATAAATTGGTTATTAAAGCCAAAATGCATGCCAAAACATTGTTTTTTTTTTTATGAAAAAAAACAATATGATTTTTTAGCTTTGAGACACTTGGCCATATGCACAAAAACATTTTTTTTTCAATTTTTTTGTATTTTTGGAAGCTTTTATGAAAACCGGGTATTGTCATATCGGATTTTGTATTTTTAGTAACGTAAAAATACTGCCTGATATTATTAATCAAAATGGCATAGAAAATACATGGGAAAATTATAAAATTCAAAAAACTAATTTTTTTTCTTATTTCGGAAGTGGGCTAGACCCGGCCCAAATCAGTGCGCTGGGCCGGATTTAGCCCAAAACTAAAAGGGCCGGAACACATCTCCTCCCTCTTCTCCAACACGTGGAAAGCTTCGGGCAAGTGGTGTCGGTGTCTTTTTGAAGAGAGAGATGGCAGTGACAAAGGAAGAAAAATCTTCTTCTTCCCCTGCTTTGCGCATCCAGGGGAAGAAGAAGACATATGGTGTTGTTCAAAACGACACCGTTTTTTTTTTAAAAAAAATGTATGAAATGGTGTTGTTTTTCTCAAAACACGCCGTTTCATTTAAATGAAAACTGGCCCCAAAATGTGTCAAATTCAAAATCAGGCCTTCAATGCGCGCGCTTTTGCATTTTGGTCCTTGGTTTTTGGATTTCTTCAATTAAGTTCCTAATTGGTCATCAAACTTTAATATTTATGCAATTAAGCCCCTGATTTGACCAAATTAACTCTTCAAAATTATAACTTAACCCTAGAACTTTAAATTCTTCCAATTAAAGCCCAAATTAACTTCAAAATCAATTTTTCTTGCAATCAAAACCTCCATAAATTCAATTAAACTTTCAATAAAATTTAATTGAGTCCATAAACATCTGATTTTGGACTTTTTTTCCTCAAATTGAATTTTCTTTGTCAACAGGACTATCATCAGTAAACGAAATATTGTCAAATTTTAATTTTTGTATTTTTAAACCTCCTTAACTAGTTTTTGACCATTTTCTTAGCGTTCTGGCATCCTTTTTTCATTTTTATTATTTTTTGGGTTTTTTCGAACATATATTTTTGATTTTTTTGTATTTTCCCCTTTTTTGTGCGAGGACCTAAAAATGGGTTACAACACCATTTGCAACCTAATGGTCTTGGAATTCAAGATGCTACATGTTAGGCTTGTCATAGTGAGATTACACAGGTTACAACTTAGTAGGGAGGTTCTAGTCGTTAAGTGCATTAAGAGATAGATTACTATCTAGTCTCAAAAAGTTTTTTGCATGCTTAGTGATCGCCCTTGAAAAGTTGATATGAGGCTTACAAGTAGTGTGAAGATAGAGACTCTTAGTAATATTAGATTGGTGTACCAACTACTATCGAGTAAACAATCAAACAAGAGCTAAAAGGTGTCGCATGTCACCTGCGCGACATCTGTTTAGCGATTTTTCATTTCTCGTTAGTTTTGATTGGTTTGTTGGAGTCGCCACCTAGTATTTAATTAAGGGCTACTAGGAAACCTGGGTGTACTGGTCTCGTCAGAGATTAACAGGTAAGGAACTGGTTGTGGTTCAGAAAGGTATTAGCACCCTTAATGCACCCTACCTAAGGTAAGCTGTTTCGTGGCTTTGATGTGATAAAGAAGTTTTAAAAATTATGTTCGTTCATGGGATATTAAAAATACGACTCACGTGTAAGTTCATAATTCTTAATCGTGAGCAAATCAAAATGTTAAATTCTTCTTTATTTTTGTAATTTTATCATAAAAAAACATTCATAAACAAAACACAAACCACACATTCACTTTCACTATACTTTGGTTGGAGGAAGGTGAGTAGTGGTTGGCTTTTGTGGGCACCGCCGTATGGGGACTATTGCTGGAGTGGGTGTTGCTGAGGCTAACGGTGAAGACCGTGGGTCTGTGGTTGCTGAAGCTACAATGGAGGGGACGCTACTGCACGGTGAGGCTGAGAGAAAGCTGGGAGAGCTGAGGGAGACCATGAACAGGATGGATCTCCAATGAGGACAAGTGGAGAGAGGAGAGTGAGGGGGTGTTGAGAGAGAATTGACTGAGGGAAAGGGAAGGTTTGTGGAAGTGGGGGTGTTCGGGTGGCTAGTCTGTGGCGGCTAAGAGATGAGAGGGACGGTGAGTGTTGGTTGGCGGCTGGGGAAGAGGAAGAAGGAAAGAAAAAAAAAAATCCTAGGGGGGAGGCTGCTATTTCAGGTGAGGGAGAAGAAAAGAGAAAAGTTAAGCTTTTAGAGTTTTTGTCTTTGTGTTGGCTCCCCCCAAATATTCAAAATTACCCCTCTTTGTGAATTTTCTGCCCCCCTTTGAAAAAAAAATTTGACTTATATTTATAGGTAAAATATTGCTTGGTACTCAAAATTAGTCCTCCAACTTTCTTTTATTTGTAAAATTTTGATTTTTCTTGTTTTTTCTTATATTTTTAAAAAACGAGCAATATCAATGTTGACTCAATGATGAAAATCAAGGAATTTAAAAATAAAGCATGAAAAGTCGACCGCATTCAAAAGACCTTTAAAAATTTAAATTCTTTTGAGACGATGCTGAAAATTCTAAAAACAATGCAAAATATTAAAAATGTATTTTTTTTGGATTTTTTTTGTTTTTCATTATTTTTGGATTTAAAAAAATAATAATAAAAAAGATGGGTAAAAAATTAGATAACAACAAAAGGTTTCATGAGTCTTGCTAACGTTAGTCATTGAGGTACCATTACTTCTCCACCTATCCTAAAAAGTTAAGGTGTGTGCTCTTGAAATGATACATGATAATAGATATGCGTGTTAAAGTAGTAAAAAGTGATAACCACATAAACATAATATAACAAACATTTTTTTAGCAATTAACAAACAAAAGGCAAAGCCTAGTCCTATAATTTCCTAGTGGAGTCGTCATTCTATCACACCTAGACATTACAATGACCAATTAAAAATTTTTAAAGAAAAAAAAAACATATATCTAGCATCTTGTTTTTTAAAGAAAAATGTTTAGTTTAAAGAGTTGCCACATAGTATTATAGTCATTAGGAACCCTGACTAGTCAACAAATATTTTATGGTATGGAACTGATTATGCGAAAGAGAAGATATTATCACCCTTTTAATGTTCTACCTGAGACAAACTGCATTTTTGGTTTCGTCTAAAATTGCTAAGAATTTGTTTTTCTCTTTTTCTAAAATTGCTAAGAATTTGTTTTTCTCTTTTCTAGTCTCTCTATAATGTTCTTGACTCTGGCGTCAATGAACATTTACTAACAACATTTCCAATTCTAGCATTGGTAAATATTGTACAACCTAAAAAATATGATATTTCTGACTCTGATACTAGTGAATAAATCCGTAAAATTTGAATTTAAATCAATAAAAAACAATTTTTATATGTTTTTTTTGTTACTTTTTTTTTATTATTTGTTATTTTTAAACAAGAAGAGAGAAAAATAATTTCACTACATGTTTGTGTTTAAAAGTAATGGTCTGTAAATTGAACATGCAAAGAAAAAAAAATGCAAAGAAAAATAGAAGGTAATTATAATTACCTTCCCACTATTTTGTGCATTTGAAAATGCAAGACAGGGCAGGAGAAAGAAGACTTACCTGGGCGTGCTGCTGGAGCTGGTGGCCTGGGGCGACGACGTCTGGACAAGGGTTCTTCTTCCTTCTATGTTCTTCTCTCTATTCTGTGTCCCCTCAGTTCGTCCCCTGTTCTTCCTGGGCCTCTCTGCTCTTTCTCTCTGTCCTTTATTCCCTCCTCTGTTCTGGGTTCTTTCTCTTTCTTTTTTTTTGGCGTTCCTCTCGTTTTGTCCTCCCTGTTCTCTGCCTTCGTTTTTCTTTTATAGGGTCAAAATTCGTTCCTTATCTCCCAGGATCAACATCAGCCTCCCTGTTTGCTCCATGTTTGATGGGCTTAAAGCATCAACAGTCCTGCCATTGTTGGACTGTTGATGGAGCTTATCTTCGCTTCTGGGAAGGGTCGTGGGGGTGAAGGATACCGAACTAAATCCTAGTGGTTCTGTGGATAGACAATGCGGCCTTGAATTTGGCCTGTGTGTGGTGATCGATCTGCTATGGCCGGAGCCGTTTTAGGCTGGGACTATCGTTCTTCACTTTGCCCCTTGAAGTATCAGTTCTCTCAGTTTCTATCAAAATTGTCTCTCAATTTATAATTCCATCTAGATTAATCCTTCAAACATTAAATTGGTGTTGTCTGGTCAAAATCTCAATTTTTCTTCATTCATTCCATTTTTTCCATTTCATTCATCATTTCATTTTTTTTATTTACATAAAATAAAAATAAAAAATTGAATTATGACAAAATTAACAATACTACTAGCAACAGGCGTGAATGGCTTACCCTATACAATATTCATGGCACGATATCTCTTTATGCATAACTACACATCCCATACATGCTAAAGACACGAGTATTGCTTGTAAAAAGAAAATATTAAGAAACATGATAAGCCAAAGACAGGCAGAGTGATATGAATCACACGTGGAGTACATGTTGAATTACACCTGGAGCTACATGTAAAGTGGACCAAGTCAGGAGGATTATTTCAGTAATTGTGAGTAAGGTGTCTGTTGCACTAGAATCGGTCAACTAAATAAAAGGCTATTAGTGGGTGCTCCATGTCTTCAGTAGCTATTCTGTTAGGAGCCAATCTGTTAGGATTTCCTGTTTTATTGCTATTTTCGGGCTTTGTCAGTTGTAATGTTGCTGGCCTATTTAGGCAGCAAAGAAGAGGAATAAGATTATCAATCAAGCATTTAAACATTCTTTCCACTCTGTTATTCTTCTTCTTCTTGTCTTACCAAATTAATTCTATTAGTGGTATCAGAGCTTTTGTTTTCGATTCATGGATACACGTTCGAAATCAAATGCAGAATTCCGAACTGAAGTCACCGACATCTTAACCCGTCACGAGTCCAGCTTTGATGAGACAAAACAAGACGTCAATGCGATGAAACACGACTTGAATGAAATAAAACAAAATTTTTCCCAGGTTACTTCAACATTACAGGGTGTCATGGCTGAACTACAAGCCTTTCGACTTAGCCGCCAAGATACTTCCAGAGACAGGGAAGGCAATTTCTTTGAACGAGGAGAGACGTCTGGCAGCAGTCCTACCACCATCACACGGCCAGGTTTCGAACGATATCCGAATGCTTTTGACAGAATTCAGAATCAGGCACCTGACAGAATTCACCATCAAACTCAACTCAAATTGAATTTTCCGATATATCGTGGTGATGAAGATCCTACCGGGTGGATTTTTAAGGCGGAACAATATTTAGAGTTCAAAGGAATCGAACTCACGCAGCAAGTGCAATTGGCGTCATTCCATCTTGAAAAGCTTGCCTTACAATGGTATCGCTGGTTCACAAGGGATCGAGGTCCGATGAATTGGGCGGAATTCACCAAAGTTATTCTTAAACGCTTTGGACCTACAGACTACGATGATCCGTCAGAGGCTTTGTCTAGGCTCAAGCAAACTACCAGCGTTATAGCCTACCAAGAAGTCTTCAAGCGACTCTCACATAAGGTGGACGGGCTGCCTGAGAATTTTTTAATCGGTTCTTTTATTGCAGGTTTAAAGGATGACTTCCGGATAGATGTACGGGTCAAACAACCAAAGACTCTCTCAGAAACCATCAGTGTAGCCCATCTCATTGAAGAAAGGAATCTGTTGCAGCGGAAGCCAAGCTCCAATTTTCGTTCGGCTATGCTAAACTACAATCATAGGGCACAACCAACAACAACAGTGGGTCTTCTGGGACCACCTCCAATGCAACCTGCCACCCAACCAACCGGAAACAAGTTTCAAGGTCCTATTCGGCGCATCACCGGTCAGGAAGCCAAGGAGAGACGAGAGAAGGGGTTGTGTTTCTATTGTGATGACAAATTCGCTCCTGGACACCGGTGTATCAGGCCACAATTGTTCATGATGGAAGACATACTCTTTGAAGATTGTCCAGCCGATGTGCACATGGAAATTGAGAATAACGGAGAAGAGGCCATTCCAGAAATTTCTTTCCATGCTCTGGCCGGAACAAATCACCCTAAAACCTTTTGGGTGATTGGAAAGGTAGGAAACAAAGAGGTCACGGTCCTAATTGATGGAGGAAGTACTCATAACTTCATCGATCAAGCGGTTGTCACCAAACTGGCGTTACCAATAATCCATGACAAGGTGTTTCGGGTAACTGTTGGAAACAAAGAAATCATTGAGTGTACCGGGCGGTGTATGGGGCTTCTACTCACTATCCAGGGGTTGCCGATTCGAGCTGATTTTTATGTGTTGCCCGTTGTTGCATGTCAAGCCGTTTTGGGAGTGCAATGGCTGGAAACATTGGGTCCGATTGAGACAGATTACAAACAACTTAGCATGTCCTTCTGTCATGCAGGGAAGTCACACACCATTCTAGGATTACACCGGTCCAAGTTAGCTCCCATGACAGAAAAGGAGTTGCTGTACCACTCAGGCCCCAGATTTTTTCTTCATATGTTATCAACAACAGCCCCGCTGGAACCACCCACGCACATTCCAGCTGACCTGCAGCGGTTGTTAACAGAGTTCGATCATTTGTTCAAGGAGCCATCCGGGTTGCCGCCAGTACGAAGTCATGATCACCATATTTCTTTACTTCCAAATCAGCCACCAGTCAGCACGCGGCCATACCGGTACCCCCATTATCAGAAAAATGAGATAGAAAAATTGGTGAGTGAATTCCTTGAATCCGGCATCATCCGTCCTAGCAGGAGCCCATTTTCATCACCAGTTCTGTTGATAAAAAAATCTGATGGCTCGTGGCGGTTTTGCGTGGATTATCGTGCTCTCAACGACATCACAATTAAAGATAAGTTTCCAATTCCAGTTATTGATGAGTTATTGGATGAATTGCAAGGTGCAAAATATTTTTCGAAGTTGGATTTGAGGTCTGGCTATCATCAAATAAGGGTTTGTGACGACGACATCTCAAAAACTGCCTTTCGCACTCATGACGGTCATTACGAATTCCTTGTGATGCCTTTCGGTTTGACTAACGCTCCAGCAACATTTCAGAACTTAATGAATGACATTTTTCGACCTCACTTACGGAGGTTTGTCTTAGTTTTTTTTTATGATATTCTGGTGTACGCAAGTCTTGGGACGAGCATTTACATCATCTTAAAGTGGTCCTCCAACTTCTGACCACTCATCAGTTGTTTGTCAAAGCATCCAAGTGCCAATTTGGGGTTTTAATGGTTGACTACTTAGGCCACCGAATTTCATGGGAGGGGGTTGCGGTAGACCCCAATAAGATCAATTCAGTCCAACAATGGCCTGTGCTGACTTCAGCAAAAGGGGTTCGCGGATTCCTCGGTTTGGCAGGATACTACAGGAAATTCGTTCGTGATTTTGGTTCAATTGCTGCACCTCTGACACAGCTCTTATCCAAGGATGGGTTTCGGTGGACAACTGAAACTCAGGAAGCATTTTTTAAATTGAAGACAACGCTTGTTACTCCTCCGGTTTTGCGTCTTCCAGATTTTGAGCAGCCCTTTGTTGTTGAATGTGATGCAAGCGGGACAGGTCTAGGAGCTATATTGTCACAAAACAATCAACCAATTGCGTTTTTTAGTGAAGCCTTGAAGGGGTCGGCAAGGGCACTCTCAACTTACGATAAGGAGATGTTGGCAGTGGTGAAAGCTGTGCGCAAGTGGCGATCGTATTTGTTGGGCAAGCCGTTCGTCATCAAAACCGATCACCAAAGTTTAAAATACTTACTGGAGCAACGTATTTCTACTCCTTCTCAAGCTAGATGGCTGCCCAAACTTATGGGATATGACTACACAATACTGTACAAACGTGGCTGAGATAATCAAGGTCCGGATGCTCTCTCTCGTGTCACCTTGCTTCAGTTTCAGGCCCTCACATTATCCTCTGCAGATTGGTGGTCTTCCTTGCAACAAGAGGTACTTGTTAATCCTTATTATGCCACCTTGAGTACGAAGGGTTCCTCCAATTGTCTTCTCAGAGATGGCGTTTGGATGGAAAATGGTAAAGTCCACTTGAGCCCAAACTCCTCCTTACTTCCTGCAGTATTAGCAGATGCACACTCCTCGCCGACTGGAGGACATTTTGGCTATCTTAAAACCATCAACCGGGTCAGCTCAAGTTTTATATGGCCAGGGTTACGCACAACTGTGAAGGAATTCATCCGAAATTGCATGGTCTGCCAACGTTGCAAGTATGACACTCTTAAGCCAGCAGGGTTGCTGCAACCCCTTGCTATTCCGGATCGTATTTGGTCTGACAATTCTATGGATTTCATCGATGGACTACCGTCCTCCCAAGGCCACGATACGATTATGGTGGTAGTCGATCGATTATCAAAATATGCTCATTTTGTGCCTCTCAAGCATCCTTACACGGCATTATCGGTTGCCAAGGCCTTCGTTTCTAACATTGTGCGGTTACATGGTATGCCTCTCTCAATTGTCAGTGATCGTGACAGAGTCTTTCTCAGCAATTTCTGGCGGTCCCTTTTTCAGTTGCATGGCACTGCTCTTTGTTACAGCTCCAGCTATCATCCTCAGTCGGATGGCCAAACCGAGGTAATCAATCGTATCCTTGAGCAGTATCTTCGCTGCTACACATATGATAATCCTAAAAAATGGTTGGAGTGGCTGCCGTGGGCTGAGTACAGTTACAATACATCAGTCCATTCATCAACAAAAATGTCTCCTTTCGAAGCTGTATATGGTGTTTCCCCGCCTTCTATGATTTCTTATATACCAGGTACTGCCAAGGTTCAGGTCGTGGATGATATGTTGCGTTCAAGGGATGACATTCTTCGTGATCTTCGGAAGAATTTGGTTGCTGCCCAAGTTCGGATGAAGTGTCAGGCTGATCGTCACAGACGAGAGGTTTCCTTTGAGGTAGGAGACTATGTTTATTTACGTCTCCAGCCGTATCGTCAAACATCTGTTGCATTCCGGAGTTCGTTGAGATTGTCTCCTCGATTCTTTGGTCCCTTCAAAATTATGGCCAAGGTAGGGACTGTGGCATATCGGTTGGACTTGCCCGCGGGCGCACAAATTCACAACGTGTTCCATATGAGTTTACTAAGGAAACATTTTGGTCCGCTCGAATTACCTATCGTGTCATTACCTCCTGTTTCGGCTGATGTCCAAATTTTACCAGAACCTGAAGTTATTTTGGATCGAAGGGTGGTTCAGAAAGGCAAGTATAGACCCAAAACTGAAGTATTGGTTCAATGGAAAGGTGCTGGCCGTGAAGATGCAACATGGGAGAACTTATGGCGACTTTCCAAATCATATCCAGATTTCGACCTTGAGGACAAGGTCGCTCCAAGGGAGGGGGAATGATATGAATCACACGTGGAGTACATGTTGAATTACACCTGGAGCTACATGTAAAGTGGACCAAGTCAGGAGGATTATTTCAGTAATTGTGAGTAAGGTGTCTGTTGCACTAGAATCGGTCAACTAAATAAAAGGCTGTTAGTGGGTGCTCCATGTCTTCAGTAGCTATTCTGTTAGGAGCCAATCTGTTAGGATTTCCTGTTTTATTGCTATTTTCGGGCTTTGTCAGTTGTAATGTTGCTGGCCTATTTAGGCAGCAAAGAAGAGGAATAAGATTATCAATCAAGCATTTAAACATTCTTTCCACTCTGTTATTCTTCTTCTTCTTGTCTTACCAAATTAATTCTATCACAGAGAATCCAGAGGCTATCCTGAACAGAATAGCAATCAAGCAGCGTGAAAGGAACCATCAAAAACTGAATACAAAAGCTTATAAAAAACCGAAGCTTCAGTATGGTAATAAAAATCTTAAAGCTTCTTCCATCAGAGAATCCAGAGGCTATCCTGAACAGAATAGCAATCCACACACAAAACTATAGAAAATCCAAGCTGAAGAAACTTATATTCAAGGCTTCCAATAAGCTCAAGTCCACGCTGTAAGATCCACCAATCTATTCACCCCTTGTTTTGCAAATGGAATTAGCTTCTCGAAAGGTGTGACAGAAGGAAATGTTACCCAGTCCAGAAGAAAACCTGGAAACTTTAACAAAAAGCTCATGGAACTTCCAAGGTCCAGAACAGGGATTGTTCATCCAACTTGTCACACCCTCAAAAAAATCCAATTCGATTGCGGGTTCGACTGGCGATTTTTCATTTTTTTTTTGATTTGGTTCTTTGGAGTCGCCACCTAGTATTTTGGTCACTAGGAACCCTAACTGGTCTTTCAGAGATTCTAAGGTAAGGGACTGGTTGCGTAAAGGGAAGGTATTAGCACCCCTAGTACGCCCTACCTAAGGTAAGCTGCTTGGTGTTTGGTTTGCTCTATAATCTATGGTGTTGGTGTTTTCTAGCCCCGTCAATTTATTTTTGGGTAGAAATCTAAGGAGATTCCATGTGCTTTGAAAGCTCATTTTTTCCTTAGTATTTCAAGAATTTGCGACTCGTAAATCGAAAGGAATGAAAAAAGAAGAAATCTAAAAAAAAAAAAATCTTCACGACTCGTAAACCATGGAGTAAAAAAAATTAAAATTTTGAAATGTCCTCGATTATAATCAAGGCTTCTTTCAAGAATGTGTACGGATTTATTATTCCCAATAATATTTTGGATATTCATCCTTTTAAGGATTTCTTTATCCAAACATTAGCGGTGAATAATAAATAAATTTCCTCCCCCAAAATAAGATTTTTATAGTTTTTGGAATATTGGCCAATACCCTTTGGAGTTTTACAAACATGTTGTAAAATCCAGAAATGCAAGAAAATAGTTTGTGTTTAAGAAATCTATGCGAAAACACACTTTCAAAGCTTCTAATATTTTTTTTTGTAAAAAGGGACATTCAAAAAATGTTAGAGTATTGGCCGTATGCAACACGCAAGAAAACATTTTTTATTTTTTTGTAAACATTTTTTTTTTACGAAATCGGGTATTTTAATACTGAATTTGTATCTCCACAGCATAAAAATACAAACCAATATTAAGTCATTAAAAAAATGCGGAAAATCAACAATATTTTTAAGGAATTTTGGAATTTTTTTGAAAGCAAAGAAAACATTTTTTATCTTTGAAAATCTTGGATGTCTTGACGAAAACCGGGTATTTTAAACACTGAATTTGTATCTCCACAATATAAAAATACAAACCAATGTATATAAATATATATATATATATATATGAAAAGGAAACAACAATATTTTTTAAAAAAACTTTTCGGATTTTTTATATATATATACATGCATAATATAATATAATAATATAATATAATTTAATAAATATATTAATATATTAAGTGGGCTGGGCCGGCCCAACTAAACTGGGCCGGACCCAGCCCCAAAAGTCGTTGGGCCGAACTCGGCCCAAAAGGGAGTGGGCCGATCTCGGCCCAACAAGCTAATTAACCTCGGTCTGGGCCGGACCCAGCCCAGACCGCCAGATTGGGCCAGAATCCCTCTGGCCCGTCCCACATAGTTCTGGGCCAGACACCATCTGGCCCAGAGAAAGAAAAAAAGGCACGGGGGGGGAATTATGTTCCCCCCGCCTCCTGCATGCAGAACGATTCTGCATGCAGGAGGCAAAACTGATGCAGGTTTCGGACAAAAATGCAGGGGGGAAAGGAAGCGTACCTGGCGCGGCGGAGACGGTGGCTTGCTGGCGGTGCTGCGGTGGAGGCGGTGGTAGCTTCCTAGCTCACGGACGGCGACTCCTCACGGCGATTTCCAAACAATCCGGCGATGCCCTCTCGGTTTGTTTTCTTCGTTTGTGTTTTCTAAATTCTCTCCCAGCGTCAAACTTTCACTCTTCTCTTGGTTTTTTGGGTTTTCGGTGGCTCTCTCTCCTCGGTTGGGTGTTTCTCTCTCTTCCTCTCTCTCTTTGTTTTTTTTCTTCGGGTTCCTCTTCTTTTCTTCTCTTCTTCTCCTCCGTTTCGGTTCTCTATTTATAGAGCCAGTGGGCGTGGCTTTTCACCGTGGAGCCAAGGAGCGGGTCGGGGAGCGGCTGTCCAGGCGGGCCTCCCTCGGCTTCGGCAGCGCGGCGGGTGGTCGGCCAGTGTCTTCTGTCGGTGGCCCACCGGCGTGGGGCCTCGGTTGGTCGGTGGCAAGAGGGACCTCCAACAAATAAAAAAAACTTCTTTTTTCCTTCTTCCCCGCTGCAATGTTCGGGGGAAGAAGAAAGGTGAACAGTGCCTTTCAAAACGGCACCGTTCAGTCTTCTCTTTTTTTTTTTTATGCATGAAACGGCGACGTTTTGGAGAAAACGCGCCGTTTCATTTTAAAAAAAAAGGCGCCAGAACATGTTTTCCAACTTAGCCCTCAATCATCTTTGTTCAATTCAATTGCGTCCCTGCCAATTTCGGTCCGTCCCCATAGTTGTCCGCGTTTTCCACTTTGGTCCTTGGCCTCTGATTTATGCAATTTAGCCCTCAATTGATTAATAAACTTTCAATTTCTTCAATTAAGCCCCTGAATCAATTCCAAACAGCCCCCTCTATCTTTGCGCCTTCTCCAAATTGGTCCCTGGTTTCGGATTTTCACAATTAAGTCCCTAATTGGCCATTAAACTTCAATATTTATGCAATTAAGCCCCTGATTTGACCTAATAAATTCCTAAAAAATATATTTTGGCCCCAGAACTTAAATTTCTTCTAATTAAAGCCCAAATTGACTTAAAAATCAATTTTTCTTGCAATCAAATCTTCTATAAATTCAAATAAAAATCCAATTAAGTCCATAAACATTCAAATTTGGGCTTTTCTTCTCAAAATTCAAATTTTCCTTCTCAATAGGGCTTTCATCCTTCAAGAATATACTGTCAAAAATTCAATCCTTGTATTTTTAAATTCCTTGACCAATTTTCTGACCATCTTCTGAGTGCTTCTGCCTTCTATTATTATTATTATTATTATTTAAAACCTCTTTTGGCTATTTTATTTTTCATGGGGACCCAAAAATGAGTTACAACACAACTGACCACTGAAGCAGAGTCAGATTCCACCAAGAAATTGAGCCCAACAAAATCATTCTTTGATGAAGACAGATCAATGGCTTTAACCACTGCTAGTAGCTCAGTTTTATTGGAGTCCTTGTTGCCCACTGAATAAGAGAAGATACCTCTAACAATCCCCCTATGATCCCTTAATACCCCTCCTCTACCTGCAGGCCCTGTTTTCCTTTTGATGAACCGTCAACATTCCATTTTAATGTAAGAACATCAGGTGGCTTCCAGAGTAAGGGGGGTCTATTGTATTTGACATTGATCCAAATCACAAGACCATCAGATGAGAGCCATAAATCTGATAATCTGATGCAGTATAATAGAAATCTGCGTTGATGGCTCTTAACCAAGTACACAGCCGGGTTAATATTACAAAGAACTCTGCGTTCATGTCTTGTTTTATAATGTGTACTTAATCAAGTAAATTATAGCTTGAAGTGGTGAAAAAGTATTGATTTAGGAGAGTGTTGTAGATATGAATGCTTTGCATGGAGAAGGATAGAGAATTATGGAGGTATTTATAGAGAAGAAATTAAAGGAGCTGGATTTCTCTTTGATTATGGGAAATTGCATGGTTAATTTCTCATGTTGTGTGCTATTAGTGGAGTGGTCTTATCCAACGGTCTTGAGAGTTCTTTTCAAACACAAGCTGAACCAATTAAGTTAGGCTTTTAATTAAAATTATGTTTTCCATTAGGTCAAAATTCGATGACAGATTATACAACTAGGATAAGGTAGGCCAGTCTCCTCTTTATAAGTAGTTATCAATTTCTTGCGGCCTGGATAACGTAAAACAAACACGTGGAAACTTTTAAATTTTTTTTGCAATAAAAAATCTCAAATGCTTCACTAAAGCTTTATCTGTTTAACAAAATTAATCTGTATTAATAAATAAATAAATAATTATTAATTATAAATGAAGAATGAACACAAAAAAATCTCACCACTCACCATGCTATTTAGCATTTTTCATTTAATTATATATAAATATTTTATTTAAAAAAAAAAAAACTAATCCGGTATGAAAATACCATATTAGATTAATTTTAATTAACTTTAATTAATATTTTAAATTTGTGGTATTACTCATTACATGCAATGAGCTAATCCAGTATGACAATTCGTCACATTCATTTCTCTTCTCATGCATCTTTTCTCCTTAGTCAGGTCTTAATTATCCTTAGTGAGATAAAATATGGGTCTAAATTAAAGAAACATCTAAGAATTAGGGATTAAAATTTTAAAAAAAATTATCAAAAAATTAATTACTAAATCAAATAAATATTGATTGATTAGGAATGTAATTAAAAACAAACATTCATATTCGAGGTCATGACACAACATGGTGCAAGATGCTTCCTCTAGTATCCGTTCGCGACTTTCATAGGCAGCATTGGAATCATCATGACGAGGTCTCTCTCCTAGGGCAGCACAAGTCATCGGTGAGTCGATGGTATTGCTCTAGTTGTCATTTTTCTTTCTTCTCCTTTTATCCCTTTTCTCTCACCCCCTAAATTTTCAAGCAAAACCTAAAAACTCCTAACATTGCATGCGGTCAACAAAAGTTTGTGAGAGGTTCTACAGTGATTCTCCACAAAAAATTAGTTTTTTTTTTCTATGGTATATAATGAATCTTGCTTCTCACTTGTTCGTTGAAAAGAATAATATTTTATTACATGGATGACCTATTGGACAAGCGGGCATGCAAGAAATGTTTGAAGGACGTTTTGTGTGCAAACTTATTATATGTTTTTTGTTTTTTTGGGTCTTTAATTTGGAGCTCATTTACCTCTTTCTCTAATTTAATTACCTCAAAATTTGAATTCAAGATCTTTTCATTCACAATATCTGTCGCACGTGTGCGGCGTCGCGGCGAAAATCAAGTTTTTCCCATTTTAATAAAAATAATGCAAATCTATTTCTATGTGGCAGATATCGGGGAGACAAGAAATTCTTATCGTTTATTAGTAAAAGAATGGAATGGGAGTCGACACCTTGTATTTTGGTCACTAGGAACCCTAACTGGTCTCAAAGATCGGGTAAGGGGACTGGTTGCGTAAAGGGAAGGTATTAGCACCCCAAATACGCCTTACCTAAAGTAAGCTGCATCATTTGATTGTCTGATAAAAACTAAGGTGTTATTGTACTTCTAGTTGTTGATCTGTCTATGGTTCAAGAAAAATCCTCCTCGGTAAGGAGGTCTTTATCTTATCGGGTAAAATCCTAACCGTTCTAACGTCTATAAAATTTTTTATTAATATTAGGAATACGTTTTACGTATAAATTCGTAGTCCTAAATATTACAAGAAAACCAAAGAATTTTATTGTTGTTTTTGAAATATTGGCCTAATTCTCATGGCTTGAATAAACTAGTTATTAAAACCAAGATGCATGTTAATACATATATTGTTTTCGAAATTCCTTTTGTTATATGAAAATATGATGTAATGATTTTTCTTTATTTTGGAGAGATTAGGCCGTATTTTAAAACAAAAAAAACTTTTTTTATAATATATTTTTTTTGATGTTTTGATGAAAATCGGGTATTTTAATACTGGGTTTGTATCCTTACGGTATAAAAATACAACCCAATATTAATCCACCTTACAAAAATATGTCGGAAAAATCAACAATATTTTTTAGGACTTTTTTGGAATTTTTGAAAGCAAAAACATTTTTTTTGAAATCTTTGATGTTTCTGACGAAAACCGGGTATTTTAATACTGAATTTGTATCTCTATGGTATAGAAATACAAACCATTATTAAGCCATTTTGACAAAAAAATATGGAGGAAAATCAACAATATTTTTTCCAAAGATTTTTCAAAAAAAGAAAATATTTTTTTATATATATAATATATATACACACATATATTATAATATATTATAATATATAATATATTAAGTGGGCTGGGCCGGCCCAAATGAATGGGCCAAACCCAGCCCCAACAAAGTTTGGGCCGATCTCGGCCCAATAAAAAACTCTCGTCAGTCTGGGCCAGACCCGGCCCAGACTTGTGAGGCTGGGCCAGCAACGGTCTGGCCCAGCGAATAATGTCTAGTGGGGAGGAGAATTATTTTTCTCCTCCCCGTCTCATGCATGCAGAACAATTCTGCATGCAGGAGGAAAACAAATCTGCAGCTAAAGAAGATGCGAGGGGGAGGGCGTGTACCTGGCGTGGATGAGGCGGTCGCTGGTCTGTCTTCCTTGCTGGTGACGCTGCGATGGAGGCCGGGGGCGGTGCTGCTGTTTTAGACGGCGGCAGGTGAGGTTACGGCTCCTCCTTTCTCCTCCGTATGGCTTCCCCTTTCTTCGTTTTCGGCGATTTCCTCCTTTTCAGTTCGGGTTTTCTAGTGGTTCTTTCCGGTTCGGTCGTTTCTCTCTCCTTCTCTCAGATTACTTCTTTCGGTGCTCTCTCTCTCTTCCCTTCGGGTTCTCTCTTCTCTCTTCTTCCTCTCGGTTTCGGTCTCCTTTTTCTCTGATTCCTTCCTCCCTCCTCTTTTTTTTTCTTTGGTCTCCCCCCCTCTTTTATAGGGGGGCCAAGGGCGCGGGACTGCATGGGTTGAGCAGGGCAGTGTGGGGAGCGAGACAGCGTCGGTCGGCTGGTCGGCAACCGTGGCTGATCAAGGCGTGACTCTCCTGGCTTCGCGTCGTCCGAGGTATATGGGCTTCGAGTTTTGTCAGCGCACGCAAGGAGAGAGGGGCACCAGACGATTAAACAAGATTTCTTCCCATGCTGCACGTTCCGGGGGGGAAGAAGAAAGGGGAACAGTGTTGTTCAAAACGGCACCATTCGGTCCTTTTTTTTATGTATGAAACGGCGTCGTTTTGGAGAAAACGCGCCGTTTCATTTAAAAATGGCGCCAGAATGCGCCAAATTTCAAATCAGCCCTCAATTATCTTTTGTTTATTTCAATTGCGTCCCTGCCAATTTTGGTCCCCGCCCCCATAGTTGGCCGTTTTTTCCACTTTGGTCCTTGGTCTCTGATTTATGCAATTAAGTCCTCAATTGATCAATAAACTTCTAATTTCTTCAATTAGGCCCCTGAATCAATTCAATACAGCCCCCTCTATCTTCGCGCCTTTTTCAAATTGGTCCCTGGTTTTGGATTTTCACAATTAAGCCCCTAATTGGCCATTAAACTTCAATATTTATGCAATTAAGCCCCTGATTTGACCTAATAAATTCCTAAAAAATATATTTTGGCCCTGGAACTTAAATTTCTTCTAATTAAAGCCCAAATTGACTTAAAAATCAATTTTCTTGCAATCAAATCCCCTATAAATTCAATTAAAAATCCAATTAAGTCCATAAACATCCAAATTTGGACTTTTCTCCTCAAACTTCCAATTTTCTTATCCAACAAGGCTCTCATCATTCAAGAATATACTATCAAAAATCCATCTTTGTATTTTTAACCTCCGTGACCAATTTTTCTGACCATTTTCTGAGCGCTTCTACCTCCTGCTATTTTCTAACCTCTTTTGGCTATTTATTTTATTTTATTTTATTTTTATTTTTATTATTTTTTTTATGGGGACCCGAAAATAGGTTACAACAATATCCAACACTTAGGAACTTGATATACCATTGATCATACATTAATTTAACAAGATACCATTTAATTAAAACCTTTTGGTTCAGCTAATTTGCACCTTGCACCATTTTTTGTCAAAGAGTTTTGACATATTTATTTTGGCAACCATCTTTAGCCCACCCCATTTGCTCCATTTTTCCAAAGCAAATCGTACAAGTCTCTCTTTTGACCTTCGTCGTGATTGTTGGAGAACCTTATCTTTGCATCTTCGGCCTTTAACTCACCATGGAAATTGGTTTATTTTATTTTATTATTTTATTGGAACTTTGCCAAATTTTACACTAAACTGGATTAAACTTCCGATAATTAATCCACTGATCATCTATCAAATATGTTTTTTTATTATTTTAAAAATATTTTTAATTTTTTAATATATTTTAGATCGTTTTAATATACATACTGATGTTAAAAATAATTTTAAAAAATAAAGGAGGATAAAAATATTTTCTCCTTATATTTGGACTATAGATAAATAGAAAAATGGAGATAGAGATTTTTATTTTATTTTATTTCAGTCATTTGAAATTAAAAAAAAAAAAAAAGAGAGAGAAAAGCAAATGAAAACATTAATTATTAGTCACATTGATTCTAAGAAAGAAAGAAATATTACTTCAATTTCATTGGATTTTTTAGAGGTAAGATTTTGAATTCAAAATCAAGGATGAAATTGAGAATTCAATTAATTTAGTAAATATTTTCTCTAATTTATAATGTTAAAGTAACATTATAAATTAGAGATTTAGTTTTCCTTATTAAAATAATGTTAAAAGATCTTTTTATAGGTTTCGAATATTTTGAGATTTAGTTTTACCTCTTTAATGAATTGTTGTATTTTTCAATTTTCGATAAGATGAATTTACATTTCTCGTTGTAATAAATTAATCCAATGCTCCTTTTCTCATATTGAAAAATGGAAGTTTCCTTTAATTATTTATTTTTTTCTTGTTGTGTGTGCCTTTCTCTTAATAAGTTTTAAATCAAGCAAGTAAACTTATATTTTTTTGTAAAAAGTTTTTTGAGGCTTTCTTCATTCATATGTATGTGCATGTGTGTAAATTTTAAAGCTATAAAAAATAGTTACATTCTCTTTCTCTCTATCTGTTTTTTTTTTTAATTCAACCTATGGGTTGACTTGTGTGTTTACTCGTTTTGAAATCAGTGTTTTAGTATTAGTGTAAGTAATTAGTAACCGAATTAAAATGTGATTTGAATATAAAATAATCTTAATCTGTAAGATAATAAAAAATAAGTTTGAAAAAAACTACAAAAGGAAAATGACTGAACATAAACTTTATTAAGAACAATTAACATAAAACAAATGATCAAGACTTGAAGGTATATCCCTTATTACATTACATTATGGCATTGGATTGAAAGATTAAATAAAACCCAGCAAACCCTATGATTGGACGATGTTTTGCCTTTATTCCTCACACAAAATATTATGCTACAAACATAAATATCGAATAGATATGAACACGCATGCATGCATGTATGGCGCCATGCATTTATGCATAGAAATGCATGGCGCCATGCGTTTCTATGCATAACTACACATCCCATACTGACATGCACTCCCTTTCTTGCACTTGTTGTTGCAACCTCCGCAATGATTCTTGTTATACATTGAGTTCACACACTTCCCTTTGCAACAAATCTCTGTGTACTTACACTTCTTACCACACTTCCCACAGTTAAACCAGTCTGTCATTTGATTCACACACATCTTCTTGCAGCAATCTGGACCAGCGCTTCCCTGAACTCGACAAACCCTAGGGTTCTTGTCACATGTCATGAAAGCCCGAGTCTGGGCTAGAACGCGGTTTGTCCCTCTCAGAGATGAGGTTGTTTCTTGGCTCTCAGTCTGATGATGGTCAGAGTTTTCCTTGTCTTCGAAATCGAAGTCAGGGAATGAAACTTCTTCCGTTGGTGTAGCAGAAAGAGTAATGGCTGAAAATGAAATGAGCATAGCAAGAAGAAAGAGTAGCTTAAGGAACTTCATGTTGTGGGTATTATAAACTCTATGCAAGCAAGATATGATAGCTCAGGAAAGATTTAACTATTGAAGGAGGCGAGGCTTAAGGGTTTTTGATACGGATGGTTTGATGGAGAAGAAAGGAGGCTTGATGAGGTATTTATATAATTCTTGATTGTAGGAATACAAATCTTAATTGATACGAAATTGCATGGTTTTTCATGTTGTGTGCTATTAGTGGAGTGGTCTTATTCAACATTTTGGTAACTTAATATCAAAATCAAGTAGCAAGCTAAGTTAGCTCTCAAAATTAGGTAGGTGAATCTCCTCTTCTTTCTTTCACAAGTATCAAAATATCTTCAAAGCATTCTTTATAATTGGCAATTGATTACCTTTAGCGCTCATTGCGTGTTGTTTTCCCTTCATTCTTGACAATTACTTGCGTGCATGGTATACAAAATAACCAAAAAAAAAAAAAGAACCGTCAGGGAGAGAGAGATTTGTAGCTTTAATTAATTATTCTAAGTTAATACTCTACCACTAATCACCCAATGGCACTTTGATTCATTGTTATAGTGTCTTATTATTTAACAATTCTTGGCAAATATATTGGACTTATTTATACTTCACACATTGGCTAACATCCGTTTTTACACCAATAACTTACTAAAAACTATCATCAATAATGAATTTAACAAAACTAAGGCTTTCGGTTTAGCTCACATTAAATTTGTCAAACTAATTTTTCAGCAAACATCTTCAGCCGACTTTTCTTGTTTCATTTTTCTCAAGCAAACCCTACGTCTTTGACGAACTTGAAAAACCGTTATGGGAGCACTTTCAGATCATGGCTAAATTGCTTTAGTCTAAAACCAGATGTCAACCAGAGCCTGAATCTCTAAAACCTGAAATAATTCAGAAGATGACTGGCTTGGGTTTTTTGGATTGGAGCAATTGTAGAAAAAGCAAGCCTTCACCCTTATCCACTGCCATCTTTGTTTATAAGATTTAACATTATCATTGATCTAAAACTTTTATTATGCTTCGCTTATATAATTTAAATACTTTTTTTTTAATAATTACATATAGATAATTTCTTAGAATGAGCTGGTAGCTAAATTGGATATAATCAAGTTGCAATGAGTTAATTGGGGGGACAAGACATTCATCCTACTACTTACATTTTCCAATCCAATCCACATGTAAATGTGTGATTATTGAGAACCTCGAGTTGGTGGACTCTCCTGTATAGTTTGGCTCTTAGGAGTGGTCACCTGCCTGCGTGTTCAAGAGTGTGTCCATGGTATTACAAACAAAAGTATAAATACTTTATTTTTTTTGTTTTAGATTTAATATTATCATCAATTTCAAATTAAAAAATATCAAATTAGATTGTTTTGGTCATTTTATATAAATATAGAGTAAATTCTCAGAAATTAGAAGACAACTCTAATATTTTACATCATTAGCATGAATGTTCAAAGGATGAGAGAGAAAATAGAAGGAAATAGAGAAAGTATCATCAACAACAAACTATTATTGCCAATTAGACACGCTATCCCAAAAAGAAAAGGATAAAAGCAATGCTTTCAATGATCAATGCAAGGAGGATTTTAGCTGCCGGAAAGCACTACTCAAAGAGCGTGAGTGCCTCTTGACACATTAGCCCTTGTCTTGAAATACAAAACCATTGTGAAAATATAAAAAAACTCCTTGAAGATAATTTTTATTTTCTTTTTCAAGAATATTTTGGTTATTTTAGTGTTCACTTGAAGTATGAAAAGGTTATTTATCCCTAATAAATTTGATAATGAAAAATATATATATTGAAAAGATCTTAATGCTCCTAATAACTAGTTTTATGGAAAGAATAAAACCATGAAAATATTATTCTAATAAATAGTGTTTTCACTCCTAATATACTGTGTTTACATCTCCTATTTTAGGTTTTGTTAATATGAACATATCAATAATATTGTACTATTATAATGGGATATCGTTATCTAATAAAAAAATAGTGCATATTATTTTCACTCATATTTTACAGTGTTTACCCCTAGGTTTTGTTAATATCAACGTATCAATATCTTATAATAATGATATATCTAAATATCTTACAATCATGATATATCTCTATCTAAGAAAAGAGATTGAAGAAAAATTATATATTTTACTATTATAGAAGGAATTTATTTCTGTTTTTTTTTTGTTAATAATTTATAAGGAATTCGAAATATATCTTTTTAAAGGAAACATGCTTAAGAAAAGGAGAAAAACCTTAGCTGCTAAAAAATTGGGTTGTACATCTTTTTTCCCCTCTTAATTGTAATCATCATCTCTCTTTATTAACCGAACAGACTTGCATATATTGATGTGAAAAATAGTTTAGATGGAAGACGAGAAGGTCAAATTGAACAGCGAGTGTACGTAAATATTAGAAGCAGCAAGATTGCATTAATTTCTTGTTTTCTTCGCCATTATACATATTTATTCAAGTAGTTGTAGGTAGCCTAGCAATTATATAGATAACAGCTTCTTAGTGAAGTAGACTCGAATTTTAATAATATTAGCTAGAGTGTATATATATAAAAAGATTTTAAATTTCACATAGAATAAAAAAAAACATAAAATATATATATATTAAAAGATTGCAAATCTCACATTGAAAAAATAAAATATTTTTCTAGTATTTATATAATGAATTTTAAAAAGTATTAATAACTAACTAAAAAAAATATTAAAAAAGAGAAGTATATGAAAAAAACCACATTAAAAAAAAAAACATCAAGTCTCATCCGAGTTTATTCGGGTCGACTGAGTTTTACATATCGGGGTGTTGCACTGGCTGGTCTTTTGTCTTACTCGGACTGATCTAGCCAATGGCTCAACCGGGTTCTAGATTAACCTATCGAGTCAATTTAAGTTTAATAACTATGATTCTAACTCAAATAGTCTTAATATGGAAGTTAATAAAAAAATAAGTTTGATAAAAACTAGAAAAAGAAAAAGGGAAATGATAGAACATAAACTTTATTTAGAACAATTAACATAAACCAAATGATCAAGACTTGAAGGTATATCCTTTATTACATTATGGCATTGGATTGAAAGATTAAATAAACCCCAGCAAACCCCATGATTGGAAGATGGTTTGCATTTATTCCTCACACAAAATATTATGTTACTACCATAAAACAAATCTCTAATTTTTTAGTCCCATATATATATCGAATATATATGAACACGCATGCATGCATGCATGGCGCCATGCATTTCTATGCATAACTACACATCCCATACTGACATACACTCCCTTTCTTGCACTCGTTGTTGCAACCTCCACAATGATTCTTGCTATACATTGGGTTCACACACTGCCCTTCGCAACAGATCTCTGTGTACCTACACTTCTTACCACACTTCCCACAGTTAAACCAGTCTGTCATTTGATTCACACACATCTTCTTACAGCAATCTGGACCAGGGCTTCCCTGAACTTCACAAACCCTAGGGTTCTTGTCACATGTCATGTAAGCCCGGGTCTGGGCTAGAAAGCGGTTTGTCCCTCTCAGAGATGAGGTTGTTTTTGTTAAATTAATTGAGATCAAACACAAAACGGAGGCTAGATTTCTGAATAATCTGTTTATTATGAATGCTTAGTCTTAACCTAATTACAAATAAAGTATATATAGGTTAAACTGAAAGTACTATTCTACCCTTAATAAATAAGACAACATAAATATTATTTAACATCTCCCCTCAAACTCACGATGCGGCAGCTACAAGCATCGAGAGTTTTCCAACTAGAAAACGAAAACGAGATATGGAATGCCCCTTGGTAAAGAAATCTGCAATCTACAATGAAGAAGGAACAAAAGGCAAAGTAATGGTTCCATGCTTGAGATGATGTCGAGTAAGATGACAATCGATTTCAATGTGCTTAGTTCGCTCATGAAAAACCGAGTTGTGAGCAATCTGAATAGAACTCTGGTTGTCACAATACATAGGAGTAGGATGGGAAAAGGAAACTCCCATATCAGCAAGTAACCAACGTAACCAAATAATCTCTTTGGTAGTAGATGCCATGGCACGATATTCTGCTTCGGTGGATGATTGAGAAACAATAGATTGTTTCTTGCTCTTCCAAGAAATAAGAGAATCACCTAAAAAGATACAAAACCCGGTAACAGACTTGCGATCTGTGGGATCACTACCATGATCAGCATCAGAGTATGCACGCAACTCCAAGGAAGAGGTGGATAAAAGTAAAAGACTTTGAAAAACTGTAACCCGAAGATATCGCAAAATACGAAGAACAGCTGCCCAGTGAACAGTAGTAGGAGAAGCAACAAACTGACTAACAACATGAACAGCATATGCAATATCTGGACGAGTAATGGTGAGATATACCAAACTCCCAACAATAGTGCGGTATAAAGTAGGATCTATCAAAGGTAAACCATCAGAAGAAGAGTACCTTGCGTTAACCTCAATAGGAGTATCCACAGTCTTGTTATCAGTAAGTCTAGCCCGCTCAAGAATATCTGCAACATATTTCGACTGAGAAAGAAGGTAACCTCTAGGTGAGTATGCTACCTCAATACCCAGGAAATATCGAAGATAACCCAAATCCTTCATCTCAAATCGTCTAGCCAACTCTGTCTTCAAAACTGAAATACCATTAATGTCATCACCAGTAATAATAATGTCATCAACATATAAAGACAGAATGATACGACCTGCATCAGTGCACTTAATAAAAAGAGCAGAATCATGACTGCTAGAAACAAAGCCAAGTGACGAGATCACAATAGAGAATTTCTCAAACCAAGCACGGGGTGCTTGTTTGAGACCATATAATGCTTTCTTAAGCTTACAAACATATCCAGAGTCATGTGAAATACCAGGAGGGGGTGCCATATAAACTTCTTCTTGAAGATCTCCATTCAAGAAGGCATTTTTAACATCAAGTTGAGAAATATGCCATTGACGAATCGAAGCTACGGCAATAAGAGTACGAATAGTAGTCATTTTTGCAACCGGAGCAAATGTCTCCTCATAGTCCATGCCATACTGTTGAGAGTATCCTTTAGCAACCAACCTAGCTTTATAGCGCTCAATAGACCCATCAGTATTAGTCTTGATCTTATACACCCAACGACAACCAACAACACTCTTACCAGGAGGTAGAGGAACCAGATCCCAAGTATCTGTCTTATGCAATGCAGAAAGTTCCTCATCCATAACTTGCTGCCAAAGCGGATCAAGAATTGCCTCTTTATAGGAAGAGGGCTCAACAAGACAATGAATAGAGGCTAAAAAGGAAGTAAATGATGAAGAATAACAAGAATAAGCAAAATCTGGTAGTTTTGTGGACTTACGAATACGGATGGACTGTCGTGGAGGTGGATCCACAATCTCAGATGAAGCTTGAGGGGTTGTAGATGAGAATGGAGCTTCAGGTGTGCCAGAGAGTAAAGTACCAGTACCTGTAGAGTTATGAGTACAAATTGATCGAACATGGGGAGAGCTATCATTACCAGAATCCTCAGAAAATGGATCTATACTAATAAGATCAGATTTAGTCAGGTTATGAGTAGTGGATGGAATAGAAAAGAAAGGTATATGCTCAAGGAAGACAACATGACGAGACACATAAAGTTTCTGAGTTATTGGATCAAAACAACGATAACCCTTTTTACCTTCACCATAGCCCAAAAAGACACAAATAGCGGATCGAGAGGATAGCTTACTTCGTTCTACATGAGGACGAAGAACGAAATAAGTACAACCAAAGACTCTAAATGAGGAATAATCAGGGACATACCCATATAACTTTTCAAAAGGAGATAGACCCGAACTATGAGAAGATGGAATTGTATTAATCAAACTTACAGCAGTAAGAACAGCTTCTCCCCAAAACTCACTAGGAACAAAAGCAGACAACAAGAGAGAACGAGCAGTTTCGACAATGTGCCTATGTTTTCTTTCAGCAACACCATTTTGCTCAGGAGTATCTGTACATGAAGTTTGGTGGATGGTTCCATCTAGGGCAAGCAATTGGCAAAATTTATTAGAAGTGTATTCCCCACCCAAATCACACCTAAAGCATTTGATCACAGTAGAATATTGAGTTTTGATAAGAGCTCGAAAAGCTGCATATATCTCAAAGAATTCAGAACGATGTTTCATTAAATAAACCCAACAATAACGAGTATGAACATCAATAAAAGAGACATAATATCGAGACCCTCCTTTTGTGGCAACAGGAGAAGGTCCCCATACATCAGAATGAATCAAATCAAATGGTGAAGAAGAAACATAAATACTTCGATTAAAAGGTAAGGCGGAAAATTTTGCCAATTTACATCCACTACAATCAGAAATGTCACAAGTTTTCAAATTTCCTAAAGCTCCTGTGGATGCCAAAAATCTCAAACGAGAAGACGAAACATGACCTAGACGGGAATGCCATAAATAAAAACTAGAAGATGAAATACTCAAACGAAAGGAAGACAAATCAACGGTAGTAGTAGCAGCGGCAGCAGCAGCAACTGGCACTTTTAACTCATCCAAAATATATAGTCCATTCTCCCTACGACCTGTCCCAATCAGCTTCTGAGACTGCAGATCCTGTATACAACAAAAGGAACTAGAAAACATGACTAAATAATCACCAGAATCACATATTTGACCAACAGATGCAAGATTTAATTTGAGTTATGGAATAAGATAAACATTAGGGAGAGACATGTGAGGTGTGACAACAGAACCAACACCTGCTAAGGGCATTTGAGTGCCATCAGCAGTCATAACAGGAATGGAGGACAAAGGGGATACAGAGGTAAAAGATGAGGAATCTAGAGACATATGATGAGAAGCACCAGAATCCAAGACCCATTCAGAATGTGACATACCTGAGGAACTATGAGGCAACTGACCTATGGAAGAAGAAGCGGACATTGCTTGTGGCTGCAAGGAGAGAAACTTCTGAAATTGCTCAGCCAAAATATTAGGATCGTTAATAGAACCCGGGGAAGCTACTGCTGTAGTATTGTGGTGTTGTGGTTTATAACCCTGAGGTGGTCTATGAGCATTAGATTGTGACTGATTGCCAGACTTCCAAGCTTGATTCTGTTGTCTCAACTTAGGACACTGAGCCTTCCAATGACCTTTCTGCTTACAGAAACTGCACTCATCGAAGCCAACCCTTGTGTAAGGCTTATTCTGATGATTAGAGAATGGCTTAGAAGGCACTGCTAATACTGAAGGATTTGAAGCAGAAAGAATTCCCTTTTCAGAATAAGACTGAAGGCGTATTTCTTCAGCCAATAACTCACTAACAACAGAGTCAACAGAAGGCAGTGGAGAACGATGCAAAATTGAACCTCTAAGTCCTTCAAAATCACTGCGAAGTGCTGTTAAAAACTGTACCAATCGTTGCTGCTCTCTACGCTCAATATAGGCACCACATGCCTTTAATTCTGCCGATTCTGTAAGAGCCAATTGATCCCAAAGATCTGTCATAGCAGAATAAAACTCTTGGATACTCATATTCTTCTGATGAAGAGCTCGTATGTCATTCTCTAATTGATATTGTTTTGCAAAATTTGATTGTGTGAATAACCTTTGCAGATGATCCCAAACCTCTTTTGCTGTCTCATACTTCGCCAACTGCATACCTATCGAATGCTCAACAGAATTGTTGATCCAAGTAATGATCTTTGCATTATTTGCTTCCCATGTATCTATCAAAACAACATCTCCCTCCTCAACATTCTTAGGTATCATATAAGTCCCACTAACATACCCCCACATCTTCTTACCCTTAAGGAAATTTCTCATCACATAACTCCAATACGAATAATTCTTCCCATCCAACCTCACACTCACAGACTGAAGTGAATCATCTCTTTCAGTAGCCATAATCAGCAATCACAAATAACCAGAATGCAAAAGCAGCGGAAACAAAATACAAAATTGCAGAAACTAAACAAATCTCTTCTCGAAATTATACGATTACTCCAAAACACAAAACAAATTTGCAAAAACTGAACGCAAATACCAAATTGCAGATGCTGAAGGGAAGACGAAACACCAAAATAATTGCAGAAACTGTCGTAATACCTAATTTTGCAGAAGCGGAAGACAAAATATCACTCCAAAAAAAAAGTTGGATCCGCGAAGCTGTATTTGGGATTAAGCCTCGTTCCATAAAACCAGCTCTGATACCATGTTAAATTAATTGAGATCAAACACAAAACGGAGGCTAGATTTCTGAATAATCTGTTTATTATGAATGCTTAGTCTTAACCTAATTACAAATAAAGTATATATAGGTTAAACTGAAAGTACTATTCTACCCTTAATAAATAAGACAACATAAATATTATTTAACAGTTTTTTGGCTCTCAGTCGGAAGATGGTCAGAGTTTTCCTTGTCTTCGAAATCGAAGTCAGGGAATGAAACTTCTTCCGTTGGTGTAGCAGAAAGAGCAATGGCTGAAAATGAAATGAGCATAGCAAGAAGAAAGAATAGCTTACGGAACTTCATGTTGTAGGTATTATAAACTCTATGCAAGCAAGGTATTATAGCTCAGGAAAGATTGAACTATTGAAGGAGGCGAGGCTGAGAGGGTTTTTGATATCAATGGTTTGATGGAGAAGACAGGAGGCTTGATGTGGTATTTATATAATTCTTGATTGTAGGTAAACAAATCTTATTGATAAGAAATTGCATGGTTTTTCATGTTGTGTGCTATTAGTGGAGTGGTCTTATTCAACTTTATATCAAGTTAGGCATTTAAAATTAGGTAGTTCAATCTGGTAGGTCCAGTAGTGAATCAATTAGTAATCAATTGATTATTACTTCACAAAAAACAATTCTTCGCAAATAAATTGTTATAGTAGTTTGCTAACATTAATCCATCATATTTGCTATAGTCGTGGCTATAGTGGGTATTTTTTATTATTATTGATTATTACTTAACAAAAAAAACAATTCTTTACAAATAAATTGTTCTTCAAGTAACCACTAGTTGGATTTTTAATTTTATCCTTTAATATTATATTGTTTTGAGAATTATGATTTGTAATTATTTTTTCTAATTTCCTTTATGTTGGGTTTCAAATCGATTTCACGGATTTAGTTGTTTCTTTTCTATTTTTTTCTTGATTTCAACTTTCAATACTAGATTTGTTAAAAAAGGAGCTTCATAGTTTTTTTTTTATCTATTTGAATTTATCCTGATATTATAATCTAAGTTGCAGATTTAACAGATTAACAGAGGTTGACTTGAGTCTGTTTTTTTGTTGTCTTTTCTAATTGATTTTTTTTTCAATTTCATTCTTCAGCATTGAGTTGGTTGGAAATCAAGTTTTGTAATCTCTTTTAAGTTTGTTTTCTATAGGATTATTTTAATCTTATAATTTAAGCTATAAGTTTGGCAAGTTGACTCAGGTTGACCCTGTTCTCCTTTTTTGTCCTTTTTAAATTGAATGTGTGTGTATATATATATTAATTTCATCCTCTAAGAACTCAATATTATTATTTTTTTTCAAATTCATTTTTTAATATTAAGTTATTTCGGAATCGAGCTTCATAATTTTTTTAAAGATTTGTTTTATGTGTAGTATATCTTTGTCTCATGGGTTTTTATTTGTTTATTTTAGCCTACAACATTAGATTTGTTGAAAATGATGCTCCATAAATTTTTTATTATTATTTTTTATGAATTTATCCAAGTTTCATGATCTAGGTTGCGGGTTTAACAGGTTAAACTAGGTTGACTTGAGTTTTGTTTTCTTTTTTTTAGTTTATTATTTTTCTTTCATCCTTATAATCATTGATTGGAAATTGAGCTTTGTAATTTTTTTTATTTGTTTTTATGGGATTATCTAGATTACATGACCTGAATTGCGGGTTTGACAAGTTAACTTTGGTTGACTCAAACAGCTTTTTTGTTCCTTTTTAATTTAATATTTTTCTCGATTTTATCTTTTAACATTGTGTTGATTAAAAATCAAATTTTTATAATTAATTTGTTTTTTTTTCCTATAGATTTATCATTGTCTTATGATCTAAGTCGTAGATTTGATAAGTTAACTCGAATTGATCCAATATATCATAATCTCAATGTTAAAAAAAAACTGTTATCCAATATATCATCCTAATTGTCGCACGTCAAAATCCGCGTGGCGTCCACTGGCGATCTTTTTATTATGTGTTTGTGTTTTGCTTGGTTCGTTGGAGTCGCCACCTAGTATTATGGTCACTAGGAACCTATGGTCTGCGAGAGTCTGAGTAAAGGACTGGTTGTGCAAGGGGAAGACGTATCACCCCCAGTGCACCCTACCTAAGGTAAGCTGCATTGTTGTTTAATTGTTTTTTTTCTAAGTCAGGTTGGTCTTTTCTAAGGTTCAAGGCAGATCTCTCTACATGAGAGAGTCTCTACCTTTGGGTTAAATCCTAACCGTTCTAAAGTCTGAATGACATTTATTTACACCTTGTATCTTTAATACTTGAGGGTGTACTTTATCATGTAATTTTACACCTTTCAAATATTAAAGTCTACATCTGGATCCTAGAAAAAAAATATTGGAAAAACGTTTTTAATATTTTGGCCAAACCCTAATGGATAATCATAAACTAGTTATGATATCCATTTCTTTTTGGATTTTCAAAACGTGAGAAAGATGTAATTTTTTTTTGAAAAAAACATGCTTGGAAATTTTTTAGGACTTGGCCGTATGCGATAAATATTTTTTTCTTTTTGAAAATTTTTTTAAAATATTTTGAAAAAACCGGGTATTTTAATACCGGACTTGTATCTTACAATGTAAGTATACAACCCAATATTAAGCAAACTTGGTGGAAAAATATTTAAGAAAACCACAATTTTTTTATATGATTTTTTTGAATATTTTTGAAATGATTTTTTTTTAAAAAAAACAAAACAAAAAAGAAAAAGGGATATCATATACTGCATGAACAGTAGACATGAATTATAATTCACGTCTACTGTTCATGCGTGAACAGTCCACTGTTCACTCAGCAGAGACGGCGAAAAAGAAGAGGAAGGTGAGCGGACCACCTGGCGTGGCGGCGATGGCTGGCTGGAGGAGGAGGACCTGAAGCTGGTGGTGGAAACGGCGGTGGAGTTGGCTGGAGCGGCTGCAGCTGGAAGAGGAAGAAAAGAAGAAAATCTGCAGCAGGAAAAGGGAGGAAGGCTGGTTTTTTGGCTTAATTTGGATACGATTTTCTCCTCCTCCTGAGCACAAAATTGGCTCCTATTTATAGGGATGGAAAGAGGGTAATCTTGTCTTCAACGGGGAAAAAGTCTCAGCCCTTGATTCGACTCGAGGGATACAAACCGTTGGTTCAAAGTGTGCACCTCGAACTGCCAAATTTGGCAATCCAAGGCTGCAGACTGCCCGAGGGTGCCACTTTGGGCCAATAAATGGAGCCGTTTCCAAGATTGTCGACCCGACCGGACCACTCCACGGGATAAAGGGATTTCAGGTGGACATGTCGGTGCATGCGTTGTCGGATTTGGGGGCCACACGAGTGAGAAACAGCGCCTGGAAAGCAGCCACTCGGGCAGCTTTGCGAGGAAGAAGATGAACAGTAACCCGTTTTTTTTTTTTTTTACGCAAAAACGGCGTCGTTTTGGGTTAAAATTCTGGATTTTTGCTGATTTTCAATTTAGTCCTCCATCTTTCAATTTATTTCAATATAATTCTCTAATTGACCATTAAACTTCAATTTTCTTGCAATTTGGCCCCTGATTTCAATCAATTCACTTGGTAAAAATTAAATTTGGTCTCTTAAAATTCCAATCTTCTTAATTAAGCCTAAATTAGGCTCCCAAACTTAATTTTTCACCAATTAAGCCCCAAATAAAATTAATTTGACCCACTTAAAGTATAGTTAAGTCCTTGCACTTAATTAAATCCTTCAATTGGACCTAAATTAATTCTTAAACATAATTAAAATTTAATTTGGCCCATGATTAAATCAAATTGGCCCATTAAAAATTTAATTATGTCATTGGACTTAATTTTTATGCAAATTCGTCCAATAATCATTTAATTTGACCTTCGAATTTGCATTTTTTTTCTATTCTTGGGCATAATGGGGTACAATTAGGCCTCGAAATTCCTCCAAAAATTGCAGCTTGATTGCTCGGTCTGCTCTCTCCACGTTGCCAACCTTTATTTTATTTTTTGATTTTTATTTTGAAAAAAGAAATTGATTTTTGGGGAATAACCCAGAATTGGGTTATGACACTAATAATATTTTAAAAAAAATATCATCCAATATTTATTATATTCTGAGTTTATGATTAAATTGTTTTATTAAATATAAATATATATATATATATATAATGTTTAAAAATAAAAATAAAAACCATCGGTAATGAATTTAAGAAAACTAAACCCTTTTGTTTTAGCTCAGATTAAATTGGTCATTGCAACTTGCAATCAAAATTTGTCAACTTAGATTACAATCTTCAGCCGACTTTCCTTTTTTCATTTTTCTCAAGCAAACCCTACGTGTTTGACAAACTTGAAAAACCGTTATGGAAGCACTTTCTATTCATGGCTACATTGCTTTAGTCTAAAACCAGAAATCAAGCGGAGCCTGAATCTCTAAAACCTGAAATAATTCAAAAGATGATGGGAGCAATTGTAGAAAAAGGCAAGCTTCAACCCTTATCCATTGTCATCTTTGTTTATAAGATTTAACATTATGACTGATATATGCTTCGCTTATATAATTTAAGTACTTATTATAATTAGACGTAGATAATTTCTTTTCTAGTTTCATCAATTTCAAAATAAAAATAATAATAATTGCAAAATAAGGTTATTTTATATAAATATAGAGTTGTAAAGAATTTCATTTCTCAACTCCTCAAAATTTTTAGCTTTCCATATCAACAAATCAGTATCCTACTATTATAATGACATATAGCTATCTAAGGAAAAACATTTTGTTAGAAAAATTATATTAAAAAGAGCTAAAATCCCTTGTAAAAATATTGTAGCTCCAAACTCATTCTCATTATTAATTAGAACAGTAGAATGATGTTTTTTCTCCTTCACCCAAAAAACTTAACCCAAGTTTTGAAGTGTATTAAATTTCACTTGGCCCATTTCTCATTATCAAATACAGTAGGGAAAATAAGTAATTTCTTATCTTTATTATACAGTAAAATTACTTGAATACCCTTAAAAGAAAAAAAATAAACTTGGTGTTAAAGGGTTTTTTTTATTTTCATAATAGTTTTTCAGTTATTATAATTTAAACCGAAAAGAAATTTGGTATTTGACAAAATATAAAAAAAAATTAAAATTCATATTGAAATAATGAAAATCCCTTAAAAAAAAGTCTAGAGCCAAGGGATATTTTTAGCTTTTCACAATGGGTTTTTTATAATTACAAAGTCAGTTCCGAGTAATTTTGTATTTGGTTAGATAAAAAAAATGTGTGCATGTTTACAACACCAAGAGGTGCAAGAGATGGGCATGCGTACTTTAGGCAGCATGTACAACATTTCCTAGTGTCTAAAAATGATTTTACGTCTTGTTGTTGAAAGCATTGCTGTGTCATATTTCTATTGGTGTGACGCATGTCACCGATGGACTTTTTTATTATTTTTCTCTTTCCTCCCTAAAAAATTGCATCTTGGCTCTCTATGTTTTTAGTATTTCAACTTGAGTTCTTATTTTTTTTATTTTTAATTTTTAGTCCTAATATGTTATAGAAGTTTTATTTGCTTTTAATTTCGTTTTCCAATCCCAATTGACAAAATATTATATTGTCTAAATTTATCCTTATTCTTTTGATTTGTAATTTTTCTCTTTAATTCTTTTGTAAAAGTTTTATTGGTTTTTGATTTTTTCTTACAATTCAAATTGAAGGTATAATATTTTCCAATTTGATCCTCCTTGTTGTGATTTCTAATTTTAGCCCTTTTGGAAAAATTGTCATTCTTTTCAATTTCTTTCTTCAATCAAAACATTGTTTTTTTATGCTCATTCTTATGATTTTTTGTTCCTTTTACTAAATTAGTTTTTCTTTTTAATTTCACCATTCAATCAAATAAAAGATTTATTTTTTAAAAAATTTTGATTCTTCTTCTTTTAATTACTATTTTTTAAATTTTTATATATAATTAAAAATTTTAATTTTATCTTTTAATATTTGATTGATTTGAATTGGACTTTTTAGTCTTTTGAAATTTGATACTCTAGCTTAATGATTCGGATCACAAGCTTAAAAAGTTAACACGGGTTAGGTGAAATATCTCATGTTGGCTCACAGATTATCAGGGTTATAGGTTTGTTATACTAACCAGGTCCACTAAGATTGGTGTTTTATATTATTTGTTATTTTGTTTTGTTTTTTTGTATTTAATAGACAATGAATACATTTGCTATCATTTTTATTTTATTTTGTCTAATTAAATTAAAGCAAACTTATTTGTCCAACTCAGATTTATGTTCTAATGACATATTTTTCTTTCTTTTTTAAAACATACGTGCAATTAACATCATTTCTTTTTCTTTTTCTTTTTTGTAATGTATAAGGAATTCTAAATATATCTTTTTAAAGGAAAAAGGAGAAAACCCCTAGCTGCTGGGTTGTGCATCTTTTTGTTTTTTTTTTTCCCTCTCATTTGTAATCATCATGTCTCTTTATTAACCAAACATAATTGCATACATTGATACGAGTATGCAAGTATTTGAAGCAGAAGATTGTTTATTCGAGTAATTGTAGCCCAATTATATAGCTAACAGTTTCTTAGTAAAGTAGACTCGAATCCTAATAATTTTAGTTTATATGAAGATTATGTACTAAAAAATGTTGTAATTCCATTATTGTGTTCGAAATTAAAAAAAGAAAATCTGATGGGGGGAAATAAACCATTATACTAGGTGGTTCTCGGTGTGGGTTATTTTGTCCTTGTCTTCAAACAAAGAAATGGAATTTTCTTTTAAACTATTATATTTTTATATGATTCGATTCAATTCAATTGTTGTTGCAGGATATATACAGGGTGGTTCTCGGTGTGGGATGGCCAAAATGAGAGGGAAGGCTGGTATGGGTTGAACACTACCGTGGGAGAGGCTTCTGGGGGCTCACGGTTGAGAGGCTGTAAATGATTTTGATTTTTGTTTGGACTGTGCGAAGAAGGATTGTGATGGTGGCTGATTGGGAGTAGAAGAGAGGATGGGTTTGATTGACTGGTGTGGTTGAAAGAGCGGGAAGATTGGGATCGGTTTTGAGAAGGTGGGATGGAAGTGTTGATGGTGGTTGTGGGAAATTGATTGTGCTGGTTGTGGAACTGGGTTTTTTCAGTGTTCTTTCTCTGATGGTGTTTGTTTTGGGTGAATGGAGAGTGACTGGGTTGGACTTTGGTGGTCGGGGTTTGGTTCAGGGAAGAAGAATGGGCTGACTTTGGTGGATTTTATGGAGGAAAGGTGGGTGCTGGTCTTGGGTTAATGGAAAAGGGTGGAGCTCACCTGGGACCATGAATGGTTTGTTTGTTTGTTTGTTTTTCTTTTTTCTTGCTTGTGCTGGTGTTTAAAATGGCCAGGAAAGGCTAGGATTTTGGGAATTGATTGAAGAAATCAATTTGGGGCTAAAATTTTGGAGCTGGATTTGAGAGATCAAAATGGGTTTGATTGCTAAATAATTGATTATAGACAACAAATTTTGGCTATAATTTGATAGTTGATTGATTTGAAACTAGGATTTTGGACAATTAGGAAAGAAATCATGAATTAATAAGGGATTAAATTGAATCAAATTAATTCAATTAGACTAATATGATTGAAATCAATTAATCAAATTGGACTAAATTGAATCAAATGGACTGAAATAAAAATTCAGATAAACATACTTTGTTCTCATTACAATACTTGGATTTTGAATTTTTCAGATCTCATTTAATTTGCTCTAAATCATCTTTTCCTTTTCAATTATATCTCTAATTGAAAACCTTCAGATTTAACAATGGGTCCAAGAATTATACTATTTTAATTATTTTAACTTTCAATTTTAATTTTCTTTCAATTAAGTCCTTCATTGATTTCTAATTTGGCTAAATCGACCTTGAACTTCAATGTCTTTCAATCTTAGCTAAATTAAATCAACTTAGCCAATTAAGCAATTTTCTTTAATATTCTTTTCGATTCAAACCTCAATTATAACCCAAAAAATCTCAAGCGTCATTTTTGCTGGTGATACTTGATTATCTATCCAATTTCAAACCCCATCTCTTTTTGTATTTTGTATATTTTTTTATGATTTTCAAGATTTGTTTCACACATAAAAATTAAATAAGAAAATAATGAAATGATTAAAATTATTGAAAAGAAATTTTTTTGTATTTTTGTAATTTTTTTCAAAACATATACAAAAAAGAGGGTAAAAAATTGGGTTACAACACTTAACATGGTGAGAAATATGCTTAAAACCAAGAAAATGCCAAATAAATTTTGAATTGAAGTTGTAGATTATGTTGTTTACTTGTCAAATAGTTGTTTTATAAAAGAATTGAATGACATGACTCCATAAAAAGCATGAAATGTAAAAAAGTCAAGTGCTATTAACTTAAAAATGTTTAGAAGCATTGGTTATGTGCATGTAGATAATTAAGTCTAAAAGCCAAAAAGATAATCTTTGGGGGAAATAATCAAAAGCTTTATAACCTTAATAATAACAATAATAATAAAAGATAATGATTAGTAGGGATGTTGAATTAGATGAAAAATAAGCATGGAATTGGAAGGTAAATAAAGATGAAAAGTATAAATTTCTACCGGTTCTTGATAAAAAGAAGGAGAGATATGAAGGTCATCAAGACTTGTTACACCTCAATAACCACCAATAAATTTAACTTTAGATTTATCTTATTTTTCTAGTGGAAATTCAAGTAGCCGTAGCCCACCAATAAAGATGAAGAGCCTCGATGACTGGTATGAAAAAACTAATTTAATGGATAATGATCTAACATTAATTATATTGTCATCATGTCACATGTGAACCTATAGTATTTGAAAAGGTAGTACAAATTTTAAAAAATTGAGAATTGCTATTGATAAGAACATTACATCAATTGAGAAAAAATAACAAATGGAAATTGGTTCTTAAATCAAAAGGAAAGAAGTCAATATGTGTTAAGTGGTTAAAAAAAAAAAAAAAGCCCTTTATTTTCTGCGGAAGAACATGATGTTCTGGAATCTTCAGACATGTAAAATGGCTTGTTAGGGTGTCAATGGTAACATGTTTCGTGTGCACACAAATAACCAATCGAATACGTGCTTAATTTCTGAAAAATTCGAGTACTGACGTTTTTGAGATGCGAAGAAAGATGGTGGATGTGATTCTGCTTGTTGAGTGACGTGATCTATAGTAGGTTATACCATTTCTTGACCTTTGACATTTTCTGTTCTTCACTTTGTACCCTTTTAGAGTGCATGAAGCATGATCCTGAAGTGAGCCGTGAGATGGAATAAAGTTTAACAAACATGTTGAAAGATGAACTGAGGTTAGTGAAGAAGAAGCTCGGGAAAAACAGCAGCGTGCAGACTTGGCGCTGTTGGAGGCTAAGAGAATGACATCCCAGTATCAGAAAGAGGCAGAGAAATGCGATTCTGGAATGGATAGCTGTGAGGCGGCAAGGGAAAAGGCTGAAAAAGTAGTGGGAGAACAGAGGAAACATCCGGCAATATGGGAACTTAGGGCTCGCGAGAGAGAATGGAGAGAAGGCATCATTAGGTCTCAGGTTAATCAAAACTTCGAATAGATTAGGTAATTCTGAGGAAATAAAAGATGAGTTTTGATCCTAGTTAAATTTACCCAATAACTATGTCCAATTTTGTTTGCTGCAATTTGTTCTATGGCTCTTCTTGGTGGCGATGTAAGAACTGCCAGCTGCATTATACCATTTCATTTACAGCAATTGTGTTGACTTTGGTTATGGAAAAATCATTTCAATTCACAGTGCATCAGCTAGAAGTGTCAGATGTGAGAACAACATTCATGGATACAAGGAACCATAATTTGTAGACCTTTCATTAAGAGAGCAGGCAAATAAGCTTTTGATTCGACTGATATGGCTTGGTTCTAGGCCCTGTCCTACGATCCTCCTCCTCTCTTTCTCTCTTTTTTTTCAATTCCACCATTTAAAAAAAAAAAAAACTTTAAAAGTGTTGAAGAAATCGCCAGCACACTATCCTCCCAATTTAAAAATCGAAGACTTGGTTGTCTTTTCCGCGTAAGAAGTCATCTACGAAAATTATTTTTTATGTTTTTGTTTCTTTTCCCCACTTTGTGCCTTCACCATTAAAACACTTGAAAGTGTTTAAGAAATTAAATACATTGCGAACAATTTATAAATTAAAGACTTGGGGTTGGTTGTGTTGTCCGCGTAAGAAGTCATCCACGAAAATTATTTTTTATGTTTTTGTTTCTTTTCCCCACTTTGTGCCTTCACCATTAAAACACTTGAAAGTGTTTAAGAAATTAAAGACATTGCGAACAATTTATAAATTAAAGACTTGGGGTTGGTTGTGTTGTCCGCGTAAGAAGTCATCCACGAAAATTATTTTATGTTTCTGTTCTTCTTTCATTTGCCCTTTGTGCCGGCTTCCTCACGCAGTAGCGTACCATAGACACAGCTTAGAGCAGAATACTGTTGCTTAACTGATACAGAACTGCAGCCACAACTTAGAGAAAAGGGAAAGAGAAACTTTCAGGTACTCTCTCCCACTCTCTTTCTTATCTCCTGTGTGTTATTTTATGGAATATAACTCTGATGTAAATGATGTTTACTTTAGCTCCAACTATTGCCCCGTTTTCTTGTGTTGGTTCAGATCTTCGAAGATTTTCTATCTCTGTATTTGGAATGGCTGCTGCGAAATATCAAGCATCCTCATCTTCACGGTTTTCTCATTGTAAATATCAAGTGTTCTTGAGTTTCAGAGGCGAAGACACTCGCAAGAATTTTACTGATCACCTCTACACAGCCCTTGTTCAATCAGGGATTCACACATTTAGAGATGATGATGAAATTGGCAGAGGAGAGAACATCGAGTCGGAGCTCCAGAAGGCAATACAGCAATCAAAAATAGCGATAATCGTATTCTCCAAAGACTATGCTTCTTCGAGGTGGTGCCTTGATGAACTTGTAATGATCATGGAACGCAGGAGGACTGCAGACTGCAGAGTTTTGCCGGTATTCTATGATGTGGATCCATCCCAAGTCAGAAAGCAAACAGGGAGCTTCGCCGCAGCATTTGTGGAGCATGAAAAGCGCTTCAAGGAGGAGATGGAGAGGGTGAACGGGTGGAGGATTGCTTTGAAGGAAGTGGCCGATTTAGCTGGAATGGTTTTAGGAGATGGGTAAGTTGTTTCTCTTTATGAAACTACACCTAGCATAAGACTAGAATGTTGATTCTGCACTCGTAATTTGTTTTGTTTTGCAAGTATTTAGAGGATGATTAATAATACTACTCCTAATTTAGAAAAACCATACCACTCCCAACTCAGATAACCTAGAAGGAAAATAAAAATAAACGATACTTTTTCCTTGTCTTCTGTTCTTTTCCTTCTTATCTACTTTAAAAATTAAGGATTCTACATTATTAAAATTCTTGAAAAATACTAAGACTTTTTTACTTTCTAGAGAGACTAATAAGTATCATATACTATATTTTTATTTTTGATGTAGATACGAGGCACTGCTTGTCCAATGTATTGTGGAGAAGGTCTCAAAGAACTTGGATCGAAAAATATTTCATGTACCCCTTCATTTCATTGGAAGAGATCCTCTAGTAAATTATATCAACTCATGGTTGCAAGATGAGTCCCATGATGCTGCCACTGCTATGCTCTATGGAATTGGTGGAGTTGGAAAGACAGCTATAGCAAAGAGTGTTTTTAATCAGAACTTCCATAAATTTGAATGCAGGAGCTATCTATCAAATGTTAGAGAAATCTCAAAAGAATCCAAAGGTGTAGTTTGCCTACAGAGACAACTTCTTTCTGATATCCTAAACAAGACTGTTGATGAGATACATGATGTTGATGAAGGAATTTTAAAGATTAAGGATGCCTTGTGTTGCAGAAGAACTCTTATTGTTCTTGATGATGTGGACAATAGGGACCAATTCAATGCAATCATAGGCATGCAAGAATGGCTTTGTCAAGGATGTAAAATCATTGTAACAACTAGAAATAAGGGTCTAATTGCAGCAAATTATGAGCTTGTCAAGTGCAAAGTTGAACCTCTAGACAACGAAAAATCACTCGAGCTTTTCAGTTGGCATGCCTTTGGACAAGCTTACCCTGTTGAAGGTTTTGTGGAGGACTCTTGGAGAATAGTGCATCATTGTAATGGACTTCCATTAGCCCTTCGTGTTATTGGTTCTTCATTGTCAGGGAAAGGAAGAAAATTATGGGGAAGCGCATTACAGGAATTGGCAGTGATTTCTAATTATGATGTTCAAAATGTTCTTGAAATAAGTTACCACTCTCTAGATGATGATTATCAAAAAACATTATTCCTTGATATTGCTTGTTTTTTCAATGGAATGAATGTGGATTATGTAGTTACGATACTAGATGGGCTCGATATTGGTGCAAGATTTAGGATTGACAAACTTATTGATAAATGCCTTGTGGAAATCAACAATGATGAAAGATTGTGGATGCATCAACTAGTAAGAGATATAGGAAAGGAAATTGCTCGTCAAGAATCACCCAAATGTCAAAGAATATGGCGCCCTGAGGATGCTTTTATAGTTTTGAAAGGAACTACTGTAAGTAGCTCAACTTTTTTATGTCTACTTAAATGGTTTGTGGTGCATTAACGTGTTCATTCTTTTTCTTTCCTTTCTCATGTACTTTTAATATTATTATGCAGGATGCTGAAAAATTGCGTGGCCTTACCATTGATATGCATGCATTAATGGAAGATAATTATGCAGAAATTACCTATACTGATTCAATGGTTCGCCACAAGCGCCGCAGGCTTAACTTCTTTCAACAATGGCTTTCTGACTTTTTTGATGGGGGAAAATTACAAACTGGTCAAACAAGTTTGTTTTCCATCCTCAACACGGATGCTTTTAGAAAGATGCCAAATGTAAAATTTCTCCAGCTAATCTACACTAATTTTCATGGAAGTTTTGAGCACTTCCCTAAAGATTTGATATGGTTATGTTGGCATGGATTGTCTTTGAAATCCATACCAAATCATGTATGCTTGGAAAAGTTGGTGGTTCTTGATCTATCCAGAAGTTGTCTAGTTGATGCTTGGAAAGGTAAACCGGTATGTATCAAGTCTCTCTCTATAGCTATCTCTTTTGTTTTCTATTGACAACAACTAAATTCATGTATTTTTGCAGTTTCTTTCAAAATTGAAAATTCTTGATCTCCGTCACTCTCATGATCTCATTAGAACTCCAAACTTCTCGGGTTTCCCAAGCCTTGAAAAGCTAATACTTGAAGACTGCATCCGTTTAGTTCAAATCCACGAATCTATTGGTGATTTACGAAGATTGTTGATCTTAAATCTAAGAAATTGTACAAGTCTTATGGAGCTTCCAAAAGAAATGAGTAGATTGAATTCGCTTCAAGAGCTGGTTTTAGATGGTTGCTCAAATCTTGACAACCTAAATATGGAGTTAGAGCATCATCAGGGGCGCAGCTTTCTTCAAAGCGATGGAATTGTTGCAAGTGCATCATACATTACATCTCTTCCATTGAAGCTATTGTTTTCCTCTTGGTTTTCAGTGAGGAACATGTTGAGATTTACCTCGTTTTCACTGCCACACTCCTTAAGGAGACTAGATTTAAGTCGAACTTCAATTCGTTTTCTTCCAGAAAGCATCAAGGATCTTGGTCTACTCGATATTCTATATTTAAGAAATTGCAAAATGCTTCAAGCAGTCCCAGAGCTTCCATCCCATTTGATGTTGTTAGATGTGTCCTTTTGCTATTCACTGCAAAGATTTGCAAATCTAAACTGTTTGACTGTAGCAGATGGTTGTGATCAATTAGTCGAGTTCCAAGATCGGACAAAGCAAGAATTAATTCAAAAGTTTGACTCACGCATGTTCAGAATATTGGAAACGGTTAGTGCTCAAATACAGCCATCGAGATTTAAGGTACTCCCTCACCCATTTTATTGTTTTTGAAATCTACATTTGAATACTTTTCTTTTGCTCATTTTATAGACATTGTTTTAGTGGTACAGATAACATTTATAGATGGCATATTCAACGTTGTCGTATATGTATTTGATGAAGAAGAGAAGTCGAGGTGGTTTCGTGAGGAGGAAGAAGAGGATAAATGGCTAATTCAGAATGACTTCGTAGATAACTTTTCATTCAAAATATACTCACCTCCTCCTGCGCACCGGATATGTGGCTTTAATCTGTTCACAAGGTTTTGTGTGACGTCAGCATACCGTGGCTTTAGTTATGTGTGTATTGAAATCAGAAACAATACCAGTGGTCGATCCTTGCTTCGTCAAGCCTTTGTCTTCTTTATGAGATACAAGCGTGAAGTTCGTGAAATCCAATCGCTAGTGCACAGGAAATTAGGGGGCAATGATCCTACATTTGATAATGGTGATGACGTGAGTATTTCAGTGCGTCCACATGGTCCAGCTCTCCAAATAAAGGCGATTGGTGTACGATGGTTGCATGAAGAGGAAGGAAAGGATGATGATTTTATCCAATCAGAGGATGAAGTTATAAACGCCCACAACAGTAGCGATGATGATGGTAATGCAGCACACGTAGCCAAAGTAGAAATAGCTTCTCGTATTTTTAGAAATTATTATTGTGCTTTCCATGGGAAATTCAGTGCTCGCAATATCACCGAGTGGTATTTTGCAAAGAAAGGTCTAGAACTTGTATTACTTTAGGCTTCATTAAGTAGAGGTTTGTTTTCTTAGACTATATGAACAAGTATTGAAGATAGTTTTTATTCAGGAATCTTTCTCCTTTATGTGTGTAGGGTGAGACTTTTTATTTTAAAAAGGTTGTAAGGGTTTTTATATTTTTTTAATGTTATATGATATTATTTTATTATTAATTTTTATTTATAATAAAAATATATTAAATATCCCATCTTACATATTAACTTTTTATTGGTCATATATATTTCATGTTATTTTTTAATTTTATTTCATCTTTTTATGTAAAAATAAAATTAAAATAACACATGGAAAAATTGGATTAGTAAGAAAATTTTATTTCTACAAATACCCCCATTGAGATAAGTTTATTTACATTTAAGAATAAGTTGGTATGTCTCCAAAATATAGTTAAAAGGGTTTTATACTTTGAAGATATATTTTTTTTAATTAAAATTTGATTTGATCATATTAAATTTTTACAATATATTTTTATTATGAAAATAAAATATAATTATTAAAAATAGAAATTTAAAGATCAATTTAGATTGAAATTTATCAAATTAAATGATAAAATCAAAGTTCATGATTTCAATTAATGATCCATATAACTTGTTCAACTTGATTTAGTGGATATAACCGGTGAAGATGCAATTGAATTAGGGTTATTTGGGATTGTGGTAAGAGAGTAATAGTGGTTCAAAATTATTTTTATTTAAAAATATATTAAAATAAAGTTTTTTTATTTTTTTAAAATTATTTTTTAATATTATTATATCAAAACGATATGAAAATATTTAAAAAATTATTTAAATAAAAATAAAATTTAAAATTTGTAAGAAGACAGTTTACACCACGTTGTCAAAGACACCCTAAGTTCATAACTCCATCTACCCTGTTACTAAACCAATTGACTCAATGGATGCCAGTTGACTCGATGATATGCTCGGTTTCATCGTAGAGGAGGGGAGATACAATGATAGTAGGTGGTGTAACTGTTGACACTGATTTAATCTGATTCCTCTTCCTTTTGATCACAATAGGAGCATGGAATTCAGTTCTTTCTTACTAATCACATATTGTTTATTTTTTACAAAAACAATTGAATTTGACAGTTCAGTTCTTTCAGAATCTCCCGCACCAGTCATCTTTTATACTGTTAGAATATTAATATAACTCATTGCAAAATATATATATATATATATATATATATAAACGATACAGAAGTCATCAATAAGATTTGAAAAAATAAATAAATGTGATTTTAAGTCATTGTTAAATAATCTCTTATAAAGTAGTATGTCAATTATTCAAGTAATGAAACAAAATTCTCTTTCTACAACAGTAGCACTGCGCAGACAGGACAAGAATTAGTTTCCCACCTCTGTAAACCATGTAAAGATCAGAATGCTAAGTGACCTTAATGATAGGATCAAACCTTAAAATGTTAACTTCTAAATCATTTCCTTGATAATTAATCAGCAGCAGCAGATAATATTCTTCTACTATTGTATGGATATCTAATCTATGTATAGAATCATGTGTTTATACGTGGGCGTGCTCTAGCTGCTGCAACTGTATGTGAAGAGGGTAGGTTGAGGGCTAAGATTGCCGGGAGAAATGTCACTGTTCCTAATCAGGGGCGGGCCTGGCTAATATGGAGGAGGCATCAAATGGACCGGCAACACCATCACTCAATAGGCGCATGGCAGCTCCTCGTGAGAACTTCCGTGCGAATAGAAAACAAGGAACGAATGTTGAGTTGGTCCGGCACCATTCTGTTCGGTACTCGGTCTCATAGTCTATATGGTTGATGCCCTGTGAAATTGAGTAACACGGATGAACAGAAGAGTTAGTAGAAAGTGAGAGAAGCACATATGATAACCAAGAAAACCACACCACTTTCTAGAAAACAGAATCAGGGCAAACCATTCCAGTGGCTAAAAAGTGGTACAAAAATAACCATAGAATGTAGGTGGAATGCCTAAATGCACTTCTTTTTTTTTTTTTTGGCGATAGAAATCAAACACTTCCTCAGAAGTTACAGCACAATTCCAAAACGCATAGATAACATGGTGATGGTACCAGCATTCCCATGCACACAAAATGGGATCCCTCAAGTTGAAGATAAGATAACATAATAGAGATGGAAGAATTCCATATGACCATATTATGCTTCCCGTCATTACATAAAACTAAATTAACAAAAGAAATGAAATAATGACCTTTATTTCCTTGATTTTCCGAGGGCTTGCATTTGCATAGGAAAATGTCTTAGGATGCCAGCCTTTGTTTTCCATTTTTGTTGCGGATTGATTCCATACAGTATAGGTCACGGTCCTTCTTTCAAGTTCACCCTCTAGTTCACTCATCTGAGAAGCAGACATAGAAAAGGAAAAAAAAAAAAGAAAAACACAGTTAGGCAGAGATCTGAAGACCACAATGGGTAGAAACATAACCAAATGCTACTTACTGAAAGCAATGTCTGCACATAGTGTTCATCAGGAATACAGTTGTGCTGCTTCTGAAGTTTCTGCATTGTGATTAGGCCCAGATCAGAATAATGATCAAATCCTTGAAAGAAACTAGAACGAATCACAATATCAGGAATATAAATTATTTCGAACATCCACAAAATTATTGAAAATCAACAAGCCCCAACTTGAAGTTTTCCATAATATCCAAGCCTTAACTGGAACTCCTCTCTTTGCTATTTTGCAAACGTAAATTGTTGCTTCATTATACTGAAGCAACCAAAGATAATTGAGCAAACAGTAACTAGAAATGACAATAAGCCAACACCCTTAAGGTACAACAAATCTATTACGATCTGCAATTGGCAAAGGCGTAGTATATGAGTTGAACACAGCTACGAGACAGAATTCACCATAGAAAGAACATTTCCAATAGCTCCAGAAGCTATAGGCAGGCAAGGGCCAAACATATGAATTAAACTCAACATAAGACGAGGATTCAACTATCACAACATTAAGAAGCATTTTTCCTTACAATGTAGAAAATTAGATGTTGAATATAACTTACAATATTCAGCTTTCCCTTACTGGCATCAAGAGGCGGGCGACGCTGCAAAATGTACAGATGTTAAAAGTAAGTTATTGCATGATTAATACAGATTTTAAAAGCTTTTCAACAGTGGTTGCATCTAATTAGAATTGTCTGTAAGGAATTAGAACCAACCAGGAAAAACAACAATGCTCGCGCAGATATATGGACAAACATCATGCCAGCAAAATTAAAGAGGAGCAAGACATTTAGTAATGGGAAAAAGGTCCAATTACACATGATGAAAAGGTGAGCATCATCAAATAAAGTAGTAAATTCTAAAGGTAATATATTGTCTTGCTCGTCGATTTAAATCATTTTAAGTTTCAAGAAAGCTCCATTCACAACAGCAGCATACATGTTGCTGCATAGCAAAGTTAGTCAAGTTTCAGAAATAGTCACAACTTGCATAAGCAGCATTAATGGTTTAAATATCTATTATATCTGAAAATGAAGTTGCAGCCACGGACAAAATGTCTGATCAAGTACCTTGCAAAGTTTCTTAAAGACTGGTAAGATAACAACATCATCTACAATCACTTCAGCATGGCTCCGGATTAAAGCTGTCCACTGTAATTACAAAATCAAATGTCAAGTTAAAGCATTGTTTATGCATAAAGATCACATAGGAAGATAACCTTGTTTCTTTATGGAACAACCTGGGACCCTTTTCGCCATTTGTCCTTTGGTATAACAGGTGACATCTTAGGGTGGTAGCGGCCTTCCTTCACATCAAGAAAGCTGCAACACAAAGCATATAAATAAATCTTAGCTTTTTAAGATTCATTCATAAACACTACAAAGAGGTCAAAGGCTCAATGGTAATACAATCAATGCTCGGCACCTCAAGAATGAAAGCCCTTCCAATTACCTGTCCACGAAACTCCTAGGAGAAGCCATCAAATAGCTGTATATATAGCTAAAGTTGTATAAAGGCACACAACTGCAACATACAAATAAAGAACATTACATGTTTTAGACATGAAACTCACCACATGAATTCAACTCACGTGCCTAATATGGTAATGAAACTATTAAAAAAGGATAATCAATAAATAAGGAAATAAGTTGCAAAGGTCTCAGCACAAACTTTGTTGAACAAATTCACTGACCAACTCAATACAGGAAATCAACCTGTCAGAGAGAAGAACAAATCTTTGATTTGCTGGATCCTCTAGAGCAGCATCAAGTAGTAACCTTTCTGCTTCTATCATACTTGATTCTCCCCATATTACCTGCAAAAATCCAATTTCAAACATACAATATATCATCCATCATTCCTTTATCGCTTAAATAAAAGGCTCTAACTTTAACAAAATCAAAGTTAACATTAACACGCTACATTAGTAGAAATTTTCAAAAAACAATAAAGGCGCAATATTTAAACTGTGTTTACCTAATGCTTGCGTAAACCAATTAAAAAATATATACATCTATCAATTCCATCTGTCCAACTCCAAAGGACTCATATTTTGACCAAATGAAACATAATAAACCACTTTAGGCACTGACAATGGGGGAAATAAGATAAGAGAGAAATCATGCAATGCAAAGTTGTACTTTCCAGTAGCCATTTCGTGCACAATTTACTAAAATGAAGAAAAGTTGAATTTTTAGAAGCTTTTATTGATAAGTGACCTGAATACTGTTCTTCAATTGTCGACCATAAAAGAAACGTGACCTTGTTGTTGACTCATCAAACTCAAACCCTGGCTCTGAGTGTACATATATCGAAAAATTCCCCGTGTCAGCATTCTGCAAAAACATTAGAACCCAATTTTCCAAATTCCATTAATTTTCCTGAGAAACTGACAGAAGGCTCAAATTGTAATCAACACAAAAATCAAATCCCATTTCCTGAATTCCATTAACTTTCTGAAAGAAGATTGGACTGGGTTTATGTGTTTGAACTGACTACGACCAAAGTAATACACACATAACCTAAATTCAATTAATTTTCTCGAGAACGTGACAGAAAACACAAATTGCATTGTAAAACAAACGCTCTTCCCAAATTCCATTACTTTCCAAAGAAAGTGACAGAAAAATCAAATCACAAACTAAAAATAAAAAACCAATTCCCAAATTCCACCAGCTTTCCCAGGAAAGTGAAAGAAAACTCAAAAAATTCAAATCAAAATTCAAAAAAAGATAAAAAGTTGCCATTTTTCTTTTTAATTACCTCAAAAAAACTCCCCCAGAGAAAATCAAGAGGCAAGCCCCGTCTAACAAGAAAAAGAAAGGCGATTTTAGGGGGGCCACTGAAGACAACTTCCCGAGAAAAAGATCTTCTACGTGAAAGTAAAGTTTCAGGAGGAGGAGATAAATGAAGTCTAAAAAGAGCAAAAACACAGAGCCCCATGGAGAGGATGATCACTAGCTTCCATCCAGACCAGATGACACGTCGTCTTGACTGTTGAAGAAGAATTGGCAGCAATGATGATTTCTTTGTCATCCTTCTCCTCCTTCCTATCAAAAACAAGAAAAAGAACGAAAATAATGAAAATAATTACATAAGAAAATGAAATAAAAAAGGAAATTAAATATTATTATTAATATAATTATTAAAATTGTTATTACATTGATTTTGAGAGAGGGACATGGGGTTTGCTTCTTTGAAGTTTTTAATGTTTGCTTGATCTGTAAGAGCTTTCGTTTGTGTCAGTGTAAGAAAATACGAAATGAGAATGGGAACGGGAAGCTGTCTATCAGTTTTATGTGGCCGTAATGGTGGGCTGATTAGTGCTCAAGTTGTGGGGACCCACTACTGATTTTAGTGTGAAATTGTAATTAGAGTTACTCTTTGGTGTCGGGTTGGACTCCATTTAAGGTTTGGATCATAGATTTATTAGATTAATTTTAAATAATAATGATTTGGTTTTTATAAATAAAAAGATATTATTTTTAAAATTAATTTGATCAGAGTAAATTTTAATTAAATAAATTAGATTTGATCACATCAACTTGAATTTAATAAAATTAATTTTTAAATTGATTTTAAAAAAATCTAATTTGAATTAGATTTTGGATCAATAGGTTACCATTAAATCAAATTAAATTTAATAAAAAATGATTTTTGTATTGTTTTTGTATATTAAAATTAAATTTTTTTTATTTAATATCATTAAAGATAAATAGATAGTCAACAGAGATAATAAAAAATTATAAGAGTTAGTTTTTCATAGGGTTTGAACCCTTATAATTAATAATGAAAAATATTTACTTATCGTAAAACCAGCTCTCTTACTCTCGTTCGAGTTGACCTATTGATGTAACATAATTGATGCCATCCACAAAAGGATTTTCTTTGCTCGAATGGAAGATTGACATTCTTGTCATTCAATTCTGGTGCAATTGAAACTACTAGTAGATGAGGGGCAAATTGCAACATTTATGATAGTTAAAGGGCTTGAATGTAGTTTCCCTTGTTCTTATTCAAACTTCCAACTTCCGAGTTTGGTGAACAGCCATTGTCCGATGAAATGTGTTTGATAAGAGTGTTCTTTTATAAAAATATTTTTTAATTAAAAATAAATTAAATAATATTTTTTATTTTTAATATTATCACATTAAAACAATTAAAAAACACTTTAAAATATCAAATTATACAAAAAAAATATAATTTAAAAAACAGGTTAAATCGTGTTATCATAGTTGGGATTTTTGTGTTGTTGCAAGTGGAGTAGAGGTGAATCAAGAGTTTGGAATGATAGGGTTTTGAAGGGAATGATTTATTTGGAGCCTGCATTTGTTAGGGGGAAGGAGGGAAAGGGTTTGGCGTGTGGTCAACCTAATTTTTTTTGTTTTGTTTACTTTCTAGAATGGGAAGATGAAGGGATTCAATTGACCATAACTATTTGCTTGCAACTACACTTGTAGTTCACATAAATTTATTTGATCCAACAACTATACCTTATCTTGTTCTTGTATAGATTCTTGATATCGACTGCTGTTTTAATCTCTAATGAACTTGTTAAGGTGTGATTAACGATGATTACGTAGACATGCAGTCAAGGGTTTGTTCCCACCTCAACATGGCGTGTAACAGAGCAATGAAAATGATGAAAACAATAGACAGAGGAAGGTTCCCTGCAGAATGGTTCAAGTCAAGTCGGGAGTAATGGACACTCCTCAACCCTTGGATTGCGTTGCCAGTTTCCCATCATAGAACATGCAAAGCAGGTTCAATTTCAAACCCTTTGGTGACTTGGAAACAAAAACCTAGCCATTGATTACGGTTTTGAGATAAAAAAAAATATAAATATAGGAATAATGAAGACATTTCCTTTCTATTTTGAAAAGAAAAGGCTCGTTTCAAAATTATCTACGAGAGGATGAACTAAGTATTTTCCCTGCATGCCTTAGTTTCTGTTAATTAATAATTAATTCCTGGCGAATCCTGACATGGACACCATGTCGAATCAAGAAAAGAAATCTGATAAAGATTGTAGAGAGTTTAGGCTAACCTGCAAGTCTGACTGCAATCAATTCATCTGCACATTCTCAATCCAGGACGATTGCAAAAAATAAATATTTGTATTGAGAATGAGTTCCTTTATCAATTTAATGGCATAAGTTTATTCAGATCTTACATTGAATAATGCAGATAACGATAAAGCTGATACATTCAATGTCTCAATGTACATCCATGAAAGCCTTTTACAGGCATCTACAAAAATTCCAGCATAAGCACCCATACCATTGAATAATGAATGTTGACGTTGCCTGAAATGTTTCTGCTGCTGCTGCCCTATCTAGATTCAGGGACCTTAAAGACGAACTTAATTTAGCCTCAAAGTTTCTTGATGTAGACATCTTCTATCCATTGAAAAATTTGGATGCCTGTAGTAAACTTGCCTCTGCATTCCATTTGTAGTGCATATGTGAAAAGTTCACTGGTAACAACTTCAACTCATTGCTGATCTTCCCGTTCAAAATGAGCCCACTTGCCCTGAATATGCGGATGAGGCCGGGGGACTACCGGACTCCTGCCTTGATGTTTTGAAAACCCAAAATAACATTTAAAATTTTCCCAGGAACGTAGATTCTTTTCTTGATAGATTTTCCATCCAGGAACTTGGAGAGTTTCGCATCCTGTGAAACTAATCTGAAAGCATCCTCCTCTGAGCATCCTTCTTCAATCTGTATGGTACCCCTCATCTTGCCATTGATCTGAACTGGAAGAACTATGGTAGACTCCTTCAGGTAATCAGGATTTGCCTGCAATCAGAACAAAATCAAAACGATGAATTTTCATCCTAGTAGAGGGCTATGGTAAATCATTTTAAGAAAGAAATTTTTACCTTAGGAAAGGGCTCGTATGCCAACGAATTCGAATGCCCAAGGCGAAACCAAAGCTCCTCAGCCATGTGAGGTGCATAAGGTGATAGCAACAAGACAAATTCCTCGATAATTGATCTTGGAAGTTTATCCCACTTGTACATCACAACGCAAATAAAAGCTAATTAAATTCATGGGAAAATAGTGATAAAAGTAAAGGAATGAAGCAGGAACAGAAAGTGAGCAGCCTTCAAGTCCTCAAATAACACTGAGCAAGAAATGTCACAGAACTAATGGAAGTTTAGTTAGGAAAGTTCTATTGGAAAACCTTGTATGCAGCATTAATGAACTCCATCATTGCAGAAATTCCAGTGTTGAACCTTGTCCCTTCAATTTCCTCCGTTACCTGGAACCAACATCAATTCATGTTCATTATAGAGTGGCATATGGAAGATACAGAGGAAAACAAAAAAAGGCAATTGTAAAGAAAGAATGAGAAAATGCATAAAATGAGAGATGACCTTTGCTATGCATTTATGCAGGGAGCGTAACTGTTCAAAAGATGGCTCCCCATCGATTGCCACTGTTCCATCTCTGAAAGTTCCATCAGGTAAAGGTGAGCCAACAATTAGCCTCCAAGTTCGTCCCAAAAATCGATAGACGCCTTCTATCCCACTAGTACTCCATGTTTTTGAGTCTCTAAAAGCACAGTGCATTTTAGAAAATACCATCAGAATTATCTCTATTGTGCTCATCCCTAATAATCAAAAGAAGAGAGTATTGCATACCTAAATGGACCCATGAACATTTCATACAACCTAAGAGAATCTGCTCCATACTCAGAGACAACATCATCTGGATTCACAACATTTCCCCTACTTTTACTCATTTTATGTGCACGAGCTATCAATCGGATACTAGGATCACCTTTCAGTACAAACGAATCCCCGGATTTTATAACCTATGTAAAGAGGTGCGATTTATTCAGAAAAAGAGGTGAGATTCCAAAAGTAATAGCCTACATTCTCAAAGAGCTAAACATGTCAATATGGCCTTTTTCTAACTTAGTAGAAGGAGAGTCAAAGAGATATTAACAAGAACAGTAATATATTGACACATTCATAACAAACCTTTTCCTCGGGAATGATTTCCTGATTAATTTCACCTGACAAATCAGCAGAGTCTGCAGATACATAGTTTCCATCTGGGTTTTTGAAGGCCGTGTATTGGACCTGTTATTCACACCATCAGAATAATGTGATAGAATATTACCTACCTATGCATAAGTAACTATACTTACTCCCCCAAGGATGATTCCCTGGTTAATGACGCACTTGAAGGGTTCTTTGGTTGACACAACACCAATGTCATAAAGAACCTGAAACACCCAATTTCAATAATAAGTATTTTCTTCCTTCTCATGCCTTCTATCATAAATATAGGGTCAATTGCAATCTCAAGCGTCTCCTTCAGCAGTAAAAAAAAATAGTTAAGATGTTTCTTATTCATGACAAACAAAAATAGTAACAGTGAGGACAGATACTGCCAGTACAATGAAAAATGAAGTGGGGACTTAAGTATGTGCTATGGCTTTTGAGTTACACAAAACTAACTAAGCTGCACCTATATATTAAAACTGTAAACACCAAAGGTTTGGCTCAAAAACCTTGTGCCAGAATCTTGAATAAAGTAAATGGAGAACAGCATGTTCAGCACCACCAACATAGACATCAACTGGACTCCAGTACCTGAAGGTGAAGAGAAACAAAATCATACAAGATCAATGCAATGATGAATGTTCATTTAAAAAATGAAAACATATGTATTTGCATAAAGTAAAGGTCAGCTTACTTTTCTTTTGTCTTGTCTACTAATTCTTTGGAGTTTTTTGGGTCCATGTATCTCAGATAGTACCTGAAAAAATTATAAAAGTATAGAGATTCAAATCTCAAAGAACAGTTGCAGCAACCTTTCGAAAGGTAAAAGACCAAGCATTTGGCCAAGCAGAAAAATGTTAGGAAATAAATAACAACACTTCTGTTTAACCAGACTCCACATTTATACCAACAATATCAAATTACGCATGGACTATGGTTGCTGTTTCCAGCAAATAGTTCCTATGAACAGTTGCAAGGTGTATGTAGAGGGAAACAAAAAATAGCCAGAATTAAATAAATCAATTGCAAGTTATTGGCATATTTTTTCTGCTAGCCAATTAAATGTGCTTTGTTTCTGTGTTCTATGTCAAATAGTCAAAGGAGAATGCATTTTTTGAGCTGTATGTCAAACAGGCAAATTTGAATTTCTATGTTCTTTTAAAACTTTTCCATTGTCGCTTTTTGCATGACTCCCATGTTCACAATTTCAGTCCATAATCTTTCGTTTTAACATGTTTACCACTTTCTCTCCCTCTAACAAAAAGTGAACAAAGAAAAACCAACTTAAGGCAGCCACAAATGCATTACCAGCAAGAACCAGCCCATTGGGGCATGGTACTTGTTTCTCTCATGGCAGGTTTTCCAGATGAAGGATCAGTGGTTTTAACCTGAAATTAGGCCATAAGAAACATCATCATAGAACTTGATGAAGAAAAGGGAACAAACATCGCTCAAATAACATAGAGAAGGAAAAGGAGAGGGAGAAAACAATTACATCTACTGAAGCAAGTAAACAACGCACAGCTAGAATAGTAATTTATGAACTTCCAGGGGTTTAACATACAATTAGCAGCTAAAAGACATGTTCCAAAAGTTGGAAACTTTATGGACTGCATTCACATGTTATAATAAAAGCTGTAAAGCAAGAAAATGCTGAACCTTTGCCCAAGAGAAACATGGTAAGAAGGAAACAGCATACCCAAGAAACAGCTTTTGCAAGGGGTGGCTCTCCTGTCCCCGTGGGGGTAAAATCATCTAATTCAGGGAGTGTAAGGGGAAGGTCAGTTTCAAGAATTGGAGTGGTCTCACCAGTATCCTGCAAGAAAACAACTGGGATAGGCTCCCCCCAATAACGCTGTCGAGCAAAAAGCCAATCCCTCAACTTGTAGTTCACCTGAAGAAGTACAAATTTGAGCTACATTTATAACACCATAGTACCATGCATGCAAAGCTAGTAATAGTCCAACCCCAATATTACCCCTTCACTGAAATTTTTAGATTAATGATGTGTGGTATTGAGTTAAAATGGAGGTGATTGTTATAAGAGTACTTATTAAGGGAGAAACGGTTGGGTTTTTTAATGTGTTTGGTATTTAAGTATAGCAGGTAAATTATTAGAGAAATGAGAAACATGATCAAAATACTGTTAGTGGGGGAAGAGAGAGTGAATTAAAGATTATTTGATTGTGTGATCTTTGTTTAAGTAATTGCTATTTACCCTTAATAATCACCCCCGCACCCTTAACAAACACACCCTAACAGAGAAAAATACCTTTTTCTTCCCATTTCCAGTTGTATCAGCCCATTCAATGACTTTAGATGCTGCTACTTTGCTATGCAAGCCATTGATGTCAAGCCCTGATGTTGAACTTGATGAATTGAGAATGGAGCCTTCTCCTTCATAAGCCTTTCCTGAATCACTAAAATCATCATCATCTGGCTTCACAACCCAACGAATGGGAATGTCATATTTAGTAGCAAATTCATAGTCACGAGTGTCATGAGCAGGCACCGCCATAATAGCTCCAGTCCCGTAACTGCATAAAAAACAACAGAATACATTGCATTCACATTAAAATGAACTCCACGATTGCACTTCATATCCTAGACAATATACACAGAAGAAAGTTGGAACCTAAGAATGCATGCCTTAGTCCAGGCAAGTCATAAAAGAACAATGACATCAAACACACCTCCCCAAAACATAATCTGCAACCCATATTGGAATTGCTTCCCCATTTGCTGGATTTTGTGCATAGCAGCCGCTGAAAACCCCAGTTTTCTCCTTCTGAAGCTCAGTCCTCTCAAGGTCACTTTTTCGTGAAGCTAGATCTTTGTACTCTTCCACCTGTTATCAAGATATGTTGACTTTATATCACCTATGGCTAGCAAACACATGGGAAAAAATATGGCAAGAAAGCAATGAACATACACTTTCTCTCTGTGAAAGAGACATCAATGATGGAAGCAATGAATGTTCTGGTGCCAAAACTAAATATCTGAATGCAAACCAGTAAGCAAATCAGGTTAGTTCCCAGAGAAAAATGGTCTCTGAATTCTACGAACAAGTGAAAGTGTTGGAAGGAATGTATTAGACAGACAATGATAGATACAAAGGGGAAGAATAATACGTTGCTCCAAAGACAGTGTCAGGCCTGGTAGTATAAACAGTAATCTTTATGTCTCTTTCCTTTCCATCACCATCGAGAACACAAAATTCCAGCTCAGCCCCTTCAGACCTTCCTATCCAGTTCCTCTGCATTTCTTTTACACTTTCAGGCCAATCGAGGTCATCTAAGTCTTCAAGAAGGCGATCAGCATATGCAGTAATCTTAAGCATCCATTGCCTCATTGGCTGCTTGGTAATAAACAATGACACTGTAAAATTATAAAACCATTCAACAGAAGAAAAGTAAGAAAAGTAATGAGAAATAAACAAATGACTTCAAGAAGTAACATGGTGCCATACCTTTCTTATAACTGGGTGACCCCCACGCTCGCTTACTCCATCAACCACCTCCTCATTTGCCAAAACAGTGCCAAGAGCAGGGCACCAATTGACTGGTACCTCAGCCTGAATGTATAATTATCAGACCATCAGATCCAGTTTTAATCAGGAAATGACAGTATATGATGGTGGCAAGAGATAATCCTGGACCTGATATGCCAACCCTCTCTTCAATAGCTGAAGAAAGATCCACTGGGTCCATTTATAATATTGTGGTTCTGTAGTAGAGATTTCACGATCCCAGTCATAAGAGAATCCCAGTGATTTAAGCTGCAAAGAAACTCAAATATCAATTTATTGCCAAAGAATCATGCTGCTAGCTAAAATTAACAAGGGAAATGTGCTATAGAGTAGACAGTTTGCTTAAGCAGTGCTTGAAATGTGATGGTAAGCCCCATGCCTCATAAAGCTGTCTGGAAACATTTTAATTCAATCCAAGTGAGCTCCCCATGTGAGATAGTTTTGCAGTGTGCCATGGTTGGCATCAGCAGCATTCTTTAAATGAGAAGATAAATATAACCCTTCACCATATTGAAGCTCAAATTTGATAATAATTATGTCAAAATGCTGTTAGCCCGCATTGCCACCATAAAGTAAACATAATGATTCCATTTCTTATTGGTTTCAGCATGTATGTAGTGGACAATCTTAATCAATATGACCAGTATTGGGTATGCCTATTGGAATCTGTCTGGATCACAATCCTGGCTCCAATTAATATGAAGCTGTAATACAAAGAGCTAAAAGGACAAGTACAAGATTGATAACCATTCTGTGACATGTCATGTTTAAGCCCTAAAACAAATACTAGCTTAGCAGTTCAAAAGAAATAGCAAGGGCATTACATGACCTGGGAACGGAAGCGGTTAATGTTCCTCAATGTTGTGATTTTCGGATGAGTTCCTGTCTGTTAGACACACGAAACATCTCATCAACAAATCCAAATACTAAGACCATAACTATTGACAATATCTTAAACTGTTCCGCATAACTGCAAAGCATTACCTCAATTGCATATTGCTCAGCAGGCAAACCAAATGCATCCCATCCCATTGGGTGCAAAACATTGTAACCTTGCATTCGTTTGAGTCTAGCAAGAATATCTGTAGCAGTATATCCCAATGGATGACCAACATGTAACCCAGCGCCACTGCGAACCACTCATCAACAAATAAACACAAAACCCCACCATTCACAACAATCCAACTCACCCCAAAATCACATTAACAAATTAACATCAATCACTACCACAACTAAAGCAGATTTTTAAACTCATTTCACAACTGAATCTCCAAAATACGAATTCAGTCATCAATAATTTTCATTCTAACATTTGGATTGAGTTTCATAAACCAAATTACCAACACCCCAGTGGCCAAAATTTAATCTTTAAATGAACAAACTGCAAAGCATGCAAATTAATGAAAAGGATCTTCTTAATTTAACTTCCAAACAGCTAAAGCCAAAAGTATTTACAAAGAGAGAGTGTCACCTGGGATAAGGAAACATGTCAAGCACATAGAATTTAGGCTTAGAGGTATCAACTTCATCAGGAGTTCTAAAAGTTTGATTCTTTTCCCAGTAACTCTGCCATTTAGGCTCAATTTCATGGAAAGGATAAGCTCTCTTCACCACTTGCTGCTGCTTCTCCTTCTGCTCTTCAACTTCACTAACTGAGCATCTGATTCTACCCTTTCGCACCCTAAAAAGGCTACCTTTGAAGCTGTTGTCACACGCTGTAGTGGAAAAATAACAACTTTTCTTGGTGGGCTTCAAAGATTGAGGCTTTTGAGTGAAAAGATGAAACCTTTGCTGATAAAAAGGAGATAATGGAAGGAACTGGGGCGGTTGAATACAAGTGTTTACAGTCATCTTGACTGAGTGAAGAAGAGAAGCAGAGGAATTGTTCGGTTGGATAATGTTTGGCGCTTAATATTCACTTCTTCTTGTCATTTGGTGTTGGGCTGGCCATGATATGGACTTGTGGAGTCTAAATTGAGTTGGGTACGAGGCCTATTTTATGTTGTCATTTTAGATTATTGGCCGGCATTTCGTTGCGAATGAAACTGCTTTTTTTACAGCGTAAAAAATAATATTCAAGTGCTGTTAGTATATTTTATAGAATGAAAAAAATTCATGACTTGATATTAAAACAAAATTGAAAAAATAACGATGGTCAACGATTGTCAATCTTTAATAATCAAAATAAACAAAGAAGAAATCATAAAAGCAAATTCAATGAAAAAAAGTCTTAGAACAAAAAAAAAGCATCAGTTAACCTAGGTGAAGTCGTTAACCTTGCGAGAGGATCATATAAACAAAATAATATAATAAAAAACAAAACAAGAAAAAAGATGAAGTTAACTTTTTAAAAGAGTCAATTTGGAAGGAAAATATTGAAAAGGATAAAAAAAAAAAAAAAAAGATGACCTTAAAAAAACATGGACCACCCGGATAAACCTGCTACCTAGATTATGAGATATGGATAACTTAATTGAAAAGAAAACCAAAGAAAATAACAAAGTTTCTTTTTCAAAACGAACAACTTCAAATGATATAATCGGGAAAGAAAACTATGTTAACCCGTGTTAAATTTGCAAACTCATGAACCTAACTAGTGACTAAATTAGAAGCACGACATCTAGAAAAGCCATTATTTTAAAACGCAGATCGACTCAACAAGTTGACCCGTGACCCAGGTGACTTGTGGCTTAGACGGGGTCAGGTTTCAAAAGAAATTGAGGGACGATTAATCCAGTGTAAGATGATCAAAAACTCATGTTGACCCATGTCCCAATTAACGCAAATCCAATCAAAACGAGGTCAAAACCCGTTAACTATTTTCTTTTCTTTTTTCAAAATGGTATTATATATATAAGGATAAAAAAAATAGCAATTAAAAAAATAAAGATCTCATTTGAAGAAAAAGAATGAGATGATAGGAAGGAAAAAATTGATAAGAGGATCAAATTAGCAAATGAATCCAAAATAAAAAATAAAAATCAAGAGAATGAGAATGAGAACCGGATTCAATAAAAATAAAAAATCAAGATTATGGATCTAAGAATAAAATTGAAAAAAAAAATTTGATAAAAGGCCTAAGAATCAAAATCAAAAATAAAAAAAACATTGATGATCAAACCTTAAATATCATCATATTTTGAATTGAAATGTGAAATTAAAAAGACAATTCAAATTCACAAAAGAATCCGAAACAAAAAAAAAATTAAGAGAATGAGGATCAAATATTAAAAAATTAAAAATAAGATCATGGATCCAAGGATGAAATTGAAAATAAATTAAAATTTGATAAAAGAGCTAAAAATCCAAATTAGAAATCAAAACATTAAGGATCAAATCTGAAACATTATAAAATAAAAGGACCAATTTGATATTTTTAAAAAATAAAATTTGATACAATTAAAAGAATAAAAACCAAACGTGATAAAATTAACATATAACATACTCTTTTGGTTTTTTTTTTCCCAGAGGTTTCATGTTTTTCAAGGTTGAAGAGACATAAAAGAAAGTATGTCATAGGAGCACCATTGTGCATAGGGCAGCTACACACCCTTCTCCATCGTGAAGGGGGCGGCGAGACACATCAAACACCACCCTAAAATATTGTGTTTCGCCATCGGAAGGCGTCACATGCATTATCTAAAGGATGCGAGTGTCCCACACGCTAGCGCTTGTATCGCATGTGACGACAGCTTTTTTTCTCTATTTTTTTCAATTTTATTTATGAAAATACCACAATGTCTCTGAAACACCCCCCCATCTTAGTTATAGATTATTTAACTAAAAAAAATGTAAGTGTTTATATAATAAAATACTAAGTTCTTTTAGGTTTGTTATAATATCAATTTTAATTGAGTTAGATATGGCATGTTATTTTTAATTGAGTTAGATATGGCATGTGTGATTTGGTAAGTGGTGGATATGGCTTCGTTTGTTTATGTGATATGAAGTGGTGTGGTGTGGTCTATATTCTATTCCAATTATATTTTTTAAAGTGTTTGGTTAATCAATAATATATATATATATATATATATATATATATATATATATATATATATTGTAATTTTATATGAATTCTACAAAAAAAACTCTTTTATGAAACCTCAGTTAAAAAAGCTACAACCATAATTTCTCTTAAATCTAATTTTTTTCAACACTAGAAACCACCACAATGACAAATATACTTGGTTGTGGTTCCCTCTTTGAATTGTTTTGCAAATAATTGAGTTTGGAGAAAGGTTAAAAAATAAGATTAATTATGAAATTACAAAAATAACCTTAATGGATGAAAGTAGTTTTTATTTATTTATTTATTAAGGATGCTTGAGTTATTTAATACTCTTAAATTCTCTAAACATTCTGATTTAAAAGTTTAATATATTCAATTATTTAATGGGTTGGAACCCTCTAAAATTAACCTCACCTTGCTCACGGTATTTGTTTTTATAATAATACATGTGATCAAGAATAAAACATATTTTTTTATCTGTTCTTGTCTCTTGTTAACCAATTAAAATATAAAAACATTTTATCTGTGTCGTTAATTACCATCAAACGTTTCTTCTTTCATTCCATTCCTTCTATTTTAATTGTTTTTTGTTTTTTTTATTCAGAGAGTAAAATCAAACTCTACTTTGAAGGAGCAATGAGTTTTTTCTTTCCCCCCAACAAATAATGAAGAGAAAGATAAAAACAAAAGAGAATGTGATAGGCATTAAACAGCGTGTGAGGAGTTTTATGGTTGTATTTATCTTTTATATATATATATATATATATATATATATATATATATATATGTTATTATTAATGTGAATATGTGAATATATCTTGATTAATTTTATAAATTTTAAAATTAATAATCATATAAATTTTCAGTATTTATAGAACTCAAACCGGATATAAAAAGTAAATTGTAGATGAAAACCTTTGTTATATATATATATATAAAGGATGCAAGCAGTATATTAATGACATCTTTACTTCTTTCAAATGGATTGAAAGTCCCAAACCACTTGGAACTGTCTTCTAATTGGAGATGGAATGCTCAACCGTTGGTAAAGGGATTGATAGGTTTTGTATGAAAGCTCGATTAGGACCGATCTCTTTTGTCTTTGTCTTTGTCTTTGTTTTTGTTTTATGTTATCATCGAGGACTCAAAAAAATAAGGAAAACTAAGACAAAATATTAGATAACTTGCTTAAAACCTATTAATTATCGGCACAGAAAATTTAGAACAATGGATTGTTTAAACCTGAGAGAACAAATTGTTTATAAAGAGAAGAAAAAAGTTAAGCATTTACCGGCTGTTTGGAACTAATTATCTCTCTTGTAATTCAATTGAATTATAATTTTTAATTTAAATTTAATTGATAAATAAATAAAAAAATAAAATTCAAAAATAATCTTCTGTCTAAGAACTTGAAATATACAAATGACATATCACTCTTGTCCCAATTGTCTTCATTTTTTTGTGATTCGAAACAATTATCTAAGTGTTTGAGTCAACAAGGCGTCTCTAAAAAAGAAACTTATTGATGATAGAGGTCATGTACAATTAGATATAAAATTATTTATTTTTAAAACATGAATTAAAGTTATAGATTTTTTAGCCTCATGTCATCTTGGAGGAAAAATCATACTAATTGGGAGATAAGTAAAACACTTTTAATTATGGAAGTCATCAATAAAATTGCAAAAGCTTATAGGGTGCATTCGAATTTAGCAGGCACTCATGAGAGAATTGATCTTTACATGAAAATGAAAGAACCTAGGGTAATTAAGAAAAAAAATAGTGCAGTGACTCTAATCTATAGTTAGAAATAGTGACTTGTATAAGAGATGGTTTAACTGCAAGAAGGAATATTTTTGAGATGTTAAATAGCATTTAATTACTATGCCTTTAACTTGTTTAATTCAACTGAACTCCAGTGATCTTGTCAAAATTTGTGACACAGGTTTTTGTTGGATTGATCTCATTCAGAGTTTAAAAACTATGCCTTAAACCTGTTTAATTCAGCTAAACTCCATCTAAATTGACATGTTAAAACTAAAAAAAAATAATAAAAAAAATAAATGAAATTGATTAATTTCTTAACAAAAATTATAGACTCGGATTGATCTATCAAATATCAACTTGGATCTACTCAGGAAATGCATACAAGTTTGGATATGCTATCAGCTTAGCTTTAATGTTCTGCTTGTTTATCATGCAGATCCAGATTTGCTTGAACGAGTTAAAACAAATCAAAAGCTTGAATACCTGGCATCATGTCCCCATTATAAGGAAAGTTGGACGTGAGAGCATGTTTCTTTTTCATCTTTGACTGAAGCTCTTGGATCATGGATCCCATCCATTACATCTTTCCATGGCCATGAATTGGCCAGCCAAATATCAAGCAGTAGGCAGAGGTAATGCAGGCATTGTTTTCTTCAAACAGAACCCAAGAGCAACTATGCAAGTAAAAAAATTCCATAAAAACCAAATAAGAACAAAGAGGCAATGTGCTCATAATTAAACCTTTTTATTTTATTTCACTGGCAACTTCGAGAAAATTGCTGCCGGTAGCCTTTAGTGCAGCCATGACAACAGGGTGAAGGCAATGGATGTACATATGGAAATCTAAAAGAGAATAAAAAATGTGCTCCTGCTGTATCTGTGTTGTCTGCCTGCCTGTTGGAAGTAGCCGCGGCAAAGCTCAGTGCTGTGATTTTGTTAGCTCTTGCAAGTCTATAATGGCTTTATCGATTGCATAGATTATCATTTTCTTTATCTGTTCCACATTGTTAAAAAAAGATGAAGAAACAAAGTCAAAATAATGTAATCGATGCATAATATATTTGTATCAGGAAAGAAGTTACCTCTAGTTTATCCTCTCTAGCTCTATGGTTCACTGGAAGTTGTCGAAACTCTTCAGTTAACCGGAGGCATTCCCTTATATTTTCAGGCGAGACGAAGTCGACAGCAACTTTTGTGCAAGACTGCATGGTGGAAATAAAAGCAATTCAGATAGTGGTAAACAATAGAATAGAAAAAACACAGTAACTTCTTGTTAATTTGGTGTCAGGAAATTTTCTACTGCTATGGTTGTCAGCCTTTCATCCTTCCTCTTAATCCTAAGATTGCATGCATGACGCAAATTTATAATACTTAAAAATTTTTTGAGAATGAATTTCATTTGAAATTCAATTCTCAATACTTCAAATATCCCAAACATTATTGAAATCTCAAAATTGAATTCATTAAGAGAATTTCAAACATGTTTGAGAAAAGGTTTGAATATCCTCTTAACTGTAATTGGGAAAATGCAATTGGAAAATAGCATTCACTAAAAAATTTATATCATAATAGTGATTTGATCATGATGATACATGATTTCCCATAAGATTTTGCCCACAAGTAAGTATCTCGGAAATTTTGTAGACCATAAAAGAGATTTTTGATGGGAAAAAAAATGTAAATGAAAGATCCCACTAAATTGAATTAAGTCCATGAATCTGAAAAATAATGAGAATTCTGGATCTTTCTTAATTTGAAATGATGTATTTTCATTGATTCCTCCTAAATTTAAATAATATTGATTTATCCAAAATATTTCATTTCAATTGAAATTTAATTATTCACCATGTGGGAGGATTATTGATAAGGTGTTTGGGAGTGCTTTTTAAAAGCGCTTTAAAAAAAAATTGAAAAATTTTTATTTTTTATTTTACTTTGAATTAATATATTTTTGATGTTTTCAAATCATTTTGATGTGCTGATCTAAAAAATAATTTTTAAAAAATAAAAAAACATTATTAGCATGCTTTTCTGAATGAAAAACACTTTAAAAAGCAACAACAACCACACTCTCAAACACGCTATAAACATCCATGAGTGAATGGTTAAAGGACCTGAATTTGTAGATTCAATTCTTACTTGATGCACTCAAATGGACACCCAATTTGCCATCCAAGTGATGGTCAAACCTAATTAGATTAGGATTCAAAGAATAAAGAGAGAATTTTCAAAAAAGGTCTAAAATAAAATTCTAATCCTAATGGTTCTTTATTAATGAATAATTTATTCTCTAATGATCTACCTCTCAAAAAACTTTTAAATAAATTTGAAGGAAACTTAGAATCCCTAAACTAAAAGGACAAACAAAAAAAAAAAACAAAAAACAAAATTATGGATAAAAACTCAAACTTAAATAGGAAAATAATAAAATTGAATCAAATAGCATCTTCTATTACTTTTTTGAAGGCCTTCTTGATGTGAACCGCAAGGCTAGCTGGTCCCATGTAGAACAACGTCCATAGAATCTCTTGACAAAATTTGAGCAAGATCCAACGATTGGATAAAAAATTATGTCAGTCAAGCTTTTCAAGAGATCCAATTGTGCTTCTCATCTGGTCTTATTGTAACAGATTCATATCTGACTATTCAAAACCCCTTACATCTCCAAGTCTGGTTAATTTGGAATGAAGGGGCTACCCTAGTCATTGGTGGTAAGAGTGTCTGTCTGTTTCAACCATCAAAAAAACATTAATTTATGCTTTTCAGTGGTTGAAATCCGTTTCAACCACCGAGACAAACGAACCATAAAAGGGGACACATTCAAATATGCTTGAGTGGAGGCAAGGTTCCAAACTAGATACTTTCTTTCAAGACAAACTAAAGAGAGAATTTGATTGGATGAGTATTGGATCATTTAAAAGTAGAGTTTAGAGCAGACGAGAAGAAAATTTTGACTGAGAGATTTTCTTTCTATTGTTGTGTTGATGTTGATTAGATAGAGTTTTGTTCTATCCTACCAAGAGCATCCTATTCAACTTGGCAAAAAACTATAAGGGTGAGCTATTTAATATGCACACCATGTTAAGAACACATTAAAATACGTAGAAAAATTCGTTGAAGTTCGATTTTCCAGAGAGTAAATAAGAAAGAAGACACTCCAGCCATAGACATTTTTTTTTTGGAATAAAACTGGAAATAAGAGAATTAATGCTTTGCCATTTTGATAATGAACGTATGTTGGAACAAAACAAGAGGAAAGAAAGCATTCTTCATAGACAGAGCATTAGTTTTCCTAAATGTTTTTGAAAACAAGCTAAAAGTTGAGGCAGCTCACTGGGACAAATTTTGAATGATAAAGGTTTGAAGAAAACACAAGTGCTCTTGGTTGTTGTTTAGAAGAGAGGAAAAAACCACAAAAAAGTTTACTAACAATTTCAAAGACTATTTGTGTACTTTCAATTCCTTTTTTTTAGTAAAAAATTATTTCTGAAAAAAAAAATTAATGAAGACGAAATTGTGTCTATACTAGGCTAGATAACCATTATTGCCATTAGTTGTGAAAGGCTATTATCGATTGGGGGGGGATGGGAAATTTCCTGATCCTTTCATTGTTAGATAGAAATTATCATCCAAACTCCAGAATATTTTTAGATGAGCCATGCAATACAGCATGAGTTTTGTTTCATGAATCATGGCACAGAATTATCAGACTTTGATTTGTGGGACCTACAAGGGTGTAGCCACAATTCAATGGGATGATTACTTTGTGTCATCATTCATGCTGTGCTTTCTACGAGAAAGCACTTTTCCTTTGTACAAAAAGAACAGACAAATTAGTTTAACATGAACAAATTACGAAATCTTTATGCATTGTAAGAACGGAAAAAAAAGTCTCCGACTTACCTGTAGATTCCTTACTTGGTGTGGGCATCCAGCAGGTATAAATACAGCCTCTCCAACACTTTGTTCAAATGTCCAGGCTTCAACTCCTAGTGTGGAAGCAAATCAAAGTAATTAACAACCAAAACAGCATATATTGGACTCAAAATGTTGAAAGCAGACAAAACCAATGCATTAGGATACTCACCGAATTCCTCCTTCAGTTTCCTTTTATGCTCCACAGTTAAATAGAAACATTGGTCATGAATTGGATGAACGACCTAATCATAACCAGCTAATTTTCAGTACTAGTGACAAAGAACTAGGCTAAAAGAAAAAACAAACCAACGAATTTACCTGTTCTACAGGGGCACAGTAATTGTGCCTGAATTCTCTGTGGTGCTTTCTCAAATATTCCTCTAACTTGGGAACATCCTCCCTTCTGAAAATGTCCCACAAGGCGGCGCCGCCTGCTTTGTCCATAGTCTCCACTTCCGAGGGCAAACCAGAAAGTGTAGCTCCTCTTAACACATCTTCAGTGTTCTCAAGTTTTTCATTAATTTCAGAGGGGGGCTTCTGTGGCTCTCTAATTTCTGAGACATGCATCTCTTCTTTCAAAATATCATTTCCCTGATCAAGTTCAATGTGAGGATTGTCTACCTTGTCTTGTTCTAAATATTCTTTCTCATCCTGAGCCCTGTGCTTCATTTTCAACAGCTCAATGGCGGAGCATTGTTCTTCACTTAATGCTACTTCAGCAGTATGTGTCAAAATATTTACCTACATCAGAGACCAAATTTTCCTCTGTTTAGAAAAAAGAAGGTATGGTTGCGTTAACAAGAAATCAACAGGAACAAATGATGTATTATGAACAATCAAGGCATTCAAAGCTCTGGCCTAATGAATGCTGAGCAGCTTAAGAGATCAAAGCTTGCTCATTGTGCAAATTTGGACCAGAAATTCAGAGGAAGTTGCTATGAAAATTGAAAGCGTGTATTTTCGTTTGATGATAGACATTTGAGACATCATCACAGAAGTGCAATTCCAAGCACAACATTTCCATAAAGTTACACGTGACTTGTCACTTGATGCAGGCAAAAGTCAAATGCCTGGACCATCTGGTTTATTTGCCCAACAAAGAACCTGATACTCCCAAGCAAACAGCACATCGTCCAACCAAAAGGCAAATTCTGTTCTCTCATCCTAAATTGAAAGGAATATAAAATAATCTGAAGTAACAAACCTATATATCCCCATGATTTATATGCCAGAGAACAACTTTGCTTGGAAAGGTGAGAGTTCACTTAAATTCATTATGGGACATCAAGATGTAAATAGTTAATAGAAATTTGAGCTTAGATAAATAGCCATTTTTGGAAAAAGGAATAGCTCGTCATTCAAATAACCATCTTTTACTACACAAAATAAAGTGTTAGATCTATCAGACATACCGCATCTGACATGTCACAGTGAAGCTTGGTCACTGAGTCCCCTCTTCCAAGCTCTTCTCTTGCACCATATGCAATGTAAGTTTTTGGACCCAAATCTGGTTTCAGGTGATCTGCTGGAAACTTCACAGCAACATTAAGGATTCCAGCATTTGGATCACTGTATTCTTGAAATGGCAGTGCACTGTTAAACTCGTCACAGTGGCGTGGCAAAAGATTTTCGAATTTATCAGATGGAGGCCAGTCCTTGAGCTTAAGCATTTCAGGCCAAAAGTTACGATATGTTCTCCCTTCCGTGTAGCCTTTAAAAAACTGCCGGGTATTGATCTCCACCTGAATATTTTTACAAATTCAGTGTTCTGTGAGTAAAAGTAAAAGTAAAATACAACAATTTTAGTGCAAGAAATTCAGAAAGTATAAGTAAAACATTATTTCTTTTCCAGCGCTTGTAAAGCAAAACAGGTGATTTTGCTCATCATGCAAATGGCTTTGATAAATGTTTGTGGCTGAAAAATATTTGTGGCTGAAAAATAACTGCAAGGAAGGATATTGGAGCTGAACCTCGCAACAAGCCAGACAATCAATAGCCTTCACTTCAGACATTTTTGAACTAATATGTGAATCCACATTTTCACATAATGCACGCCACATGACCTTTGGCTCCCAGCTCAAACGAGTTGTCTGCTCGAGAACATCACGAACTATAACTGGCTCACCTTTAACCCAGTGCTTTTGGAAGTGAAAAAGTTCTCCATACTCAAGAATATCCTTTGAAGCAGGACAGTACAAGTAATTGTCCTCAGATCCTTCCCTAAAAGCTGCTCTTCTCAACACCCCTTCCCCTGCTTCATTACACTTGCACGTCAAACTTGCCTGTTCAGTATCACAGATTCCCAATAATTCTTCTGCCTTTTTTTTCAACTCCACAACCCATCCCAGTGGAAGGATACGCTTTAGCTCCAATAAACAATCACCACAACCACCCAATTCTTGTGGAGGGCAAGAAATGCTCCCATCTTCACTGGCATTCCATGGTAGAACCAGAGACTCACTGTGGTCATAAGGATTTTGGTATTGACAAGGCAGTGGATCTCCACCATGCATATAATCAAAGCCTCTATCCACATACCGAAAACAATTTTCAGCATGACTTGAAAGGCTTCCCTTACGAATTTCTCGACAACAACTGAGGCACAGTTCATAAGCACATTTTCGACAGCTGCGATGGAAGTCAACAATGGAAGTGGCACAGTAGTTGCTGCCCAACAATCCCCAAGAGAAATGCAGTAAATGAGCTTTAATTCGAAAGAATGAAATCAGATGGTAATAACCTGTTCAGTGGAGAGAAGATTCTTACCAATAAACACGCTCATTGCTATAGCAAAAGTTCTCAGCTATATCAACAGGGAAATCTGGTTGCCATAAGCACGTCAATTTTTTTTCAGCAAAATAAAGTTTAACAGAAGAAATCATATGATCACATCAAATTCTGCAATAGCAAACAAAGGATACCTCCAATACCAGCCTGAATCTGAACTTCTTCAGTTTGTTCATCACAGATTTGTTCCAGAAAAGGAAGCAGTGACTTGATCAAATAATGCAGATGCCGAACCTTTTCATGGTTGGTGATATTCCTTTTGGATGTCTGGAGATGAGAAATATCATGCACTATTTACAAAATAGTAATAAACACCCAAAGGAAATTTTGAAAAAATATTACTCCTCCAGTTGCCAAGATGTCCAGTATTTAACATTATGCCTTTTGCTTCTTTTTTTTCTCCTTTTAATATCTTCACAGATCAAAAGCAAGGAGGAAAAGAACATACAACCAACCTTAATCAATCCACTCGAGTGCAAACACACATTGCAATTGCATTTTTTACAACAAAATGGGCATTGATTCGCAAATTGACCTTCTGTCATCTCAGGATACCTATAAACAACAAAACGTCAAAGACAAAAGAATATCTTCTCCATCCATCTAAAACTAATCAGGTTGGAAAATATGATTGTTTTCAGAAACTTTACCATTGCTTGATGCACTGTATGCAGTACATTCTTTCACATTTCTTACAAACAACAACAGTTCTTCTTTCTTTTTTCATGCACTGATGACATAGTTTGATTTCTTGTCCTTTGGCCTGTTTGAAGCAAGAAATACTAGCAGCATTCAGCTACGATAAAAGGGGCCAGTCTCTCCAACAGATATGGCAACAGAAAATAAAAATTAATGCAGCACCCAAACAAATTGGAAGGGTTACAATACCTTCACATTTCTCGCTGCAGACACACCATTGCTATAACCATCATGTTTTGAAACTGAAACTGATAAGCTAGAAGAAGCTGATTCTGTAGAAGAAGTACAGAAAGAAGAATTCATAGAATCTATATTTTTTTCTCTAGCCTCCTTCAGACTCCTCTCATTCATCTCAGTAATTGAAATCCTAGTTCTTCTTCGCTCTCTCATTTTTACAAGACAAATTGCTTCCAACACATCCTCTTCCGAGTCAACATCAAAACCTACACCTACAGAGCTGCTTCTGCTACGCTTTTTTAAACCATTCTGCTGCCTCTTTGGAATCCCATTACTCTCCATAAAGTCAGATTCCGTAACTGGCTTCACTTTTTTAGATGAAGTTTTTCTTCTCGCTCGAGGTGACCACTCATCACTACTATTTGACAACTCAATTTCTGAAGTTGAATTGATTTTCTTAGATGATGTTTTGACTCTTGTTGGAGGCAACTCACTATTACTCCCTGAAAATCCAACATCTGGGGTTAACGTAATTTTCTTAGATGAAGCTTTGCTTCTTGTTCCTAGACACTGTTGATCATCACTTTTCATTAATTCAATTTCTGAGGCTGGCTTAGTTTTATTAGATGAAGCTTTCCTTCTTGTTCCCAGACACCAATGATCATCACTTTTCAACAATTCAATCTCTGGGGCTGGATTAGTTTTCTTAGATGAATCTTTCCTTCTTGCTCCAAGAAACCACTGGTCATCACTTTTCGACAATTCAATCTCCGGGGCTGGCTTAATTTTCTCAGACAAATCGTTCCTTCTTTCCGAAGGTGAGCACTCCTCATCACTCTCTGAAAGTTCACTTTCCGGGGCTAATATAAGTTTCCTATTCGGAGCTTTCTTTCTCCTTCGGGGAGACCAGTCATCATCATCACTATCTGATGACAATTGAATCACTTCCACTTTCTTACACGAAATCTTCCTTCTCATCTTAGATGCTACTACCTCATTAAACTTATTTTGGCGGGACTTCTTAACTCTTTCCCTTGTTTCATGCAATGAAAAATTCAAGGAAGCCCCTTGAAATCTCCTAATTTTATTATCATCATCCCGATTAATCCTAGACTTAGCAATCATAGCAGCCATTGTCTGTCACTGCAAACAAAATCAAACACACAAAACCATCACTCTTCAGCCAAAGCACTAGAGTCAAAAATCTAAACTTTCCAGCTCTGTTGTTTACATAAAACAAAAACCCCATCAAAAGAAAACAATCCCCACATTGCAAAATCTACAAAATTCTCTTTCTTTTCTCATTATACACACAAAAACCAACCGAAACTGAAAAAGAAAAAAAAAAAAAAACTGAACCAAATTTACAGTAACAGATAGGCTAAATAAAACAGAGAAAAAAGGTCTGCATTGACTTGACTTGGAGTCAAGTCAGCTAAAACAGCATAAAAAACAAAACCCCATAAACAGAAAAACAAAATTGAAATCATAGAAACACAGAATTGCATAAGCATACAGAAATCCAATCAAAACCCACCATTCTAATCCAATCAAAACCACAGAAAAAAGTTATATATCCAATACCAAGATCAGCAGAAGACCAACCATTCAAACACAAAAAAAAAAAGACAGAATTTTGAAACTAACCTGATCATCAAGTAAAAAAACTAAAACCAAAGAGAATCAGATTCTGTATTTCTTTATTCTGTATGGAGAAAAAAATGAAAAAGCTGATGACTTTATGGTTAGGTGAATGAGTCTTCGGGTGTATAAGGGAGTGTTTGTTAGAAGAGGAAAACAATGTAATAAAGATTTTGTTTTTGTTGATATTGAAGAAGAAAAGAAGATGATGAAACAGATGCAAATTCCCTTCAAAACAAAGGGACTGATTCTCTAACGCTCGTTGTTTTGGTCTTTTTATTTTTATTTCGTTTTTACCTTTTTGGTTTCACATATAATCTCGGAGATGCTATGTTAAAGAGTTAAATTGAAAAAAATAATTTTTATAATAATATAAATATAACTTTTTAATTTTTATGCATTTTAATAGTAAAAAACAGTTTAAAAAATTAATTATATTTTATATTAAACTAATTTTAATATAATTATATAACTAATTTAATTATTTTCTATATAATATAATCATGATATTATTAATTATATAATTAATACGAGTAATTTATAAAATAAAATATAAAATTAATGTAGTAATATGGAAGTTAAAAGATATAATTTTAATTTTAAATTTATTTATATAAATATTTTTAATTTTTAATTTTATATGTTATTATTAAAACTTTGATTTTTGAAGTTGAGGCATCAAGGTTCTAAGATTTGGAGGTTTTTATTTCTGTTTTTAAAGAGAAAAACAAAGTAAAAAAATGTTGGTATATATATATATATATATATATATATATATATATATATATATATATATATATTTTCTTGTTTTTGGTTGTTTTACATTAAAGTGTAGGAATAACATTTCAGAGTAAGAAAAAGCATTTTAGCTATTTATATAACTATCCCACTGGAATTGTTAAAATTAAAAATAATAAATAAAAATATAATTTTTTGGTTTTAACTTTTCATTTGACTCTTGTGTTGGAATTGCTTGATGGTAGATTATTTATGAGTAATGAAATAAAAAAAACACTATCCATGAACTAATCAAATTAATCAAAATTAAAATTTTAAAATAATATAATTTTAATTTATCTAAATTTATGCAAGTTAACTTTTATAATTCATGAATCCAATCTGTTTAAAAACTTTGTATACCAGATAAGATTTTTGATAGTTTAGCTTGATAAGGCATTAGATTTTCCTTCTGTTGTTTGGATTGTTATATTAGGCTAAGAATAGCCATGTAAATGGAAGGTAATGGAAAATTAAGGGTTTGTATTTATAAAAAAAAGTTTAACCAATTTTTATTTTATCTATTTAATTGTCTATATCTTCATTTTTTAAAATTTTTATGAAGCAAAAACAACATTGCTAAAATAATAAATCAACTTGATTACTTATTTTATCAATCTAATATCAAAAGCATGTATTTATTGGTATGAATTATATGACTAGAATAAATTACTAAAATAATAAATCAACTCCATAATATATTGATGCATGACCTAGCATATAATATGTGTTTGGATGGAAAGTAATTTATGTTTTTTTAAATAAAAAACATGTTTTTATAGCTTTTAAAGATATAATTTATGTTTGAAGAATATTATATTTTTTTTAAAAAAAAATCACCATATTTTCAAACCCAACATTTAGCAGGGGAGATTTTTCTTGGTTGGTTGGATATAGGGGGTGAGAACAGCATTGCTAAAACAAAGGATTTTTACAAAAATGAAGGCTAAAAGATAGATAGATGTTTTTTATTATTATTATTTTGTTTTTGGTGAGAGATGAGGCAAAAGGAGAGTGGGCATCTACACCATCTCTAAATGTCAGTGTTCATAAAAGGCATTAATTTAACATTGACAAACAGTTTAGATATATATTAATTTTATAAGTTGTTGTGGGGCACTATATTTAATGATGGTATGGTGTTACTTTAACTGAATTTATTATTTTCAACTCTCTTTTTTTCTTCTTCAAGAATTTATTTATGTATTTAAAACAAAAATATAATTTTTTAAAAATTAAAATCGAAACATAAAGAGGACATGCTTATCATTTACGTTAAATTTTTAGATCATAGTAAGGTTAAATATTAAAACATTTGATAAGAAAAAATAATAATTAGAAAGCGATTTAAATACTTATTATTTCTATGAAAAAGGAAAGGATCCCTCCAATATTGCCAAATCTACAGAGATCCCAATTCAATGGATTCTATTAAGGAAACATTAAAGGTGTATTTAATTTAGAAAACAATATTAAATGGTTATAATTAATTAATATTAATATTCCTTGATCTTAGGAATTAAAACAAAACCTTGCGTGTCAAGGAACTGTTGCTTGTAAATTGGAACTTTAGATACGTGGAAATCTGGGTTAAGTCTCATCAAGACACACAACTGAAGCTGTTTTTACTTTTTATACAGATGGCATCCAGTTTCCTAAGAAATCCTTGCACAAAAATCGGTGAAATCCTTGCACAAAAATCGGTAACATATATAGTGATTTTTTTAAAAGTTATTATCTTATTTTTTTAAATATTTTTTGTTTAAAAATATTTAAAAATAATATTTTTTTTTATTTTTAAAAAATTATTTTTGATATTAACACATTTAAATAATTTAAAAATATTAAAAAATATATTAATTTAAAATAAAAAATAAAAAAATTAAATTTTTTTTAAAAATGCATCAAAACAAACTAAAACTAATGTAACATTTATCTTTCAGCTGTTATTAAATTTGACTTCGCCTCATTAATTAATTCAAGACATGATCATACCATGGCTTGACCATGACTAAGTATAAAAAACATGAGAGTTAACCTCAATTGAATTGAAGCTTTGTGGCGATAAATTGATATTTTTAATTTTATTAAAATTCAGTTTATTTTTTTAAATAAAAATAATATTATTTTAACTTAAAAAATAGAACGATTTGATTGATTTAAATTAACATGGATTAATCTGTTTAATCTATAATAAAGTTAAAATATATTTTTTTATTATAATTTATAAATCAAATATCTTTTCTTCTTGTAATTTTAAAAAATTTTAATTTTTTAAAAAATAATAATAAAAAATATTTAAACCACTAAACCTATCTTGTTTTTAGTTTATTGGAATACATTGTTGAAAAAAGAAAAGAAAAGAAAAACTAGATGGATTATGAAAAAAATTATATTGCTTCAAAAATAATTTGTGATATTCTATTAATTATTTTTAGGTTTATTTTTTTTAGAAAACATATACAAGGTTAGAGAAAAAAATCTTAGATGGAGATATTCTTATCACTTTTATTGGATCATAAATTTTATTTTTTATTTTATTTTTTGTGTTTATTTCTTTTGAACTTAGAAAATAATTAACATGATATCACTAATTATTCATCATCATTAAATTTTCCTCATGTTACATGACTTGATTAACTTAATTAAATTAATAGTTTGTTGGACCAACCCAAGACAGCATTAGTATTCTGCAGCATTTGACTCATTTTGTTTTGACCCAAATCATCTCCTCATTAGTGCATAAATGCTTGAATTTCATCAACAACAGCAAAGCCTTAATCCTGGACTAGTTGGGGGAGGTTATATGGATCCTTTTGCGATTCTGCAAGATTGTTTGACAAGCATCATGACAGAATCAATTGTCTACAACTAGTTTTAGACACGAACAACCTTTTTTTTCGTGTGTCAAATGCTAGCAATAGGTAATTCTACCTTGACATCTCCTATAATAATTTCAGATGGATATAAGAAATGATGAGCATTATGCAGGAAAATCAATGGAAACTAAAAGGGGATTTACAGAATAAATCAATACTTGAACTGACAAGAAAAGCATCAACTCTGCTATACGCAAACAGTCAAAAACCTGCAATGGATATGCGACAAATGCAGATCAGATCTGTAGCGGATGTTGCAGAAGATATGGAATCATATAGTGAGTACAGGAAGAGCAATGGCAAATGGTGTTGACTGGGAAGCTTGCTTTGTACTCAACAGTTCCATCATAAGCAGCTGTGAGATTTCTAGTGCAGTAATAACACGCCCATGGACAGAAGGCCAGAACGCGGGGCCACTTTCACACTCTTGGTTGTAAACATTTATGATCTCCATAAGTACAAATTGAGATGGTGAGATTCAAAATCTTGAGCGCTTGGTTATTAAAGCATTGTTACCATGACAGATTAACCTATGTGAGGTCTTAAAAATAGTTTTATATATGACTCTGTAACAGACCAAAAGGATGGAATCCTTACCTGATGATGAAACACCACATGAGAAAATCCTTACTAGTTAAAAATAACTATTATTAAGTGGCTGAAAGTTTTTGAATCATTATGGAGTTTAGATAAGAAAATGAAGATAGGGACTTCTTTTGACAGTTTCTCAATTTCCGACACATGATGATCAATTGCATCCACTTTTGCCCCCCAAAGCCCAAGAAAGCCAGTCTGAAACAGCAGAGAAGAGTAAAAATTGAGGTCAAAACTGAAATTTGGTGAAAGAAAAAGCAGTATTCAGTTGATTTGGACATGAGGCAGTAGCTTCTTAAGATATATCAGGTTGCATTTCGAGAAGTACCTTCATCCAAGGCCTCTGCGATTGATTCCTGGAATACTTGTTTTGGTAGTAGTCAAGCCAGTTCTGTTTGCTTTCCTTCTTCCTGACCAAGCCGGCTATATTTACCACCTGCATTAAAAATTTATATTCTAGAACTATCAGAAGTGAAAATTTCCAATCAAAAGATTTCTTGACAGCTTTCTACCAAAGATTATTTACAATATAAATTCAGTTTGAGCAGGAACATACCTGGTTAGAGAGATAATGAACTGGATGATTCTCCAGAAAAAAAGCTAATTTTGGAAGAAAGACAAGCTCACTCACTCCTCTACCTCTGGCCAAGACGTGGCTATTACAATTCTTGCAACAGTCAAATATATCGGTAATTCAAAATTTTAAATCCTCTTTCTTCTTCTTGGTTCATCTCTTCTTTCCATTACGCGCCATTCCATTCTTCTACTCCTCTCCATTGCTCCACTGTCTGATGAAGGTCGAAAAGTAGCAAGTAGATTTGTTTATTAAAGTTTAGGTCTTTTTCTTTGACTTCGAGTGAAAGAACTGGAGATGAGTGTAAATCAATTGATGGATTATGGTTGAGATTTCTTATCAGTTTTCAAATTGTACAAGGTTGAAGTTTTCCATCAAAGTATCACTTAGCTAACAATTTAAGTTTCCTAGTTACTCCTCAAAAAGAAATATAAAGTCTTTTCCTATCTTTTAGAGGTCGAAACCAAGCCCTCAGCGGTCCGAGTGGATCGTGGCTGAAGTAAGAAACAAATAAATATTTGCAAGAGAGTGAGCACCTTCTTAGAGAAGGTTCATTTGGGAATTGGGATACGTCTTATAGGTGGTTTCATTGCCTTCTTGTTGTGAGAATATGTGCTTATTGAGCTAATGAATAGGTGTGCCATGTTGCAGGGTAACATTTGTATAATATCAGAGGGCAATGCAGCAAAGTATGGAATAGCCCTAGCTATGCGTAGATACAATGGATATCATCGTTGATTAGGACAATAAATATGAATACGTGTAGTTGTACAAACCAATCATGAACAATTCGCATACACAATATCTACCTTTTACAATGCTCTCATTAATCTACATCTCTTTGAAGTTTGAAGAGCCCTCAATGCCATAAAACCCAGAACATGATTTCCTGTCAGGAGTTTCACCCGGCCCTTCTTCCTTTGCCCTCTACAGAGAGTTCTTGACTCGTTTAATTTACAAAGTCGCCACTGTCTACTGGTAATGGATCGTTTCAAATGTACAGAAAGGTGCTGTCATGTATGTGTCATATTTAGCAATCTGTTTTTTTTTCAAGGATCTCCATTTTTAACTACCTCAAACGACGATGGCGAGGATGCCCCGCTGATTTTGCTTGGAACTGGTGTATTTTTTCGTGATTGGCGTTTTGTAGGCACTAGGACACTCTCGGTTTCCAATTTTTTGCTCAGATCATCGTCTTCATCATCATCTCCGCCTTTGAAAACAGGATGAATATAGGCATCCTGAAGGTAAGCTTTCAAATTAAAGTTTGGATCCCTTGCCCGTTCCAGGGTATCTTTCATCATTGCTTCCTAAATCAGAGTTCAAGACAAGATTAGTAGTCTCCGCTTTTGAGTCATTTTGCTCTAATCTAATTGTAGATCGTGTATATGTTGATTCTATTTAGTTACTTGACATGGTGATAAACAAACTAAAAATAAAATTACTAAAAGTTGGTTTAACCAATTTACCTAAATATGTTGGAGCACAAACATAAAATTGCACACTAACTTCACAAGTTTAAAGATTAAATCCACAATCTTATAGACAAAGCAATATATATTGAATATCTTAAATAGAATGTCAAGTATACTTGTTGAGACATTTAGAAAGAAATGCAAATTACTTTGCTAACAAGGATTGTATTCTTTATTCTTCAAGTTTTATTCCTAGTCACTTGGTGTAGAACGAATTGATTGTAAAGTTGCACTATAAACAAGGTCTATGAACTAGGAAAACAAACTCAAAATCTCTCTACAAAAAAATTGAACTTAAGCTCTAGAATGACTGAAAGAATTGCTATTTATTCACAGGATAACAACAAATAATTCTTTATAGGCCAAAAAATTATTTTATATTAAACTCGAATCTTAAGCCCGATCTCATGTCGAGCGAACATGGCTGGCTAAAGCCCAAAATCTCACTTAGCCTAAAACATATCCCGTCTAAAAGCAACTATTCAATAAGCCACATGTGAATCTTGTAATTTACCACTACATAAGCCACATGTGAATCTTGTAATGTGAAACCGAGAGTTTTTAAGTTTACAAAATATATCAACTAATAGTTCTTTGAGATTAATTTTTCATTCATCCAAAACGGTTTTTTTCAAAAAAGTTAATATTTTATGTTAAAGCATTTTTGTTGGAGAATCATTTTCAACGGTCTTAACCCTAAAAGTGAGTGGACCACACTTTTAATTTGACCACAAACATGCCCATTAACCATGCCTTTTAAAACAAAATTTTAACACTAAATAAATTCTTCATTAGCAAATCAATTTAATCAAACATCTTGAATTCAATTGAAAAGCATTATGTTAGGGAACCTAAACTAGGCAGTATCAACTACCTAGAACTGCTTATAAGAAATTGCTTATTTTTTTATGCAAAAGCTTGATTTCTTTGCCAAGAAACATGAAATACCTAACTGCAATGGAGGAATTGTCTATTTACCATTGTGACAAGCTTGATTTGATGATAATAGAAAAAGAGAAAGAGGAAAAAATTCAACCAATTTCCCTTCAAATTGTAACGTTTCCAAAGTTACCAGCAACACTTGCATTACCAAAACAGCTTCTTCAACGTTCTCCCGTCCCATTGGGCATCTTTCGCTCAACCTTGGACAATGTTTGAAGTTCTTTAAAGTACCAATGCACTCTGGCAACTCTCTAATGCTTGGACAGTCTCCGATTATAAATCTTTGTAAGGAGTTTGTAGATCCTTGAAGAAGTTATTTTGGCAATGCAAGTGTTGCTAACCTCAGAAATTCTATAATTTGAAAAGAAAGTGGTAGAATTTTTCCTCTTTCTCTCCCTCCATTATCATCAAATCAAGCTTTTCACAACAATAAACAATGTCATCAACACAGCTAGGCATTTCATACTTCATGACAAAAAGATCAAGCTTTTACATCCAAAAATAACCCGAGTTTGTAAATAACATTTTTCACACCAAACACTAGCATTAAACAGCTCTAGCTTGACATAAAACTAAAAGGAGTTCATAGTTGCATATAAGAAATTATTAATGTTATGCAGGAGAATCAATTGAGAGCAAACAAGGAAGCACATAAAAATCAACAGACAATGAAAAGTGTAAACTCCAGAATATGCAGACACCAACACACCTGTAATGGATATTTGACAAAAGCAGATTTGTGGCGTCCGTTGCAGAAGCTATGGAACCATATAGTGAGTACAGGAAGAGCAATGAGAAATGGTGCTGACTGCGCAGCTTCTTTTGTACTCATCAGTCCCAGCAGAGCCAGCTGTGAGATTACTAATGCAGCAATAACACGCCCATGGACATCAGGCCAGAATGCCGCACCACTTTCATACTCTTGGTTGTAAACATTTATGATCTGCCAAGGTGTAAACATAGGGAAACTGTGAATACACATGACCAAGGACAAAGCATATGATTGTGCTACAAATATACTATCTAGTTGTAATGCCCTGGCCCAGAACATCTTCAAACTTGGATTAAATTGCAGGTTTTGATCATTTAGTTGACAAGACATTAACCATACACAATAGAATTGTCCTTTGATGGAACATCATTTAACCAAAGGTATCAATTATTTACCTGATGACGGAACACTACATAGGCGAAGGCAAAGAAAATAATTATGAATGGAAGGAGAACAGGTGTCACTGTTGCATATACAAGACCTAGCAGAAAATATAATTGAATGCGGGGTTCGCCGGTGTTAAAACCAAGACTGCCAGGATCCATTGCCTTTTCCCTGTCTTTTTCTGTCTTCACCAGAAAGAAATTTTTCAAGTGATAGAGTATCAGTGGTTTCAGCATTAAAACTTCTCCAGCTATTCCAGCCCAACCATCAACCATTATATAGGTTATGAAGAAAGTTGCTTTCAATGGAACAGCTACACCTATTGTTTTAGGAATTCTGCCATACATAAACAAAGAAATGAGCAAAACAAAGGAGAAACCAATTATAACACTCGATGGAAGTTGTAGGCAATAAAGATGAAAAACATATTGACTTAGATCCTAGAGCTTCATCTCAGGATAATAGGATTCTGGATCAATGAAAAGTGAGATAAAATTAAATCATTGGTGGAAGAATTAATAAAATGTAAGTTGTTGGAAATCCTTTTAAGGCACATGCCATGAAAATAACATCTCTCACTAAGCATTAACACTACTGACAATGGTTGGATCTTACAGTATATAGTGCCATTCATCCTAATGCAACCAAATTCTATGAAAAATGCTTACAACCTAATAAATACTTGATAGATATGTGAGAATAACATACTCGTTAGCAGACTGATTGATAAAAGAATTTAGCTGTTCAAATGCGGCCCCAGTGAGTATGCTCCCAAGGAATACATTGATAATGAGGAAAATATAATATCTTGATGCTGATCTCCTTTCCAAAGATGATATAGATAGGAAGCCTTCAAATTTAGACATGATCATTAAAATTGTTGGCAGGAAGATTAGGAAGAGCTTCAATGCAATGCCAGGTAGAAAACCTTGGATAACGGATTTGATAAATTTTCTGCATAAAAAATAAAAAGTTGATAATTTCTAACAAAGAAATCTTGCATTTAAGTTAGAAGGCACTGTGATGAAAGAAAGAAAACTTACATTTCAATAATGGGCTTCAGAAAAGGGGCTTTTTTCTCAATTCCCTCAATGCTTGCTAGAGCTTGCACAGATGCAATAGGTATCATGAAAAAGAAAGTAAGGAAAAAGAATGCAACTCCAATTATCAGCCTCCTAACAGAGAGTGACATGTATGGAATGGCCAAGTTTTCCCAATATACATCACGCGGCTCAGGAGCCCACTCTGTTAACCACAAAGTCGGATTTCTTGATTGTTGAGTTTGTGCACAAACAGCTGCACCCCATCGAGTCTTAAATGAAACAAATGCTGCCGGCATTATAGACTTTGGATCCTTTAAAACCTTTTTTCCCTCCTCTTCTATCTGAATTATACCAGAATGATACATTACCCAGATCAGAGGGTGATTCGATTAGTAATTGGTAAAGTAGCATCTCTAACTCATTTGAACAATGGTTTTGCTTTTTTGAACAAGAAGTTGCAGATTTATATACTTGTGAATAACTAACAAAACAATAATTCAAACTTTTTGAAAGATCGGGGAATTTAGAAAAGAAATTGAAGCTAGGGGCTTACTTCTTCTGACAGTTTCTTAATCTCTGATTTGTGATGATCAATTGCATCCACCTTTTCACCCCAAAGCCCAAGGAAACCAGTCTGAACAGCAAAGAAAAGTAAAGTTTGAGGTTAAAACCGTAATTGGGGTTTAGCCAAAAGTAATAGACATTAGATTCGGACATGAGGCAACAACTACTTAAGATATATCGGATTGAATTTTGAGAATTACTTTCTTAAGAGGCCGCTGTGATTGATTCCTGTCATACTTGAGTTGGTAGTAGTCAAGCCAGTTCTGCTTACTTTTCTTCTTCTTGACCAAACTGGCTAGTTTGTTTGCGTTGCAGACCACCTACATTAAAAATTTTAAATCCTAAAAATATTCACAAAGCCAAATTTTTTTACCAAGCATGCATAGTTCAAGGATTAAAAAAATTGAAGTACATACTATCCTAGAATTTCAGGAGTATAATAAAAGCCAGGGTTTATTTAAATATTCCATTAAGTAAATAGTCCATTTAAAGCCACTCAATAGACCATATGAGATCCGCATGTTGCCTCCTCAACTACCAAACCTTTTCCCTATCCCTAGCTATTTATTCCAAATGATGAAAAGCTACGATGGGCTGCAGCACTCAACTTGTCAAGAAAATAGGAAGTGTTCTTTATGTCCAAGAACATTTCCCACAAATCACACCAGCAATAAATATTTACACAGCATACTTATATGATAACAAAGAGGTGCACATTCTTAGTTCAGCAAAAAAAAAAAAAAAACCAAGTTTCTCTTCTCTTTTTTTTTTATCATTTTTCTAAGTCACAAGACAAGAAAATTCAAAGTAGTTTATTTGTGCAATCCTCTGTTAAATGTCTATTTAGAAAAAAAAAAAAAAAAATGAAGTCTCTATGTCCTATAGGGAATGTCAAATGGTTACAAATCCATAAATAGAAACAAGAAAATTTAGTCACTTAAATCAATTAAACGTTAAGGTTAGCAACATTTCAAATCTCACAGACAACTCATGGAATAACACCTTTTCAATTCTACGATAAAAAAAAAAACAGCACATAACACAATTAAAATAATTAAGGTTCACAATACACAATCAAAACCACTGAAGAAAAAACTAAGATAAGAACATGATAGGAATAAGCAATTGCTGAGGGAACAGTTAACATATGGAAGCTGGCTTGCATATGCACAGAAGGAAAGCTATGATCAAAATGCATACCAACAAATGTCCCATAATGATATATAATTTTTATAGTGTCGTTAGCACACAATTGACCCACATGATGCCCTGCCCACAATACACCTTCTAACAAATGGTTTTCAATAATTTGCACAACAAGACTGATGCACGCTATTCCTCGATATCATCAATAAAATTCATAGCTTTCTACCAAAGATATTTACACTATAAATTCTGCTTGAGCAAAAACATACCTGATGAATGAGATAATGATGTGGATGATTCACGAGGAAAAAGTGCTCCACAAGCTCACTGACAGATTCATCTGGATCCGGAGGTACATTCCTAACAAGGACCTGTGAAGTGTAAGCAATTATTATTCAAGTTTCTTGAAGGAGATAAGGATAGAGAAAAGCTGTTACAATGGGTAAACTAGAATTGAGATTTTGTACTACAACATTAAGCAATTTGAGATTGACTGTTACACAGACAAATCCGGCCCAACATTTTTAGGTCTAAGAACGGCTTCCCATTTTGGAAATATTTCACTTAAGGCATATATATATATATATATATATATATATATATATATATATATGGAAATGGAGGGAAACAAGCTCAGGATTGTGAGAAAAAGGTTTGATAAAGAAATAAATCAATAAGGAAAATAGTTCATCTTACAGTGAATTGATCTGGACGGCGTCCTTCTGAGGAAAGAAATTGCAACCTCATTGAAGCAACCTTTTCATACTCCTTCAGTAACACGTAGCATGTCCAGAAAGTAAAGGCATAGGCCATCACTATATGAGTCCAAAATCTGCAGTGCAATTAACATAAAAATTGGTGTAAAATGAAAAGGTAAGGGAGCAGATATTCCTGGAAGTAGAAGATGTAGGATAATACATAAAAAAAAAAAAAACAAGACAACACATGATTGTCTTTTGGAGAAACAGTTACTCTTGTTTTTTGGTAAATATGCAATCAATAAACATTCTACAGATACAGATACCTAATCATTTATAAAGTAGTAAGAGAATTGTGATCAATATATCTGAATATATCAAGAATTCATGAATGCTCAGAGATGGCAAGGTAGCAGAAGCTAGCAATGATTGATGGCTTCGTACCTTTGTGATTTAAGTGGAACATTGGAAATTGAAAGCTTGTCAATGTCACTAGCAGTTACATTGGACACCTTCTGGGCTGCCTCTAGAGTATCATTGGTGTAATTAACTGGCACCAGGATAGCCCAAGCAAGGAACGCTATAGGCACAAAAATTTTAAGCCTGCATAAGCAACAAAAACTAGCTTAGTACACAATAACAAACGACAAACATTTTACAAAAATATAGTTGTTCTAACATGTTCAAAGGATAATAACAGTATATCTTTGATAAAAAATTAAGCATAGGAAAACAAAGATTAACATACACCAGTACAACAGCATTACCCCATCAAGTAAATTCGCAAGTAAACCGCTGAATCCAATCCTGCATGATCAATAAGCTCAGGCTCAGGCATTTTAAGCGCTTCAGGCATCCAATTTAAGAACCGGGTATACGATCTAAAGTCTAAATTCACAACCCTGCGAACAAGAGCCCCCGAGTGCGAGGCACTGCTTCTTAAGCCCTTGAGATACCATTTTGGAAAGTAAACCCTATCATTGAAAGGTTGTATCCTCAAAATTGCAAATGCCAATAAGAAAATGAAAGCACTCAGTAGATTTAAAGCCCCCGAAACCGCTATATCTCCTAGCGTTGCCATTGATACCTTCAACAAAAAAACCAAAACAAAAACCCTTGTCAAAAACATTAAAAAATCAGCAACTTTTCAAGAAAATCTCAAAACACATCAAAAACTGAACTACTATATTTATCATCCAACAGTTCCTTTCAATGAAAAACACCCCTTCACATAAAAAGACAACAAATTTTCAAGCAAGATTTAAAAAGAAACATTCATCCTTTTGATACTTACAAAGCAAATCAGCCAACTTTAAACCAATCCTAAACAAACATCAAACTAATCTCCAAATTAAACATTTTTTTTCCATCTGGGTCACAAATTCAACAACTATTTCACACATCAGAACCCGAAAGAAAAAATCAACACAAACAGAAAACAAAAGGAGCCAAGAAAAAACCATACTTTGCTTACTATCAACCAAGTTCTTCCCTTATTTCCAATGCTATACTTGCCCTCTTAATCATCAACAAAAGCTGAGATTAACTTAGAGCGTCTCCCAGAGAAAGTTGAATTAAGAAGTGTTTGGATTGCTTTTTAGCTCAATCCAAGTAAACAACATTATTCCTCTCCCTTGCAGAGGATAAGCAACTAACACGCTACCATAAACGCCTTCGACAAGTAATCATTATAATAACAAATACAGATAACAAAAGGTAAGTTCCAAAAATGGTACTACATAGCCGGTAGAAGATGAAGAAGAAGAGGAAGAGAGTAAAGAAAAATAAAAATGGCAAGTGGGTTTCTCCGCTGTTCTCGATGATAACGTCTTCCATTTGGAGGATATCCTTTTATTTGTAGTCACAAAGATGGTTGCTTTTCTTGGAGTGACAATTCAGTGTTGTAATTATCTTGGTTATTTCATTTCAGTCCTTAAACTTTTAAAGCTTTCTTTTTAGTGTTCAAGTTCTTCTATCTATCAATTGATGTAGATGGTTGTGGTGTCCCATTACTCTCTTAAAATATCAAGTGAGGATAGCAATTATTAATCTTGAAAAGTGTTTTGTATGATGTGAGGATAGCAACTATTAATCTTGAAAAGAGTTTTGTATTATGTATTACAAAGATAAATTTTTTGAATTAAAAAATTAAGTAAAAGCCAAGAATAAAAAATAGATAGGGGGGATTGCTTAGCTATGTTTGGTACAGGAGTAATTTTTACTGTTGTGATTTAAAAGAAAAATTAAGAAAATATATTTGGTTAAAATTATAGGGAGATGAATTTTTTCTTGTAAAACAAATAAAAAATAAATCTTAAAAAATAAAAAACATATTATTTTAATTTCTATAAAATTAAAAATTTAAACACAATTATGTTATGAGATCCAATGTAAAAAAACAAAAGATATTTGGCTAACTTATTAGTTTTTTCTCTATGGTTAAGAAAAAACAAAATTAATCACAATACTAAACAATTTTTGGGGTTATTTAACATTGCGATTAAAACTATATTTATGTGTGTTTTAAAAAAGTGTTCAGTTTAAAAAAAAATTATTTTAATGTTTTTATAGTATTTTTTAATAGTTTTGATATACTACTATAAAATAAATAAAAAAATTATTTAATATATTTTTAAATAAAAATAATGTTAAAAAGTAAAAAAGAAATTACCACAATCTTAAAACATTCACTTTATATATTCATGGAAAATAATTGATAATGATTTATCTTTTAAAAATATAATTTTCTTACATAAGATTTGATGGACCCATCAACAACAAATCTATAAAAGTGTTGTTAGACAAAAAGTTAAAGTCTTAAATAAATTTAAAATTACGTAATCAGTAAGCTTTATTCCTGTACAACAAAATAAAATTTTAAAGATCCTTTTTTCATGTTCTAAGACTATAAATCAATCAATTTTAGTAATCAAAATACGATAACACCCGAAACTCCTCAAAATCGACCAAAACTCACTAGTGTTCATGGGACTTGATTGTTAGTTCAACAACAATTTTATGATGAAATTGCATGAATTTTAACTCAAGGGACTTGATTGAAATCACATTATTATTATTGAATTCTATTTTGTATTTGCCCATAAATTCAAGGCTAAAAAACACCAGAGGAGCTTAATTAAGACAAATATATCGTCGTAAACAACCATGAGCAGTGTCGGCAAGTTGCCACGTGGTTTCTAACGGCTACAATGTGGATTTTTGAGGGAAGAGGAGAATTGTTTCACGCGCTTTTTATTGATAGACTGGCGCGTGGGAAAAGTGTGAAATACGTGTGTGCTTTAAAATGAGGCAGACAGCAAACTGTGTGTTGGAAGTGACAGTTTTCAGAATTTAGCTGGCTATTGTCTTTTTATTACAACTGGTTTTTGCTATGCATGGATACTGAGTGTTTCCTGGCTCATGCTAAAAAACAATATATAATAAAATATTATAATATAAAAATTATTTTTTAAAATAATATATTTTAAAGAGCATCATGTAATATATTTATAATTTACTAATTTTAAAAATAAAAAAAGATAAAAATAATATTTTTAAAGAGATATCAAAACTCCGATAATAACAAAATTGATATTGTTAAAAATATCTTAACGAAACAAATTTAATAACACTAAAAAATATCACAAACAATAAATAAAAAATATCATAAGAGTAGTCCAAAAATATTAAAGCTCATTTACTTTTGGGCTACTTGTATAGTTCATTTCGATTATCATTGTTAACTTATCTAAGTATCATCGAATTTATTTCGTTCATATATTTTCATCAATACCAAAACATTGTTATTGAAGTCAATATGCCTTCAAGAAGGTTTTTTTTTTCTTTTTTTTATTAAGTTTTGTGTATAATAATTTTATAATTTGAGAGAATCTTATTTAATTATTGTGACTTGGTAATTATAGGTGTTATTTGAAATTCTTTAAATTGTGTTATTTTTTAAAATATTTTGTAGTATGTTATTATTTTTATTTTAAGATCTAATACACTATTATTTTATTTTAATTTTGCATCTTGTATTATTCTTGGACTCTTCCTTTTTGTTATTTTTTTTCATATTTTTGGAAGAGTTAAGAACATGTAATTCAAGTTAAAATTGGGAAATTTGTAACATTTTCCCTCATTAACTTATCCAGCATCTATGTTTGGCAAATAAAACAATATTGATATTTTTTTTTGGTTTAGAGATTACAGATCAAAGTTCGAGGATTCTGTAGAAAAAAAAACTTGAATTTGTTCTTAAACAAACACAAATGAAATTCATAATGTAAGAGTTTAGGAGACGTTTTACTTTTAATGTTTTTGAATAAATATTTTTATCACCAAATGAAGGCTCCGCCCACTTAAAAGAATAAGTTGGTGGCTTCTGAATTTTCGATACACGATTACTTTAGCGAATGAATTGTGATTAATCCCAACACTTGACCCAATAATTTCTTACCAAAAATAAAATAAAATAAACCATGGGCTCACGATCATGTAATTTGGCTGCACGCAGTGTGCAATCCGTGTGTGGTGGGTGCCAAGGAGGAGAAAATTATTTGAAAGCAGAAAGATCATGGCTTTTGAAAGCAGAATCCCATCCCTACTCGTTCATTTATAAATTAAAAAGCAACCACTAACATTGGAGATAATTAAAAATATTAAAATTTTACTTTATAGATATCATCATTAGTTTGAGTTATAAAACACTCAGTATTACCGAAAATTTATATAATTATTAATTTTAGGATTCGTGAAATTAGTTGAGATACATAAAAACTAGCCCGAACACTAAATTTAATAAAAAAAAATATGAAATTAATTTTAAGAAGTAACTTAACTGGTCAGACCTTGAGTTTGCTTTTCAGTGGTCATAAATTTGAATCTTCTTAGAATCACTGGAGGCTTACATAGTAGTTAACTTTAAGACCCGTAAAATTAATCGAGATATACACAAGCTAGCACAAATATTTATGTTAATTAAAAAAATATTTTTTAATATATTTTAAATAAAAATATTTTTAAAAATCATAATACACCAACACACACATAATAATTTTGTGATTCAAAATGCTTGTAAGTGGTTGCCAAAACTAACATGTTTAAGCTTTAAACCAAATAAATACTATGGAAGCTTATGAAATCCACTTAAGATGATGATATTTTCTCATACTCTAACAAGATTTCAGAGAATTCCAACTTCCCCTTATTTTTGAATCTTTATATAGAAAATAAAAATACATTCCAAACAGATTGAATTAATTTCTATTAACAAAGCGAAAAATGACACCTCAAAACATATTGGATATCTAGGCACTATCTGTCTCTCCGGGCTCGCACTTCTACTTGCTTCTTTCCCTCAACGTAATCTTTATTAATTTGCAGATCTTGGAGAGGAGATTCTACTTTTCTAGCTTTTCCAATATCTGTAATCATGTGCCTTTGACTATGCTGATCGTTTCTTGATCATCAACTACTTCCCTCGTTCGTCAAAACAATCAAACTTGTTCTTTGGTTACTGCTAGCGAATGATTTATCCTCTTGTTTGGATTTTCTTCGTCTATATATCTACTTTATTGTAAGTTTTCATCTTAGACGAGTGCGCATTGAGTCACATTCAAAATATCTAGCAAATAAACATTTACCCGAGTCAAGTTTTCAGCAAATGAAAGCTTTGCCCACTTAAGAAAAAAACAAGAAAACAAAAAAAAAAACAAATTGGTGGCTTCATTGAAAAGGAAGATGGGATAGATGTGGGCTCACGATCATGCAAGGTGGCCGCACACGGTGTGATGACAGTGTGCGATCCGTGTGCGGTGGGTGCCAAGGAGGAGAAAAGTATTTGAAAGCAGAAAGATCATGGCTTTCGATGGAATCCTATCCCTACTCTCCTGTTCATTTAAAAAGATAATTAAATCCCACTTGTGAAAATCCAGTCAAGCAATTAAAGTTTTTGCTGTTGAATTTCAATCATATTTAATTCAATCTTGACCAACTAGCCTGCCCATAATGATCTTAAGCATTGTGGCCCAAATGTGTCCACATGCATTTAGAATAACTATGTTGGAAAAATGTTTCGAAAAATGAAATATTATTAGCATTGAAAACTTTAAGGTGTTGTAGTTAGGCTAAAAAATGGATTTATTTTAGCAGATTATTGCTTTGAGTTTGAATTCAATGGTGGGTTGTGAAAATCTGATGATATAAAAATATTTGTTTTGATATATTGACTATCAAAACTAAATAAAGTAGAGCCAGAATTCTAGAAATCAAGTTATGATTTCAGGTAACAAGTAAGTTTGTTTTTCACATTATTATTTTAAAATCAAATTAAAAAAACTGCAATAAAGGGACTTCTTTGTTCACCTCAAGGAATAAAGATTTTATTAATTTGAAGTATATAAAAAAATTAATATCCTAATTACCTTTATTATTAAATTTAAAAATTTCGATTATTAGGTTTATTTTCCCCTATATTGCTAGACACTGTTGATATATAAATTCATTATCCATGTGAACCAACAAAATGCCATGGAAAATACCATCATAGACATCCAAAACAAGAAGTACTAAGAAAGCAACAAGGATTTTCAGTTTTATGAAGTACTTTTATGGTTCATCTATTTATTTTAAAGTGTTTTAGAAATTGCGTTTCATTTTTTTTTAATATATTAAAATAATATATTTTTATTATTTTTTTAAACTTATTTTTAATATTAACAATAAAATATTCTAAAATCACTCTCAGACAGATGACAGCAACCTTTTTTAGCAACTTGGGGAAACAGTGGCATAATCATTCCAAAGGTAATGACAACAAACCTTTTTCAGCAACTTGGGGAAAAGTGGCATATCATTACTTCCATGGAAGGACGTGATCCAATCAATGTTGTTAATTTTGTTTGGAGAGATATTTTATTTTTTTAATTAAAACTAAATATTTTAGTTTTAAAGTGTTTTAATATATTGTTTTAGGGTTAAATTATATATATATATATATATATAACAAATATAATTTAAATTTAAAATAAATTAATTATAAATTATACAATATAAATATAATGCCGAACAAATATAATTTTAAATTTTAAAATATTTCTAAATAGTAAATATTAAATAAATCTTTAACTTAAAGTAATTCAACTTAAACAAAATATCAAAATATTATGAAAGTAAAATGTTTTAACACAAATATTTTAAATATAAAGTTTGGTCAATGTTATCAAGGTTAATGAAATATAAAACATCCATTGTTTTGCTCAAATTTCTATAAAGTATAAACATGAAAAAAAATAACATGAATATAAACCATATATATTAGTGATAAATCTAATTTAAAAAAATTAATATCATTGTTAATGAAAATAGTAATAATAATCTTCAATATTATTATTAATATCATTGTTATTGAAAATAGTAATGAAAAAGAGCTTTTATATTTGAGTGGTTTGATTAATTAAATTGAATAAGGTTCAATTTGATTCAATGACTTTTCAAGAGCGGAATGGAACATGTGGAATGGAACTGGAACGTTTTGGTTAAAATTTAATCGAAAAATCCAAAACAGACTGAGATTTAAAATGAGATGAAACTTATTTCATTTTGTTCTGTTTTTTGAATTAATATGAAATGTTTCGGTCATTTCAAACGAAACAGAACGGAATTGATAACATTGGACCCAAGAGCTTACATGCTTGAAGTTGTCTTGGTTTTGTTTTTGTTCAACTACCATTCCATTATCCTAGAGACCTTCTCAAGCTTGTGGCAGAAGATGTTTTCAAGAAATATCATCTTTGTTGTGTGATTCTGAATTTTCTGATGCATTATCGGGCCAAAATTTGAACAGCTTTTGAATTTTTTCTCACTTTCTTCCATGTTTTAATAATTCTTAAGCATTGTCGGGCCAAAATACTTTGAATTAATCTACTGTGTGTGCTGAGAAAGTGCAGGGACAAACACCATCTTAAACATCCATAGGAGAAAGGAGTTACCAGCAAAGTAAGAGTATTTTTCTGTCTTATGGAGTGGTTTCTTTCTGCTGCCCACCCATTTAACCAAATTTTTGGGGACCAATGTACTTTTGTCATCATCATTTAGAAAATTTCATGGAAGGACCTGGAATTAGTCAGAAGAGCCCAAGAGACCAAGTCCATTTTTTGCATCAAAGTCATGTTGGTTTTTGTAGTTTTTCCGCAACCACTGTCCTCAAGTCGTTTTCAAGCATGGACTGAGGAAGAAAGATCATTTAAGGATTCAGTCAGGCTTCGGAATTTAGTTGTTGATTTTTCAAAACTCCACAGAAACATCATTTTAATGGTTGAAGCGTCCCAGTCTGGTTTTATTGGGTTTTCCACGGTTTTTCAATGGCTTAGATATGCACAAGTTATTAAATCCTTCCGATTTAGCAGGTTGATTTTAGAAAAATTACATTGACTTGGCTAAACTGATTGATCAATGACTCGACCAGACCGCTCCAAATCTAGATAGGTTAACACCAAGAATTTTTTTTTATTTTTTTAACAAAAGGATGAAACAAAATTAGTTTTGTTCATTTTTTTTTTACTCTGGGAGTCCCAACAACTCAATGACCTGAGTTATTTTCGAGTCATATCCCAGACTGAGTCAACACAAGGTATAGTATGGCACTCCTCCCAAAATGGAAGCCTCAAGTTTTCTCCTGAGAGAAATTCTACAGGTATGCAGAAATTAAAGTAGGAGAGAATTATACATGAAATGAATCTAGGAAGAAGACAATCTGTCTTCCCATATATATTATAAACAGGGAGACGTTGAAAGAACAATTAAATTAATATCCTAATTACCTTTATTATTAAATTTAAAAATTTCTATTATTAGGTTTATTTTTCCCCATATTGCTAGACACTGTTGATATATATAAATTCATTATCCATGTGAACCAACAAAATGCCATGGAAAATGCTATCATAGACATCCAAAGCAAGAAGTACTAAGAAAGCAACAAGGATTTTCAGTTTTATGAAGTACTTTTATGGTTCATCTATTTAATATTTATTTTAATGTTAGTAATAAATTGTATGGGACTGCGAATCTAAGAGTTTGCTCGATGAGATCGGTCAATAATTATTATTTATTAAAAAATAATATAAATTATATTTTAAAAAATCACATAATAATTTAAGTTTTCAGATTAAATTAATTCTTTAACATGACATTAAAGTTTTAATGATCAAACGGTCACAAGTTCGAATCTCATTATTTCTATTTATTTAATAAAAATTAAGCACAAATTAGTGTGAGTCTAGATAAATTTTAAATTAAAAAAACTTTCACTTAAAAGGATGCATTAAAGAATAATATAAATTATATCATAAAATTAAATTTTATCTAATCAATTTTTAAATTTTTAGATTAAATTGATTCTTTAATATACTTTAATATACTCTATTTTTTCAATTCATTCTTTTTGGGATGTCTTGCGTGGTTCTCTCAATCAAAACACCACTGATAAAAACTCCAGAAGAGAAAATCTCACAACCCTTATTCTTTTTAATTAAATTAATAAAAAATTAAGCATTAAGCAAATGCCAATCCTTCCGATTCCCTTCGATAGTGAGGTGAAGAAAGTTTTTCCATTTCCTGACTTGTCAATCATCCCTTGTTTCATGTACATCTGCTCCTTCTCCAACTCGCTCAGGCTCACCCGCATTCTTGATATCTCAAGCTTTAGTTCTCGGTTTTCCCTCCGCAAAGAAGCATAATTATCTGTGATAGGAACCCGTCTCCTGAGCTTCCAGACAAGGCATTCTTTAAACGTAGCTGCTCAGAGTAGAGAACTTGAACTGTCATCTGCACTGGAAGACGATCATTCTGTGCAGCATGATTGCACGACATGGGACAGTATAAGTTTTGATTTTTAAAAACTTTCATACATTATATAAAAAAGTTTTCGGATTAATTTATATGAATAGATCTATGATGAATCTGATTAATCTAGTAAGTTGTTCTCCTGTAAGGATTTAGATCATCCAGTAAAAACTCATTTCACTGGCAACGTACCTTCCAACATTAGCTTGATTAAGGCTTTGAATTTGCATAGAAAGGATCGACATCCCTACCCTCAATTGAGAAGGAAAGTGTCGTAAGGGCAACAACAAATGACCCCATGCATTGGTCTTAGTTGAGGATTTTCTACTGGAAAAGTTCTAGCAAGCTCAGCCATTTGTAAGCACAAGTCATCGTATACACAAACCTGCATTTCACCTTGCAATACAGTCTCGTGGGTAGTCATCTCCAAGCTTAGGATCGTCAAGTTGATCAGGCTGACACATAACATCCTTGGACTGCAGTAGATCCACACATGTAACTCCAAGCTACTTTGTGCTTCAAAAAATGCACAGGACCTAATAGCATAGGCGCACATAAGTACCTGGGTAATTAATGAAATATCGAAACATGCTAGCTGTTGAGCAAAATCTATCTTACCTTGTAAGCAAATGAAGTAAGGCAAAGTAAAGAAGGAATGTATTCAGAATCATAAGCCCCCTTTGCTGTTGGATCAGATTGAAACTGATATAGTCGAAAGCTAAAGACAGTAACAAATAAAAAAAATATAAAGATTTTAAGTTTATAGGTTTTATTTTTTATAAAATAACAATCCTCCAGTCTCCTTTTTTAGGAGATTTATAAAGTTTTAAATAAGCCAAAAACCTTCAACTAAAAAACAAAATAAAAATCCAAAATGATAGAAAAAAGCATTAAATCTAAAAATAATAAGAAAAATCATAAAATTACCAAAACCAGAATCTTTTAACGAGATTTTCAAAATCTATAGTTCAAATAGTTAGAGTATTGACACGACAAAAAAATTGATGTTTTCTCCCAAGTGTAGGAGTGTCGAAGTAATAAATAACCCGGCAAGACCGGGGATGAACCACAGAGAGGTTAATTGTATAAATTATAAATAATAAGACAACAACAATAATAACAATAATAGTAACAGTAGTAGTAATAATAATAATAATAATAATAATACCTAGTACGTGGCGTTGTTATACCTGAGAATGATCTAAAAGATCTGGTCACAGGTTTTCAGCCTATATACTGAGTTTATGAAAAGATCAAAGAGATAAATTATATAATATAAACAGAATGTAAATAATAATAATAATAAGAATAATAATAATAGTAATAATATTAATAGTAATAGTAATAGTAATAGTAATAGTAGTAGTAGTAATAATAATAATAATAAAAAGAGGAGGAAGAAATTAATGAGAACTTTGAGATGGAAGATTAATGTAAGGATTAAACAATGATAAAAACAGATGTCAAGGTTAGAGGATCCTCCAATGGTATTTCGAACAAGTATAGTATAAACTCTTATTACTCAATTTGGAAACCACACACGGAGGAGGTTCCAATCAGATGATTTGTCATTAATAGCTCATTATAAATTATTAACATGATCATATTAATTATCTTATTTACATAACACCAAACTTTTAAATATTATTAGGAATTCATGATGTTAATTGATATTAACAACAAATCAAGTTCCTTTCATAGCCCAGGTGTAGGTAATACCATACGGTTGGGCTATGAGAGTGCCAAGCATTTGTTGTACCAAGTATTATACAACACAAATCTAGATTAACTATTTAACAAGCAAGGTATTAAGAATTAGTACGATAAAAAGATAAGACATGTTAATATTAAACATTAAGGTCCATGTTGAGTTTACACCATACTTGTTCTTACACCATTGGTGTAACCTTTTCACCTTGACATAATAAACTTAGCTAAATATAATGAAGAAGAGAAACATAAATAAACAAAACAAGAACATAAAGAAAATACAAGTTAACTAAGGAAAGGAAAAGAAATGAAAAACATAAACAAGATATTAATGAAAGCAAAACTTAAAAATTACAAAAAAAATATAAAGAGAGAAATAAAAAGCATGAACTTAATCTGAACAACCAAGCTCCCAAATGCATGGCAAATGCCTCCTTTTATAGGCCAAAATTCGGAATTATTGATTTGATGACTAATTGTTGAGTAGGTGGCCAACTTTTGACTTGGTGAAAATCCTTATCTTCTTGTCTGAATAAAACAAAAATGCTACCATCCGAACTGGGTTCTCTGGAAAACATGAAAGTTGTAGGAAATTGACTCAGCTTTCCAGAAAAAAAAAATGGAGGTCATTTGGACTTCTAAAACTTCAAATATAGGCCAAACACTAAACAGTGTTTGGGCTGCAGGACAGATTCAGACTTCTCCATTGTTGCTATAATTTGGACTTGAAAACGGCCTTCTTAGATCTTGATGAAAACATGAAAGTTGTAGGCCTATGTCTTACTGAATTTTTGTAAAAATTTGAGGTCATTTGGACATCTAGAACTCGAGATATGACCCAATTATCGAACAATATTTCAGTTTGGACTGCACCAACATCTCTTTTCTAAGTTTCACCCTCTCTTTATCTTCACAAATTTCAGTAGTTGAATTCATCAATCAATCCTTTGATTTATGTGATAGGCCTGCATTTAAGATGAACATTTACCATATATTAGGGCATTTTATAGTATTAGACTTGTTATTATAAAACATGTTTTAGTTAAGGAGTTATTGATACTTTAAGTGCAAAATGATGATATAAAACCTTGATAAATATGCACTTTTAAGTACTAATCAAGTATCAATTCCATGAAACCACATTTGCAATAAAAACAACCTTAAAAAATTCTTGTAAAAATTTTAACGTAATTTAATAATCAAATCAAAAGTTATGCTCAGTTATTCTGGTTTGGAACGATCAAATCTTCTCTTGAGTCCAAACCCGTTTGACTAATCCATAAATATATTTGCTAAACCATCCACATAACCTGTTTAAGATAAATTTTTATCTAGTTATGACAAATATATATTTAATTGTTCATAATCATTCGTTAACGCAAGTCTCACTACCTCAACCTTCTATATTAATTCTGCAAATATAAGCAAACTGGAACTTACTCTGGAGGGGCATGTATTCGAAATGTATGCAAAAGCTCTTCCAAATTCAGTTATCTTTGCCCATCCAGAATCTGAAACATGTACAAAGCATTAATTAGGACTACGCACATAAATCAACTTCAGGGTCTATCCCATGTACACAAGAATCTGAATTCAGAACCCCTCCATTGAAGTTTTATTTTATTAAAATGTTTGCTGATTTTAACATCACGATCGACTGTAGTTGATGCAGGGGAAGATAGGGCTTCTCAAGGCTTAAAGTTACAATCTAAACTGTAGAGAAAAATTGTTTAATCTATTTTAAAATTTAATAATTCATAAAACGTTTCTAAAACTAACTTTTAAATATGTACTAAAACAAACCTAGTTAAGGAAATCTAAATCGAATTAGGAATCCTCATTAAAAAAATAAAGAAAATCTACGAACAACAACTTTTAGACTTAATTTAGACATAGATCCCGACTTTAACTGTAATAACCTTAGCTAGTTACATTAATCCGAACCTATAAAGAATTAGACTCGGAGTACATGCTGACTAATTCTCAACCCAATCCAACGATAGTCACGCGTCCATTATATGCTCATGGATATATTCAAGGCCTCTGACCCATCAGTCAAAAGAAATTGTACCCTAGTCGGCCATGGCACTATGTGCATCAAGCTTGATTGATAACAAAGTTATTACGTTTTATGGCAGTACTGGACTCTGCCGCTGGGGATAACAGATTCTTTCCGGACTGAAGCAGGTATGTCAAGAACAGTTTGGTTAATAAGGTACAATATTAGATCTTTCATCTACATTTCAACTTCTGTAAATTTCATATAGATGGTCTCCTATGATCCATACGAATATTATAATTTTAGTAACAAAATAAAAACAACGAGTCCTGCCAATAGTAGAGAGAGTCAACAGTACTTCTGGTAATCCATCACGAAGAAGATGGACAAACTCTAATGCTTTAGAGGTGCTGGAGTATAAGACACCAACACATATATAGTGCTATATACATGTAGACAGCAACACGAAGTCTGTTCTTCTTGGTCTTCATGATCATCTGCGTTCAACATTGTAAAGCCACGTCCGACTTCGCCATAGCAAAATATTCCTGCCATTGGGATTCCTGGAAAGTTATCCAAGAATGGTGAGCTATCGACGTTGCTGTGTCCAAAGAATGATTCACCACGGCCCCAACAAGAAAAAACCAAACCTCCAACAACTTCCGTACTACCAACACCACCTGCATGAAGCTGGCAGCTTCTCCAATCCAGTTTCAAGTTTCTGAAATTCTTGGAGACATTACTAGTTGAAGATAATGCGGCCTTTGGATCTGAATGGTAGAAATGAAAATAGTCTCCAGAACCGATGCCATCTCCACTAACGAAAAGGTGCTCTCCATCTCCTCTGTTGACAAGCAATCCATGTCTCAATAAAAAGAGAATCTTTGAGAATATACTTAAAACCAAGCAAAGTAAAAAAAGTGTCAAGTGCTTGGCAAACTTTCTGTGAAAAATACAATGCCACCATATATAAATACTGGTGAAAGTTCATCATCTCACCCCTTAACTTCATGGAAAGCCAGGGATCTCAACAGTTTTGGATTCTCTGACCGAATATCGCATTGTCTTTGTTTTGACACCCCAATGAACAGTTCAGTTTTGTTCACCAACTGTCATATATTGGAAAACATTAATAGCAGAAAACTTCATTCATGGAACTTTAAAGCCCAGAGACAAATTATAACTAATAGTTGAAAATTTAACTCATACACGTATTCTATCTCTTAAATGTAAGCTTAAGAACTCTAATGTGAGATTTCAGATTATAGGTTTGTAGTTATCAAGGAATTCTTCTATGGCTTACTCTAGGGATCGATGGCAAAAGTATCTCGTATCGATTCAAACAAGTTTTTTTTTTTTTTTTGGTTAATAGTCAAAATTTTATTAAGAAAAAGGCTGTAAAGATAATAACCTAACTTATATGGAACAAGTAGAGGAAATGATAACATAAAAATTATTGCATGAAACATGGGAGAGCAACAAAAGGAGGAACAAACAAATCAAACAAGTCTATTTTAAAGGCATATGAGTGGTAAAAGGGTTAGTATTTTAAATATTTTGGTACAAATTGCTTGAACTTAAAAGGGATAGGAGTATTTGGATCTTAGAAGAGATGATATAGGTCTCCTGGTGTATTTCTTCTTCACTTACATAAAATCACTCTATCGAAGTACGAATACGTACATGGACCTTTTTTTTATAAAGTTTAAGCATCATAAATGAGAAAGTAATCACATTTTCAACCCTATAATTTAAAAAATATAACTCGATAATGTCACTAAACAAGATCTTGCGGACACAACTATGCAATCGGTCACAGGGATTTTCCGGTAACGTCAAAGCAGAAGCAAACGGTACAAACAACTAGCTAAATCATCGTAAGGCAAATACCTCATTGTTGATGTCATCTATAATCCTTTGACCTCCTAGAATCTCTTGCTCTCCTTCTCTTCTAGCTTTAAGGCATGTAGTAAGATCTGTCTCAGGTTGAATCTCTTTGACAGAAACTACCTTGTACCTTGGACCTACTGTAGAAACACCACTTGATAATGCGGAATGGAACTGGATTTCCCCTACATCTGCTCATTAAGCCAAAGCATCAGAGGTATATATGATGAGATAACATGTCATATGTATGATTTGTGTGTCATCCTTGCACAGGGACAATCAGTGGCAAAGTAAAAAACTTTTGTCAGTGGGAGCAAAGTCTATATATAGATGAACACATATGGACAGAAACAAAAGAGAACATATATTTTATGTTGGCATTTGAACAAGAATGCTGCTAGCTCTATCTATTAAAACATCTACTTAATCATCATTTATTTCCATAATTCTATTCATAGTTATTTAATAACAAATTCATATTCGAGGCAATCATTCCAGATTGAAAACATGTTTTGAGGCCAGTGTAAAACAACAAAACAATATACGACCGCATATGAAAACTCAAGAATGTATGGTCATTAATTTAAAAAAAAATACTTTTTTTTTTCATTTTACACCTATGGAAATATTTTGAGGCCAGTGTAAAGCAAGTGCCCCGACTGCCCACGTACTGGCCTTGCCCTATGAGCCATGTCAAAAACATTTATTGTTCTAATCTTATCACAAGTGCTTGAAGGGATGTTTTATCTCTCCATTTTTAGATGTCAAAAGAGAATGATGTAGTAAGAACATGGATGAATAAACAGATACCAGAAGCTCTGTGTCGATCCCTTGCAAATACAAGAACAACTGCATCAGAAATATATTCATTGCTGCTCCCATGTACATTTCTTGACTCTATGCCACTTTTGTACAGGAATTGGGCTCTCTGATCACCCGCAATGAAAGTTTCCCTCGACGTGGCATGATCTGTAACATAAAATATATATTTTCAACTTCAAGAACCTAGCTAGTGTTGTAAATCTTGATCAAGAATTGCAAAATCTGGATCAAGGAGTATAAGTGACTTAAGTTATCAACTAAATAGATATGTTTTTGGATTTTTTTTTATTATAGTTATTAAACTCACCCCGACATATCAACACGGTGACTTGTTGATCAAGAGCTTAGCCTAAGCTGAGCTTTTTATTGAGCTGAAATATATATTAGCATGGTCAGATCTATGTTAATTGACCAGTTAATTTCAAGAAATTTATATTTTATTTGTTTAAAATGATATCTTTTTACTTTTTTTATTTTCTATTTGAAACAATATATTTTTAAGATAGATCCGGGTTGAGATAGTAAACTCATTACTCAAGTCATTAGCCAAGCCAGACTCCATATCAGGTAACTATGCGTTTTAGGAATCGGGTTTATAATGGTTGGAAGAAAGGAAATCAAGAAAATATATCTGGTAAAAGCACAAAAATGGTGGTGTAAGGATCAAATTCAGAAAAAGAATTATAAGAAAATGGACTCAGATTTTCAATAATTGCATTAGTAGTTGCCTTCTCTCAGCAGTCCCAAAAGTTAAATATCAGCTCTCTTTGCTGCCTATATATATTTTATGTGGGCAGGACGAGCCTCGATGTATTTTCCTTCGAACAAAATCAAACAAAAGTAAATTCAAAGATCGCTTCTCTAGAAAAACTCACCCAACTTTTCCATGACAGGTTTTTGCTCCGCCTTTTCACCCTATAGAGGAACAAAAAAATTCACATCTCATGATCTTAGCAAGAAATTTTAGTTTCAGATTGGCCGAGTCTCGAATCGATCCATCAGGTAAGATTTAATTTCAAAACTATGCAATTAAGAATGTGCAAGCATGAAAACATGTATTAACTTACTCCAAACATTATAACGAGAGCCGGTGAAGTGGAACCAGAAACATTTGCTGCATAATTCCTAATATCCATCACAAACTTATCAACCATTGCCATTCCACTAGCTGCCTGATGTCACCATGTCAACAAAAACACTCAAGATCAGTATCAGAAGTGGCAAATGGGTGACTATAAGTTACGAAATGTTTAGCAGAAATATACCCTTAATGTTATAATCTATTTTATTGACGCGTTTTACCGACAAATAATTAAATATTAATATTTTTAATCATTTTATTTGTAATTCCATATATAATATTTAATTTAAATTTTTAATTCAATCAAAAATTTTCAGAAACCACTAAATATCACTGAGTTTTCAATACATTGATGATTCTATTTGTAATATTTAATTTAAAATTTTAATTTAATAGAAATTTTTTAGAAAACCGCCAAATAACACCGACGCCTTTTCATTCCATCAATGATTTTATCTGTAAAAAACAGTAATTAACAATGCAATTGGGAAGTGAACAATTTCAGAGCTCTCTGGAAAATACCGACGGAATTTTGCGTTGGTGATTTCCTTTGTAATTGACATGATGAACAGTGTTCACAGTTTACCAACAAATTTACCGACAGAATTTATTCCATCGATAATTCCGTTAGTAAAAATGGCACATCATTATTTTTTTTTGCTTTGTTTTAATCATTTTTTTTCATTGCAATTCACTCGGTAAATACCAAGAGAATATTTATGTCGGTAATTTACCAATGAATATATTTCCTCGATATTTTTATTTTTATTTATCAATTTTCTAATGGTGAAAAGAAATATAACATGTTGCACTGTATATAAAACCTACAACCTACACAAATGAAACTTGCACATTTGAAATAAAAAAATAATTAATTAAAGATTGACAAAAATTATAAGAATTGATTGCTAGAATTTCATCAAGAGAGCTTCAAAACAATACAGCTAGCACACTACAATGGTGTTGAAGTCAAATCACATGACACCATGAATAATATTCTACATAAAAGTTATTATCTAATAACTTTAGATAATAACTTTTAGAAAAAAAAAATGATTTCCTATGCTATATCAGAATTCAGTATCATGGTTCTATCAACATAAAAATAAAAATAAAAATCTCTTTTCTTATTTTATTCACCCAAAGAATCATGGTATTTACTTTCAATTAACAAATATTTTTCTACTTTTTTTTAGCATAGCTCATACCACTTATAAATAATAAGAAGATTGATTGCAGTGTTGATGCTTTTTTTATTTATTTTTGTGGAGGCATGTTTTTTTTTTTTTTAAAAAAATAAACCTAAGTTTTGACCGAATTATATGGAAAACTCTTAAATAATTTTATTAAACCAAGTTCAAGCTGGGTTTCGCATCAACACGCTAAATCAAACCAGGTTTAAAAATTATAGTATATATCAAGTATAATGACTGTTAGGAAAGATAGCATCTCTATCATTGAGATTCTATTTGTAGACTGACTTTTGTGGATCTCCGTGATGCCATTTGAGAAGGAGCAAACAGGCTCTAAGAAATATCACTTTCTAAATAAGGCAAAACTTCTGACCTTTCTTTTTTCTTTTTTTCTTTTATAATCATCAAGATATATTGAAAAGGCAATAAAGCCAATGGCTAAAGTAAAATAAAGGATATGAAAAAAAAAAAAACAAAAATAAAACTTCTGACCTTTCTTGGCCGTAACAGTGGGATAGCTTCAACATGGAGTCCCGGAAAGAATCCCACAGTCAGCAGGACACCAAAGCCTGAATTTTTTGATGCAGCATCAGCCCAAAAATCTTCTAACATAACCTGCATGCAAATTTGTTGATTACCGAGCCAAGAATTCATAAAACCTTTCATCTTTCTTAAGAAAAAGAGAATAAAAAATGTTAAAAGCGGCGACCTCTTTTGTTTTTGAAAGATGTGTATATTATTAAACACCAAAGTCTGGCGAGATAAGAACAGAAGCCACACGATATCTTACTATGGCACAAAAAACCATATATAGAATAAAGCGCAGACTATGAGAAACAAAAGCGTAAAAAACCATTTAAAATCCATCCGAATTGACTCAATGCTAAACATTCCCCTACAATACAAAACAGAAATAACTCAAAGACATGATGGCAGAAGACACAAAAGCGGCGACCTCTTGATGTTCATCAGTAACAGCATCTCTTCCTATGATTCCATTTGCACAAGACACAATAATTGGAGTTTTTGAACCAAGTTTCGCTGCTAACTGCAACATATACCATACAGAGTAACATAGAATTAGATTAACAAAAAAAAGGAATAAGAGGAAGAAGTGGAAGTAGAAGAAGGTCAAAAAGAGTTAAAACGAAGAAGAATAAAAAAGAGACATCAAAATATTATTAACTTATGTTATTTTGTAGCTCGAGTAAACATTAACCCCTCTTCCAAGGGCTTTAGGATCGAGTTTTTCCTTCGTAACAAGAAATAAAAAGGCAAAGTTTACTGATAAATCTTACAAAATTGAGGGTTTCACTCAAATCAACACCGCTCCCAATAACATTTGCAATGGCAAACTGGGGTCTAATGGGCTCGGAGAGAACCTTATTCACAACCTCTTGTGATGCAACCTGTTTGATCATCATGAAAACACACTCAAAGTCAATTCAAGTTAGAGACTTACCATAAAATATAACGGCATTTGTAGGTTTTCTTTCGAAGGCCTAACAAACCTTCTGGTCTGGGTTGAGAGAAAAGGCAGAAGCAAGCTTTGGTTTGGAGAGGATTTGGTTGCAATTGTGGTTCCATGATTTGCTAACACAAGCTGCTGCTGCGAAGGATGTTGCTGGTGTTCTCTTTAGAATGTTTTGAACAAGGTCTTCGTTTATTGACGCAAAGCCTGTCAATGGCGTTTGGGGTTCTTTAGGTTTCCTCTCCATTGCTGATATCTAGATAGGGTGCAACTATTACTTTACCTGGACGTGAAGGGTGTTAATTTATGGAGAGCCTCAAAAGGAAGTCAATTACTAACAGTGAAGACTCCGGCGTAATTTCGGGCACCTGCATTCAAAGAAATGTCCATAAACTTGCCCCTTTTTTCACGGAGAAGAACTCAAATCTACAACTTTTCAATGTAGGTCAAATAGACTCCAAACAGATCGTACGTAGCTAATTTGAAATGGAACCCACAAACACGTTTAGTGGACTACAAAGATGAGCGGCCCCAAAGTGTTTGAATATTATTTCATACGTATGAAGTAATCTATTAATGGTGGGGTTTGGATTCAATAATGGTAATTGTTGATTTGGACTTGACCATCCAAGATAGACAGTTAACAACCTGTAAGATTAGAAAAGTCATTTAAGAAAATCTTGAGGGTGTAATTTAACTAGTTAAGTTCTGAATTTATTCATTAAAGATTATCAGTTCGGGTTTTATAAACCACAGGATCACTAGAGGTTTACATAGTTATTAATTTTAGAACCTGTAAAATTAATTAAGATATATGCAAGTTGATCTGAACACCCACGTTAATTAAAAAAAATTATTTAGAAGTATGATGTAGACATACAAATAATTTGATTACCAAAAATTCAAGACAACATTTTAAAAATATATATAATATTAAAATGACAATATATTGGATTTATTTGGATCAACTTAAGTTAACCTATCAAATCCACAGCATGGATTATGAGACCATGGTAACCCCATATAAAGCAAATCAAAACAAATAATGAAGCTCAATTCTCAATTAAACCAAAATTTAAGAATGGAATTGAAAAAAAAAATTGACTCGAGTTAAATTGTCAAATTTATGACCTGAGTCATGAAATCGATCATAGAAAGTAAATAGAAAAAATAACCTGAGTCAACACGGATTAATCTACCAAACCTGCTGTCATAATCCAATTCTGGGTTATTTCCCAAAATTCATTTTAAAAAAAATAAAAAAATAAAAAATAATAAAGGCTGACAATGTGGAGAAAGCTGATAAAAAAAGACTGCAAAAATAGGCAAAAATCAAGCTGCAATTTTTGAAGGAATTTCAAGGCCTAATTGTACCCCATTATGCCCAAGAATAGAAAAATACAAATTCGAATGTCAAATTAAATGATTATGGAACGAATTTGCATAAAAATTAAGTCCAATGATATAATTAAATTTTTAATGGGCCCATTTGATTTAATTATGGGCCAAATTAAATTTTAATTATGTTTAAGAACTAATTTAGGTCCAATTAAAGGATTTAATTAAGTGCAAGGACTTAATTATACTTTAAATGGGTCAAATTAATTTGGGGGCTTAATTGGTGAAAAATTAAGTTTGAGAGTCTAATTTGGACTTAATTGAAAAGATTGAAATTTTAAGAGATCAAATTTAATTTTTACCAAGTGAATTGATTGAAATTAGGGCCAAACATAAACATTGAGGGACTAATTTAGAAGCCCGAAAAATACTTTGCCTATAAATATCAGCTTTCAACTCAAAACTGAGGAGGTAATTTTGACACTTTCAAAAGAAAAAAAACACAAAAACCCTCCCCTTTGGCTTGCGATTTTTGCTCCTGAAACAGCCAACCTCAGCCCAAACACAGCTGCAGCCCCCCTCCTCTCTTTAAAAAAAAAAAAGAAGAAAAAACTTTGAGCAGGCCGCGGCACCCCTTTGACCATTTGGTCTTCCTTATCAGCCGGTTCCATCATCTACCTTCCCGGCCAGAAACCATAGAAACAAAGCCATCTCCAGCCATTATCTCTCTCTCTGAGTTATAGCTGCCTTCCTTCCCTTGGCAAAGAAACGAGAGACACTCTCTCAGCCTCCCACTTTTAGCCGCACAGGCCACACCCAGCTTCTCCTTCACTGCAGCTTCAACACCCTCAGCCACGGTCCCTCTCCTCTCTCAGCCGCAGATCGGCCTCCACCAATCCACAGCCTCCATCTCTCAGTTCTCCCAGAAACAGAGGTCGGCTGTTGCCTCCACAGATCCAGCACCAATTGAAACCGACGATCAGCCAGCAGGTCTTTCCTTCCTCAGCCGCCGCGGACACCGGCCAACAACAGTCCTTCTTCCTCCAGCGGCGCCAACAGATCTACCCTCTTCAACCGGTGGCAGATCCACGGTCCCCTCTCCACCGCAGCTCCAGCAGTCACAGACGACAGCCGCGACCAGATCAACCATTGGCAGAAAAAAAACCCGAGAGAGAGAACATAAGGATTTGAACAGATCTGAAAAATAATCAAATAAAATCAATTGTTTGTGTTCTTTTCTTTGATTGCAGGTGACGGTGGGTGTCACCACCAGCAGAGAAGGGAAGAGAAGGAGAAAGCAGGGCAGACCCGCCCGTTCCCGGCATGGTCCGACGCGCCGCCACTGTGCCACTGTTCTTGCGGGTGCAGATGTCCTTCCCTGCAATTTCTGGGGTTTTTAGGGACTGTTTTGTAAATTTTTAATTATTTAATGTATTTTTTTTGAATTTGTATTTTGGTGTAAATGTGAATGTAAAAGAAAAAAAAAGAAAAGAAAAGAATAAATAATAATAAAAAAGTTGTGTGTGTGTGTGTTTGTATTTTTTTTTTATACATGGAATTGAATAAAAAAAATGTATTTAATATTTTAATGCACAAATTCTAAGGATAGATAAAATCATGTTGTATTTTCCATGAAAATTTCAGAACATGTTTCTATATATATTCTAGGAATTAATAATTGATGTATCAAAGCCTTACAAGTGGGCTAAAATTTTATTTTTTAAATTACATCAAGCTCATGTAGCTTGATAGTGAATGTGTAGTGTGTATTTTGTTTGTGAATGTTTTTTTATGATGAGACTGCAGAGAATAAAGAAGGATTTAATATTTTGATTGGATCACGGTATAGAAATATAAACTTGTATGGAAGTTGTATTTTTAAAATCCGATGAAAAGATAAAAATTTTAAAATTTTTTTAACACATCAAAGCCATGAAGCAGTTTATTTCAGGTAGGGTGTGTTAGTGGTGCTAATATTTTTTCTAATCACAATCAGTCCTTTACCCGTGAATTTCTGACAAGACCAGTCCACTAGGGTTTCCTAGTAACTCTCAATTAAATACTAGGTGGCGACTCCTAACTAACCAATTCAAGCAACGCAACAAAACAACAAGAGACAAATCGCCAGTCGATGCTGCGCGGGATTTTTCGATGTGCGACACCTGCAATTAAGGTCATGAGATTGTGATAATCCTATAAAAAGTAAATCAAACAAAATTATAAAGCTTAATTTTAAATAAAATAGCTAAAGGTTGAAAATGAAAAAAAAAATCAATCTAAAAATAGTACACATTAAAACAACCCAAGTCTACTCGGGATAACCTGTAAAACACGTGACTCGAATAATAAAAACATGATAACCTTATAGAAAACAAATAAAAATAAATCATGAAGTTTAATTCATAATCAATTCAATGTTGAAAGATGAAATATAAAAAAATACCAATTAAAAAAGACAAATAAAAAAACTCAAGTTAACTGGGTTAACTCGCTAAACACGCGACTTGAGTCATGAGAATGAAATAATCTCGTGGAAAGTAAATCAAAATAAATCATAAAGTCTAATACATAATCAACTCGATGTTGAAGAATAAAATTGAAAAAGAAATTGTCAATTAAAAAAAACTCGAGTTATTGAATTTATTTTTTAGAGATTATCAGTTTGAGTCTCATAAACCTCAAGACTACTAGAACTAGAAGATTACTATAGCTTGAATTTTCATTGAAAGAACCAACATCTATTTGTAAAAAAAAAAAAAAAAAAAGCAAAGCATTTTAGTATTGACTAAGTTATTGATCTGCACTATATAGTGATTTAGATTAAAAAAAATTTGAACATATAAAAGAAATATCCAATCATTGCTAATATTTTTTTCGTAAAAAAAATAAACGATGTAGAGGTTGACCCGATTGACTTGATGAATCCAAAAGTAACCCGAATAACTGATAAAAACATAGTTTGATTACCAAAAAATCAAAACAATATTTTTTTAAAAAAATAATATTAAAATGACAATATATTGGATTTATTTAGATCAACTTAAGTTAATCTATCAAATCTACAACATGGATTATGAGACCATGATAACCCCATATAAAACAAATTAAAATAAATTATGAAGCTCAATTCTCAATCAATCCAGATTTTAAGAATGGAATTGAAAAAAACATTAATTAAAAAATAATAAAATAAATTAACTTGAGTTAAATTATCGAACTTATGACCCGAGTCATGAAATCGATCATAGAAAGTAAATAAAAAAAATAACCTGAGTCAACGCGGATTAATCTACCAAACCTACAATCAAGGTCATAAGATTGTGATAACCCAATAAAAAAATAAATCAAAAGAAATTATGAAGCTTAATTTTAAATAAACTCATTGTTAAAGGTTGAAAATGAAAAAAAAAATCAATCTAAAAATAGGACACATTAAAACAACCCAAGTCTACTCGAGTTAACCTGTAAAACACGTGACCCGAATAATAAAAACAGGATAACATTATAAAAAGCAAACCAAAATAAATCATGAAGACAAAATCACTCAATTCAATGCTAAAAGATGAAATAAAAAAATGACAATTAAAGAAGTAAAAAAAAACTCGAGTCAACTGGGTTAACCCGCTAAACACGCGACTTGAGTCATGAGAACGAAATAACCTCATAGAAAGTAAATCAAAATAAATCATGAAGCCTAATTAACAATAAACTCAATGTTGAAGAATGAAATTGAAAAAGAAATTATCAATTAAAAAAAAACTCAAGTCAACTCGCCAAACTCGTGACACAAGTTATGAAACCGAGCTAACCACGTATAAAACAAACCACAATAAATTATAAAATCTAATCTCTAATAAACTAAATATTTAAGTATGAAATTAGAAGAAAAAAATAAATTTAAAAAGAAAGAAAAACTAAAGGCAAAACAAATAATACTATTCAAATGAATAATATTTTGTGCGGTAAGAGCACCACCTTTTCTAGTTTATTCTGTAATAACTAACTATGTAAATTATGTTTTGTTGCATTTTAATTAAAAAATTAGCATAAAAAATAATATTCATTGGATGCAAGAAAAAAAATACCAAATCAAAATACCCCCAATGAATTTTAGAAAAAAAAAAATTTATCACGTGAAAAATATTATTCTATTTTCAAGCAAAGTTTAAGAAATAAAAAATAAAAAAATAAAATGATAATTTTACTGTAATAATTTACAATAAATTGTGTCTATTATTAATGTAAAAAACTCGCACGCTGTATATTTTTGTTAAAAAATAAAAGTCTAGTATATATACGAAACTTGATCAAATTTTACCTTGCAATTAAACCGAGTCAAGTGGATCAGGCTGACGAAGAACATCCTAAGATTGCAGCCTATCCACTCAGACAACAAGTCATCTAGTGCTTCAAAACTCCAAATGACCTGAAAACGAGGCACACGGAAGAAGTGGAGTAAGGTAATGGAGTAAATGCAATATCAAAACAAACTGTACTAAGTAAACCACTCATATGATATTATTCTTTGATGTGCGAATCAATCTCATATCCTGTAAGAAAATGCAGTAAGGGAAAGTAGAGAACGAATATATTCAAAATCAATCACGTTGAGTGGACTACAAAGATGAGTGGACCCCAAAGTGTATGAATATTATTTCAAGCGTATGAAGTAATCTATTAATGGTTGGGTTTGGATTTGGACTTCCCATCCAAGATAGACTGTTAACAACCTGTAAGATTAGAAAAGTCATTCAAAAAAATTTTGAGGGTTTAATTTAACTAGTTATATTTTGAATTTATTTATTAAAAATTATCAATTCGAGTTTTATAAATCTCAGGATCACTAGAGACCTATATAGTTATTAGCTTTAGAGCATGTGGAATTAATTAATATATATGTAAGATAGTCCGAATACCCACGTTAAATTTTTTTAAAAAAAACATTTAAAAGTATGATGTAGGCATACAGAAAAGGTTTTACGTTTATTATGGTGAATAATATTTTTTAAAAGTGTTTTTTAATTTAAAAATATTTAAAAATAATATTTTATTTTATTTTTTATATTAAAATTATTAAAAATTATTAATTTAATATTTTTCAAGCTAAATGCATTTTTAAAACTTAACCCAAATAAAATGGTGAGGGATCACACAAGATGGTTCAAACGAAATCAAGCGAGTACTAATCATGATGATCATGGGTCTTGCTCACCAAACAAAAGCTTAATCTCACAACCTATTTTCTTCGTAATCAGATTTACCATAGCTTGAATTTTCATAGAAAGAACCAACATCCATTTGTTGAAAAAAAAAAACAAAGCATTTTAGTATTGATTAGATTATTGACTACTATATCGTGATTCAGATCAAAAACAATTTGAACATATAAAAGAAACATCCAGTTAGTACTAATATTTTTTTTTGTAGAAAGAATAAACCATGTGAAGATTGACCCAATTAACTTGATGAATTCAAAAACAACTCGGATAATTAGTAAAAACATAGTTTGAATACCAAAAATTCAAGACAATATTTTAAAAAATATATAATATTAAAATGACAATATATTGGATTTATTTGGATCAACTTAAGTTAACCTATCAAATCCATAGCATGGATTATGAGACCATGATAACTCCATATAAAACAAATAAAAATAAATTATTAAACTCAATTCTCAATCAACCCAAAGTTTAAGAATGGAATTGAAAAAAAAAAAATTAACTCGAGTTAAATTATCAAACTCATGATCCGGGTCATGAGATCAATCATAGAAAGTAGATAAAAAAATAACCTGAGTCAATGCGGATTATTCTACCAAACCCGCAATCAAGGTCATGAGATTGTGATAACCCTATAAAAAGTAAATCAAAACAAATAATGAAACTTAATTTTAAATAAACTCATTTTGTTAAAGGTTGAAAATATATATATAAAAATCAATCTAAAAATAAGACACATTAAAACAACTCAAATCTACTCGAATTAACCTGTAAAACACGTGACCCGAATAATAAAAACATGATAACCTTATAGAAAGCAAACCAAAATAAATAATGAAGCCTAATTCATAATCAATTCAATGCTCAAAGATGAAATAGAAAAAAAATGCCATTTAAAGAGGACAAAAAAAATACTCAAGTCAACTGGGTTAACCCACTAAACACGCAACTTGAATCATGAGAACGAAATAACCTCGTAGAAAGTAAATCAAAATAAATCATGAAATCTAATTTACAATCAACTCAATATTGAAGAATGAAATTGAAAAATAAATTGTTAATTAAAAAAAAACTCGAGTCATCTCGCCAAACTTGTTACACAATTAGTTATGAAACCGAGCTAACCACTATAAAACAAACCATAATAAATTATAAAATCTAATATTCAATAAACTAAATATTTAAGTATGAAATTAGGAAAAGAAATATAGATTTAAAAAGAAAGAAAAACTAAAGGCAAAACAAATAATATTATTGAAATAAATAGTTATTTGTGCGGTAGTGTATAGTAAAAGCATTATCTTTTTCTAGTTTATAATATAATAACTATGTAACTTGTGCTCCGCCGCATTTCAATTAAAAAAATTTAACATAAAAAAATAATATTATCATAAAAAGGTAATAGATCAAAATACCCCCAATGAATCTTACAAAAACAATTTTGTCACGTGAAAGATATTATTCTACTTTCAAGCAAAGTTTAAGAAATAAAAAATAAAAAAGTAAAATGATAATTTTACTGTAAGAATTTACAATAAATTATGTCTATTATTAATGTAAAAAACTCACACGCTGTATATTTTTGTTAAAAAATAAAAGTCTAGTATATATACACAAACTTGATCAAATTTTACCTTGCAATTAAACCGAGTCAAGTGGATCAGGCTCACGAAGAACATCCTAAGATTGCAGCCTATCCACTCAGACAACAAGTCATCTAGTGCTTCAAAACTCCAAATGACCTGAAAAATGAGGCACACGGAAGAAGTGGAGTAAGGTAATGGAGTAAATGCAATATCAAAACAAACTGTACTAAGTAAACCACTCATATGATATTATTTTTTGATGAGCGAATCAATCTTATATCCTGTAAGAAAATGCAGTAAGGGAAAGTAGAGAAGGAATATATTCAAATCAGAAGCCTCTTTCCTAGCTTAGATCAAATTGTGACCTTCTATGCTAATGCTGCAACTATAAACTGAAACTTACTCTGATGGCATGAATCCGAATTTGCCCACAAGGCTTGTTAGCAATTAAGCACTAATTCCAGATTTAAATTTGTCAATCCAAAATTAGGACTACGTGCATTAATCAACTTCCATGAACATATAGGAATATGTTGCCTGCTTAAGCTTTTGCTGATTAGACATCATGGTGGATTCTTACAGACACTGGATGCTCATGGATATTTCAAGGCCTCTGGCTGAGTCTAAGGTAACTCTTACCCTAGCCGGACAAGGCTGTGGAATATCCTTCCCTAATTGTAAAACTGCATTGTGTTCATTAGACTTTGATTACAATAATTATGTCTGTCACTCCGCTGCTAGAGATGACAAAATCTCGCAATTCTGTCAATATGGTACTAGAGTATTTCATTTAAATTTCATATTATCCTTCTGTGAATATGATATAGCTAAGTCTAGTATGATCCATAAATAGTACTATGTTATGAGCAGAAAATGTGATAAGAGTTCTGAGAACTGCAGTACTAAAGTGATATATTTCTCCTACAAACTACAGGATTTCACCCCAACAAAATAAAAACAACAAGTCCTACCAATAGCAGAGAGAGTCATCAGTACTTCTGGTGATCCATCAAGAAGAAGATGGACAAACTCTAATGCTTTAGAGGTGCTGGAGTATAAGACACCAACACATATATAGTGCTATATACATGTAGACAGCAACACGAAGTCTTTTCTTCTTGGTCTTCATGATCATCTGCGTTCAACATTGTAAAGCCACGTCCGACTTCGCCACAGCCAAATATTCCTGCCATTGGGATTCCTGGAAAGTTATCCAAGAATGGTGAGCTATCGACGTTGCTGTGTCCAAAGAATGATTGACCACGGCCCCAACAAGAGAAAACCAAACCTCCAACAACTTCCTTACTACCAACACCACCTGCATGAAGCTGACAGCTTCTCCAATCGAGCTTCAAGTTTCTGAAATACGTGGAGACATTACTACATGCAGATAACGCGGCCTTTGGATCTGAATGGTAGAAATGAAAATAGTCTCCAGAACCGATGCCATCTCCACTAACAAGAAGGTGCTCTCCATCTCCTCTGTTGACAAGCAATCCATGACTCAATAAGAGGAGAATCTTTGACAATATACTTAAAACCAAGCTAAGAAAAAAATCTCAAGTGCTTGGCAAACTTTCTGTAAAAAATAAAAAGCCAACATATAAAAATACTGGTGAAAGTTCAGCATCTCACCCCTTAACTTGATGTAAAGCCAGGGATCTCAACAGTTTTGGATTCTCTGACCCAATGACGCATTGTCTTTGTTTTGAAACCCCGATGAACAGTTCAGTTTTGTTCACCAACTGTCATATATTGGAAAAAATCAATAGAGAAAACTTCATTCATGGAACTTTTAAGCCAGAAAAAAATGATATTGTTAGAGAGAGTAATATAAAATCATTAATGATAACCTTTTCCATAGTTTAGCATTTTGGATTAGAATAATTCTTTTATATATCAAAATCTTAATGAACAAGTCTTATTATTTTTATTCTTTCTAATTAAATTAATAAAAAATCAAGTACAAAATAGTGGTGGGACTCTACAAATTTTATTTTTTAAAAAATTTTATCTTAAAAATATATTAAAAAATAACATAAAATTATTTATAAATCTTACTGAATAGCTTCATATTTTAAATTGAGGTGTTATTGGTATGTGGGTTGAAAGAAATTCTTGCATGGCTTGATGTAGGGAGAGCAAAAGTCCCTCGTACCCATTAAGGCATTAACCCATTCATAGATTCAAAGGGATATGAATAATAAAAGGGCCAGAGTAAAAATTAAATTAAATTAAAAAAACTTAAAACGGCTGAATGGTTTTGAGTAAAACCCCACTCACATAAAACTCTATCGTAAGGTTCGCATGTCATATATGGATGAAAAAAATGGTTTTTCAAAAACTAGCATACCTCACTCTCGATGCTATCTATAATCATTTGACCACCAAGAATCTCTTGTTCTCCTTCTCTTCTGGCAGCAAGCCATGTAGTAAGACCTGTCTCAGATTGAGTTTCTTTGACGGAAACTGCCTTGTACCTTGGTCCTATTGCAGAAACACCACTTGATATTGCAGAATGGAATTGGATTTTCCCTTCACCTGCACATTAAGCCAAATGAAGCAGCAGAGATATGAGATAACATGTCATAATTTCAGGTAAAAAAAAAAAGGCAATTACATTGTGATCTTTCCATTCTTTTCTTTTATCTACGAATGAAAAATATTTGAAATATTTCTTGATCTGTGCATGTCATGCTAATTTCTTTTAATCTTTCCAAATTTATAGGAAGAACATTCGTCATTAGATTTCAGTTTTCGAGAAGAATGAAATTGCAAAAACATAGACGAGTAAGGAGATATATACCAGAAGGTTTGTCTTCATCCCTTGCAAATATAAGAGCAACTGCATCAGTAAAATATTTTGTACTGCTCCCATTTACATTTCTTGCCTCTGTGCCCCTTCTGTACAGGAATTGGGATCTCATACCACCGGCAATGATAGTTTCCCTTGACATGGCATGATCTGCAACATACAATATACATTTTCAAATTCAAGAACCAATACAGCAGCTTTCTACTATGCAATTTATTTTGAGGTTAATCCACTTCATAATGACATATCCACCGATCTTTATATTCTTTCAATAGTCTGATCATCCAGAAAAAAGACTCAAATATTCTGATCATCCGGTGATGGATTAGAAAGAAGTTTTTGCTTTAGAATAGCAGAGATTGATGCTTGAAAATGTCAATTAAATATCCTTATGGAGAGAAAATGAAAAGGGTTTGAAGAAAATAGCTTTTCGAAGCTGAAAAATGGAGTAAACATATTTTATGTATAAGAAACAAACTGAAGATTTTAAAGAAATTGGACTAAATTTTTTAGATTCTTGACCATATTTTCCGTTTTCCTACGAATAAAATTGAATCAAACGCAAGAATTCTGGAACATCCCTTGTTAAAAAACCCACCCAACTTTTCCATGACAGGTTTGAGGTCAGCCTCTTCACCCTGTAGCATTACAGAAGTCACATCTTAGCAAGAAACTCATACAAGAATGAAGCATGTAAGCATGCATCAGCTTACTCCAAACATTATGATCAGAGCTGGTGATGCGGAACCAGAAACAGAAGCTGAATAATTCTTGATATCCATCACAAAGTTATCAATCATTGCCACTGGACCAGCCTGAGGTCACCAAGTCAGCGAAAATACTCAAGATCAGTTAATTTATTGTCCACAAATCCATAAAGCTCTACGCGGAATTTTTTCACAAACTAACACGGCAGTAAAAATTATTTTCTAAACTATCACAACTAAGAAAACAATTTTCAACTAATAAATTTCATTTCAAGTTTTTATTATAAAGATCCAATGACATGAAATAAAGCAACATAATTTAATGGCTAGAAAGAAAAAATGACAAGGCAAGAAAAAAGAGAGAAAGAAAGTTAAAACAAAAGGCATCGGAGACATACTAGAGTTTTGATAATGAAACTCCAAGTACCACAAAAAATACATTGACAAAATGAATCTATAGACACTATGGAAAACCAACTTTAAAGTCAATGGTGAGTTACACGTGCAATCTAAAGATAATTACATGCTCACGTACTAGCATCTTATCATAACTTTGAAGTTAACTTTTAATTGTATTTATGGATTTGTCTTATCAATATCACCACAAAAAAAATAGCAAATACATACAGAAACACCAATATATTTTTTCTATCTATATATTACGATGATATTTACCAATTTAATTTTTTCATTGCTAAATTTATTGGTAAATAGCGATAGTAATATGTCATCAGTATATGCTGAGGGAATTACAATTGGAATAAAATGAATTAAAAAAGCCAAACAATTTAATCACATGTAAGTTTTTACCGACATAATTACCAACAGAATTAAACTAACGGTACAATTCGTCCATGAATATACTAATTTTTTTCATCGGTACATTACATAAAATATTACAATGAGATTGAAAAAAGTAAATCTTACAATGATGTGGCATTGATATAGATAGAATTGTCGATGGAGTCACCATTAAAATAATTCCATAGGTAAAGCCATCGGTGTTAAAGAACCATCTCAATCCAATAGTTTAAGCTGTTAGGTGACGTTCAAAGATATGATTTATATTATTCTCCAAAACACCCTCTCAAGTGAAAACTCTTTGAGCTTGAAACTTGCACACGCCTACATTACATGTGCTTAATTTTTATCAAATAAATGGGATGTTGAGATTCGAACTTATGACTACTTGGTCATTAAAGCTTTAATACCATGTCAAAGAACTATTTCAACCCAATAGTTTAAACTGTTAGGTAAAGTCCAAAGATATGATTTATATTATTCTCCTCCTCTAACGCTATCTCTTTTCTAGTTTCATTGTATTTGAATGTATAAATTTGTAATAAATATTTGGTTTTTATATTAAGATAATTGGTTTTTAAAACTTGAATTTTATATAAATTTAATTTTTTTAATTATTTTCTATTTCTGTTCAATAGATTTTTTTAAAAAATATATTTTTAATTTATTACTAATGGGGTTACTGATGGAATAATTTTATCGGTATATTCTAGAGAGTTAAAAAAAATTACCGCAAACACGCCTGCAACTATTAAGTCGTCGATAAAATTATTTTATCGGTATATTCTAGAGAGTTTAAAAAGACTGTAAATATTACTGCAACTCATCGAGAAAATTACCAATGGGTTGAAGAAGGTAATTGTTGTTTCTAGTGCACATTGTCTACTTGTAAAGTCATTGATAAATTTAATAACGATGAATTTGTCGACAAATAAAAAATTACAGACCTTTTTTTATGGATAATTGATGTTCGTAATTCTATCAATAAAATAATCATAAATAAAATATAAATATAAATATCGATAAAAATTTCTTATTGTAACTTTATTAAATCTAATAGTGTGTATTTTTTGTAATAGTTTTATCGTTGTAGTTCTGACTCCAACGCCTATTCTTTCTTTCTTCAAGCAAGTGATGTGTATATATGCACTACATAATTCATTATATTTTTGGATTGTGTTTCTAAATGGTTTGATGGAAACCTGTCTATTTAGTCAAGCTTGGCGACCGGTAGACTTGACAATTGAAGGACCATTGTGAAATTAGGTATATATACCAGTGGTTTTAAACACGGTTTGGTGGTCAATTCGGCTAAAGTTTCATGTTACTGGGTTTTGACTGGAGGGTAACTCTAATTTCTTTTATAAATTAAAATGGTGTTGTTTTGGTAAAAAATAATTAATTAATGGGTTATAACCAGATTTTTTATCGAATCTTGTTATGTCATCTGAATTTTTGATTGCCCCTATTTTTTCTTAAACCTGGCCTTGTTCTAGTTTCAGGTCAGCCGGATCACGGGTCAACCCGTCAAGCTGGGCCGGATTTTAAAACTATGATACATGGATATAATCTCTTTTCATTCTATTTTTTATTTTAACAAAAATGGATATAATTTCTTGTTTGACCATCACATCAAGTTAAAATTTGGTAAGCATGTTTTATAGTTTTGGTTCTAAAATATATTTGCCTTTCGTAACCAAATGAGGTCATTTTATGTCTAAATTAAACCTAGAAAATGTTGTTTTATTTTTTTGTTTTTCCAAATTATTTTTTGATTCCTTTATGAATTATATTTATAATTTTATTTGGTTTTTGTTTCATTAATTAATCAGGTTTCTTTAGCTATTATTTAAACAATTTCTATGTTATTTTTCAGAAGAGATTAAGAATAATAATATTATTATTATTATCACTGCCAGAAAATACATCAAATCAAAGTTTTCTTTACAGATTCTTTCTCTAAAATTTAAAACATTTTAAAGCTTATAAAACCCCAACTTTTCATCTATCGCTATTCACTGCATCACTCCATGATGCCGTCTGAGAAGGGGCTAACATGCTCTAATAAATGTCATTTTCCAAAAAATGCAAATCTGCTTACCTTTCTTGGTCTTAACAGTGGAAAGGCTTCGACTTTGAGTCCTGGTAGATACCCCACCGTCAACAGCATACCAAAGCCTGAATTATTTGATGCAGCATCAACCCAGAAATCTTCCAACATAACCTGCACGCAAATTTATTGAAGAGGACAATAAATCACTCTGTCTTTCATATCTCGTGAAAACCAGAGAAGTGAAAATGTTAATAATAATCACTGTGGTACTGACCTCTTTATGTTCACCAGTAACAGCATCTCTTCCTATGATTCCATTGGTGCAGGATACTATAATCGGAGTTTTTGAACCAAGTTTTGCCGCTAACTGCAACATAAACAATGGAAGCCAGAATATTTAGATTAACAAAAAAGGCCAAGAGGAGTTAGGAAAACTTATCTTAATAGCTCAACTGGCATCCATAACCTCCTTTCCGAAGAGCTTGGGTTTGAGGCTTTCCTTTGTAACAAAAAAATAAATAAAATACAATGGAAAATCTTACTAAATTGAGTGTTTCACTCAAATATTCAACACCACTCTCAATAACATTTGCAATGGCAAACTGGGGTCTGATTGGCTCGGAGAGAACCTTACTCACAACCTCTTGTAATGCAACCTGTTTGATCACCATCGAAGCATACAAAAGCACAGTTCACGTTAGAGAATTTACCATGAAGTATAATGACATTTGTAGGGTGTTTTTTTTTTTTTTGAAGGCCCAACAAACCTTTGGGTCTGGGTTGAGAGAAAAGGCAGAAGCAAGCTTTGGTTTGGAAAGGATTTGATTGCAATTGTCGTTCCATGATTTGCTAACACAAGCTGCTGATGCGAAGGATGTAGCTGGTGTTCTCTTTAGAATGTTTTGAACAAGGTCTTCGTTTATTGATGCAAAGCCTGTCAATGGTGTTTGGGGTTCTTTAGGTTTCTTCTCCATTGCTGATATCTAGATAGGGTGCAACTATTACTTAACCTGGACATGATGGGTGTTAATTTATGGAGAGCCTCAAAAGGAAGTAAATTGCTAAGAGCGAAGACTACGTCGTAATTTCGGGCACCTGCATTCAAAGAAATGTCCATAAACTTACCTCTTTTTTCACGGAGAAGAACTCAAATCTACAAATTCTCAATGTAGGTCAAATAAATTAATTCCAAACAGATCTTACGTAGCAAATTTGAAGTCGAACCCATGAACACGTTTAGTGGACTACAAAGATAAGTGGACCTCAAAGTGTATGAATATTATTTCAAACGTATGAAGTAATCTATTGATGGTGGGGTTTAGATTCAATAACGGTCATTGTTGATTTGGACTTGCCATCCAAGATAGACTGTTAACAACCTGTAAGATTAGAAAAGTCATTCAAAAAATCTTGAGAAGTCATTCAAAAAATCTTGAGGTGTAATTTAACAGTTCTAAATTTATTCATTAAAAGTTATTAATTTGAGTTTTATAAATTTTAGAATTATTAAAAATTTACATGATTGTTAATTTTAAAACCTGTAAAATTAATTGAGATATGTACAAGCTGGTTCGAATAACCACGTTAATTTTTTTTAAAAAAATCATTTAAAAGTATGATGTAGATCAACCAGAAATGTTTTATGTTTATTATGGTGGATAGTGTTTTTTAAAAATGTTTTTTAATTTAAAAATATTTAAAAATTATATTATATTTTATTTTTATATTAAAAATATTTTAAAAATATTAATTTAATATCTTTCAAGCTAAATGCATTTTTAAAACTTAACACAAATAAAATGGTGATGGATCACACAAGATGGTTCAAAAGAAATCAAGCGAGTACTAATCATGATGATCATGGGTCTTGCTCACCAAACAAAAACTTAATCTCACAACCTATTTTCTTCGTAATCAGATTTACTATAGCTTGAATTTTGATAGAAAGAACCAACATCTTTTTGTAAAAAAAAAAAAAAAAAACAAAGCATTTTAGTATTGAGTAGGTTATTGATCTACACTATATCGTGATTTAGATCAAAAAAATTTTGAACATATAAAAGAAACATCCAGTCTTTGCTAATATATTTTTTGTAAAAAAAATAAACCATATAAAGTTTGACTCGATTGACTTGATGAATCCAAAAATAACCCGGATAACTAGTAAAAACATAATTTGATTATCAAAAATTCAAGACAACATTTTAAAAAATATATAATATTAAAATGACAATATATTGAATTTATTTTGATCAACTTCAGTTAAGCTATCAAATGCACAACATAAATTATAAGATCATGATAACCCCATATAAAACAAATTAAAACAAATTATGAAGCTCAATTCTTAATCAACCCAAAGTTTAAGAATGGAATTGGAAAAAAAATTGAGTTGAGTTAAATTATCAAACTCATGATCCGGATCATGAGATCAATCATAGAAAGTAAATAAAAAAATAATCTAAGTCAACGCCGATTATTCTACCAAACCCACAATCAAGGTCATGAAATTATAATAACCCCATAAAAAATAAATCAAAACAAATTATGAAACTTAATTTTAAATAAACCCATTGTTAAAGGTTGAAAATATAAAAAAAATCAATCTAAAAATAAGACACATTAAAACAACTCGAGTCTACTTAAGTTAACTTATAAAACATGTGACCCGAATAATAAAAACATGATAACCTTATAAAAAACAAATCAAAATAAATCATGAAGCCTAATTCATAATCAATTCAATGCTGAAAGATGAAATAGAAAAAAAATACCAATTAAAGAGGACAAAAAAAAACTCGAGTCAACTAGGTTAACCCGCTGAACACGCGACTTGAGTCATGAGAATGAAATAACCTTGTAGAAATTAAATCAAAATAAATCATGAAACTTAATTAACTATCAACTCAATGTTGCAGAATTAAATTAAAAAAGAAATTGTCAATTTAAAAAAAACTCGAGTCAACTCGTCAAACTCATGACACAAGTTATGAGACCGAGCTAACCACGTATAAAACAAATCACAATAAATTATAAAGTTCAATCTTCAATAAACTAAATATTTAAGTATGAAATTAGAAAAAAAAAATATAGATTTAGAAAGAAAGAAAAACTAAAGGCAAAACAAATAATACTATTAAAATAAATAGTATTTTGTGCGGTGGAGTATAATAAAAGCACTACATTTTCTAGTTTATACTATAATAACTAATTATATAATTTATGCTCTGCTGCATTTTAATTAAAATAAAATAGCATAAAAAAAATATTCATTCGATGCAAAGAAAAAAAAAAGTAATAGATCAAAATAACCTAATCTTATAAAAACAATTTTGTCACGAGAAAAATAATATTCTACTTTCAAGCAAAGTTTAAGAAATAAAAAATATAAAGGTAATAATTTTACTGTAATAATTTAAAATAAATTATGTCTATTATTAATGTAAAAAACTTGAACGCTGTATATTTTTGTTAAAAAATAAAAGTCTAGTATATATACTCAAACTTGATCAAATTTTACCTTGCAATTAAACCGACTCAAGTGGATCAAGCTGACGAAGAACATCCTGAGATTGCAGCCTATCCACTCAGACAACAAGTCATCTAGTGCTTCAAAACTCCAAATGACCTGAAAATGAGGCACACGGAAGTAGTGGAGTAAGGTAATGGAGTAAATGCAATATCAAAACAAACTGTACTAAGCAAACCACTCATATGATATTATTTTTTGGTGAGCGAATCAATCTTATATCCTGTAAGAAAATGCAGTAAGGGAAAGTAGAGAAGGAATATATTCAAAATCAGAAGCCTCTTTCCTAGCTTAGATCAAATTGTGACCTTCTATGCTAATGCTGCAACTATAAACTGAAACTTACTCTGGTGGCATGAATCCGAATTTGCCCACAAGGCTTGTTAGCAATTAAGCACTAATTCCAGATTTAACTTTGTCAATCCAAAATTAGGACTACGTACATTAATCAACTTCCATGAACATATAGGAATATGTTGCCTGCTTAAGCTTTTGCTGATTAGACATCATGGTGGATTCTTACACACACTGTGTGCTCATGGATATTTCAAGGCCTCTGGCTGAGTCTAACGTAACTCTTACCCTAGCCGGACAACGCTGTGGAATATCCATCCCTAATTGTAAAACTGCATTGTGTTCATTAGACTTTGATTACAATAATTATGTCTGTGACTCCGCTGCTAGAGATGACAAAATGTCGCAATTCTGTCAATATGGTACTAGAGTATTTCATTTAAATTTCATTTTATCCTTCTGTAAATATGACATAGCTAAGTCTAGTATGATCCATTAATAGTACTATGTTATGAGCAGAAAATGTGATAAGAATTCTGAGAACTGCAGTACTAAAGTGATATATTTCCCCTACAAAGTACAGGATTTCACCCCAATAAAATAAAACAACAAGTCCTACCAATAGTAGAGAGAGTCATCAGTACTTCTGGTAATCCATCAATAAGAAGATGGACAAACTCTAATGCTTTAGAGGTGCTGGAGTATAAGACACCAACACATATATAGTGCTATATACATGTAGACAGCAACACGAAGTCTGTTCTTCTTGGTCTTCATGGTCATCTGCGTTCAACATTGTAAAGCCACGTCCGACTTCGCCATAGCAAAATATTCCTGCCATTGGGATTCCTGGAAAGTTATCCAAGAATGGTGAGCTATCCACATTGCTGTGTCCAAAGAATGATTGACCACGGCCCCAACAAGAGAAAACCAAACCTCCAACAACTTCCTTACTACCAACACCACCTGCATGAAGCTGGCTGCTACTCCAATCTAGTTTCAAGTTTCTGAAATTCTTGGAGACATTACTACATGAAGATACTGCGGCCTTTGGATCCGAATGGTAGAAATGAAAATAGTCTCCAGAACCGATGCCATCTCCACTAACAAGAAGGTGCTCTCCATCTCCTCTGTTGACAAGCAATCCATGTCTTAAAGAGGAGAATCTTTGACAATATACTTAAAACCAAGCTAAGAAAAAAAAGTCTCAAGTGCTTGGCAAACTTTCTGTGAAAAATACAATGCCACCATATATAAATACTGGTGAAAGTTCAGCATCTCACCCCTTAACTTCATGGAAAGCCAGGGATCTCAACAGTTTTGGATTCTCTGACCCAATAACGCATTGTCTTTGTTTTGAAACCCCAATGAACAGTTCAGTTTTGTTCACCAACTGTCATATATTGAAAAAAATTAATAGCAGAAAACTTCATTCATGGAACTTTAAAGCCTAGAGACAAATTATAACTAATAGCTGAAAATTTAACTCATACACGTATTCTATCTCTTAAATGTAAGCTTAAGAGCTCTAATGTGAGATTTCAGATTATAAGTTTGTAGTTATCACGGAATTCTTCTATGGCTTACTCTAGGGATCGATGGCAACAGTATCTCGTATCGATTCATACAAGTCTATTTTAAAGGCATATGAGTGGTAAAAGGGTTGGTATTTTAAATATTTTGGTAGAAATTGCTTGAACTTAAAAGGGATAGGAGCATTTGGATCTTGGAAGAGATGATATAGGTCTCCTGGTGTATTTCTTCTTCACTTACATAAAATCACTCTATCGAAGTACGAATACGTACATGGACCTTTTCTTTATAAGGTTTAAGCATCATAAATGAGAAAGTAATCACATTTTCAACCATATAATTTAAAAAATATAACTCAATAATGTCACTAAACAAGATCTTGCGGACACAACTATGCAAACGGTCTCAGGGATTTTCCAGTAACGTCAAAGCAGAAGCAAACGGTACAAACAACTAGCTAAATCATCGTAAGGCAAATACCTCATTGTTGATGTCATCTATAATCCTTTGACCTCCAAGAATCTCTTGCCCTCCTTCTCTTCTAGCTTTAAGGCATGTAGTAAGATCTGTCTCAGGTTGAATCTCTTTGACAGAAACTACCTTGTACCTTGGACCTACTGTTGAAACACCACTTGATAATGCAGAATGGAACTGGATTTCCCCTACATCTGCTCATTAAGCCAAAGCATCAGAGGTATATATGATGAGATAACATGCCATATGTATGATTTGTGTGTCATCCTTGCACAGGGACAATCAGTGGCAAAGTAAAAAACTTTTGTCAGTGGGAGCAAAGTCTATATATAGATGAACACATATGGACAGAAACAAAAGAGAACATATATTTTCTGTTGGCATTTGAACAAGAATGCTACTAGCTCTATCTATTAAAACATCTACTTAATCATCATTTATTTCCATAATTCTATTCATATTTATTTAATAACAAATTCATATTCGAGGCAATCATTCCAGATTGAAAACATGCTTTGAGGCCAGTGTAAAACAATAAAACAATATACGACCGCATATGAAAACTCAAGAATGTATAGTCCTTAATTTAAAAAATACTTTTTTTTTTCATTTTACACCTATGAAAATATTTTGAGGCCAGTGTAAGCAAGTGCCCCCACTGCCCACGTACTGGCCTTGCCCTATGAGCCATGTCAAAAACATATAACAAGTGCTTGAAGGTGGGTTTTTTTCTCTCCATTTTTAGTTGTCAAAAGAGAACGAAACAGTAAGAACATGGATGGATAAACAGATACCAGAAGCTCTGTGTCGATCCCTTGCAAATAAAAGAACAACTGCATCAGAAATATATTCAGTGCCGCTCCCATGTACATTTCTTGACTCTATGCCACTTTTGTACAGGAATTGGGCTCTCTCATCACCCGCAATGAAAGTTTCCCTGGACATGGCATGATCTGTAACATACAATATATAGTATCAACTTCAAGAACCTAGTGTTGTAAATCTGGATCAAGAATTGTAAAATCTGGATCAAGGAGTATAAGTGACTTAAGTTATCAACTAAATAGATATATTTTTGGATATTTTCTTTTTATCATAGTTGTTAAACTCTTCTCGACGTATCAACACACTGTAACTTGTTGATCAAGAGCTTAGCCTAAGCCGAGCTTTTTATTGAACCGAAATATATATTAGCATGGTCAAATCTATGTTACTTGGCCCAGTTAATTTCAAGAAATTTAATTTTTATTTGTTTAAAATAATATTTTGTTTTTTAATTTTTTATTTAAAATGATATATTTTTAAGATAAATCTGAGTTGAGATAGTAAACTCATTACTAAGTCTTCAGCCAAGCCAGACTCCAAATCAGGTAACTATATGCGTTTTAGGAATCGGGTTTATAATGGTTGGAAGAAAGGAAATCAAGAAAATATATCTTGTAAAAGCACAAAAATGGTGGTGTAAGGATCAAATTCAGAAAAAGAATTATAATAAAATGGACTAAGATTTTCAATAATTGCATTAGTAGTTGTTGCCTTCTCTCAGCAGTCCCAAAAGTTAAATATTAGCTCTCTTTGCTGCCTATATATATTTTATGTGGGCAGGACGAGCCTCAATGTATTTTCCTTCGAACAAAATCAAACAAAAGTAAACTCAAAGATCGCTTGTCTAGAAAAACTCACCCAACTTTTCCATGACAGGTTTTTGCTCGGCCTTTTCACCCTATAGAGGAACAAAATTCACATCTCATGATCTTAGCAAGAAATTTCAGTCCGGATTATCTGGGTTTCGGGTCAACCCGTCATACAGATTGGATTTCAAAACTATACATTAAAACCTGCATTAACTTACTCCAAACATTATAACGAGAGCCGGTGAAGTGGAACCAGAAACATTTGCTGCATAATTCCTAATATCCATCACAAACTTATCAACCAATGCCATTCGACTAGCTGCCTGATGTCACCATGTCAACAAAAACACTCAAGATCAGTATCAGAAGTGGCAAATGGGTGGCTATGAGTTACGAAATGTTTAACATGTTCACAACCTATTTATTTTTTGAAGAATATACCCTTATTTTTATAATCCACTTTATCCTATATCCTATGTATCTTCCAATAAATATTAGTCTATTTAAATTGTTTTATATTTGTAATTTTTATAATTGTGACATATATGAATTGTAATAACAATCATAAATCTATAAAATAATAGTAAAACTCAAGTAAATCCATGATCACTGTTGACATGTATTTTTTCTAATTTGATACACTATATATGATAATCATATGGCATTTTATCTTATTTGGCTTTTTTTAGGGCAATACAATATTGTTGAGTCATTATTAGTTGCTGTCAAATAAAATTGAGTTGTTGAGATTCAAAACTATATTTAGAAAAATAATATATGCATATATATATATAACATGGGAGTAAAGACTTTACATTTTATATTAATGGCTAATATTTTCTTCTTTCACACACATTTTCAAATAAAAAATATATATTATTAATTAAAGATACATAATTAATTAAACCACTCAATTATTAGTTTCAAAAACACATTAAACTACTCAATTCTATACTTGAGCCTCAAGAGACAAAATACATTGGACAGTTGGCAGATTAGAGTGACACATATTAATACTCTAGTTGTAGCGATTTCCAAGTTTTGTATCAAATAACTTTTTTATTATTATTTAAATATCCTAAACCTTGATTGTTTTTTTTTTTGTTTCAAATGTGTTTTTAAAAAAAATTAATTTTTTTATTTTTTTTCTTTGTTTCAAATTAATATTTTTTTGCATTTTCAAATTATTTTGATGTGCTAATATCAAAAAATAATTTTTAAAACATAATAAAAAAATATTATTTTAATGTATTTAAAAAAAACACTTTGAAAAACAATTTCAATCATACTCCTAAATAAGCCAATATATATAAATATTTTAATATATTTCTTGATCATAAAAAAGATAATGTACAAGAAAAAATGATTATAAATACCAGGCATATAACATGTTGCAATATATATAAAACCTACAACCTACACAAATGAAACTTGCACAATTGAAAAAAAAATAATTAATTAAAGATTGACAAAAATCAAAAGAATTGGTTGTTAGAATTTCATCAAGAGAGCTTCAAAACAATACAGCTAGCACGCTACAATGGTGTTGAAGTCAAATCAACCCGACAGCATGAATAATATTGTACATATAAGTTATTATCTAATAACTTTATAAAAAAAAGATGATTTCCTATGCTATATCAGAATTCAGTATCATGGTTCTATCATCGAGATTCTAATTGTAGGGCATGATTATCTCCCCATTAATTTCCTTTTTTCCAAACCATACAAAGTAGACTGACTTTTGTGGCTCTTCGTGATGCCATTTGAGAAGGAGCAAACAGGCTCTCTGAAATATCATTTTCTAAATAATGCAAAACTTCTGACCTTTCTTGGCCGTAACAGCGGGATAGCTTCAACTTGGAGTCCCGGAAAGAATCCCACGGTCAGCAGGACACCAAAGCCTGAATTTTTTGATGCAGCGTCAGCCCAAAAATCTTCTAACATAACCTGCATGCAAATTTGTTGATTACCAAGCCAAGAATTCATAAAACCTTTCATCTTTCTTAAGAACAAGAGAAGAAAAAATGTTAAAAAGCGGCGACCTCTTGATGTTCATCAGTAACAGCATCTCTTCCTATGATTCCATTTGCACAAGACACAATAATTGGAGTTTTTGAACCAAGTTTCGCTGCTAACTGCAACATATACCATACAGAGTAACATAGAATTAGATTAACAAAAAAAAGGAATAAGAGGAAGAAGTGGAAGTAGAAGAAGGTCAAAAAGAGTTAAAACGAAGAAGAATAAAAAAGAGACATCAAAATATTATTAACTTATGTTATTTTGTAGCTCGAGTAAACATTAACCCCTCTTCCAAGGCAAAGTTTAGGATCGAGTTTTTCCTTCGTAACAAAAAATAAAAAGGCAAAGTTTACTGATAAATCTTACAAAATTGAAGGTTTCACTCAAATCAACACCACTCCCAATAACATTTGCAATGGCAAACTGGGGTCTAATGGGCTCGGAGAGAACCTTATTCACAACCTCTTGTGATGCAACCTGTTTGATCATCATGAAAACACACTCAAAGTCAATTCAAGTTAGAGATTTACCATAAAATATAATGGCATTTGTAGGTTTTCATTCGAAGGCCCAACAAACCTTCTGGTCTGGGTTGAGAGAAAAGGCAGAAGCAAGCTTTGGTTTGGAGAGGATTTGATTGCAAGTTTGGTTCCATGATTTGCAAACACAAGCAGCTGATGCAAAGGATGAAGCTGGTGTTCTCTTCAGAATGTTTTGAACAAGGTCTTCGTTTATTGACGCAAAGCCTGTCAATGGCGTTCTTGCTTCTTTAGGTTTCTTCTCCATTATTGATAGATATCAGTAATAGTGCAACTGATGCTTAACCTCAACGTGAGGGGTCCCATTATATGGAGAGCTCAACAGGAAGTCAATTGCTAACAGTGAAGTCTCGATCCCGCCAATAATTAACTTGGAAGGGACAGGAGGGATCAGCAAGCGCGTATGAGGGCACCTATCAGCATTCACATAATTTTTTTTAGGGTTGACTCTTCTTTTTTTTTTTTTATGATGTGTGAAGGTGTGTTTGTTACGAATAAAAGCAGGAATTTCATGATCTTACTGCAGTGCATCACAAATCAGCTACGAAGCTAAAATAACATCATTTTTTTTCTTTTCAAGCAAGCTTGAACATCCTTAAAATGATTTAACTATATATTTACTCTATCTACACATTTATATATATTATAGATCGTGTGTATAATATAATGACATTACATGCGATAATATTCACTTTTTAAAGCAGTTAAGTGTTATTATATACGCCTTAAACTATTGAAATTATATATATAAAAAAAAAATACATTAAAATATGTGAGAAATATTTCATATATCATAATATTAATTAACTGATATCGAAACTTAATTCTCGTATGAATCGAAAACCTAAGATGGCTTCCAAAACAACTTTGAATTCTTATACATCGATCACAGGGAGACTTGAACGATGGTCTCCAAGTGTATTATTTGTTTGAAACGTGAGCGGTTGGGCCTCAGATTCAATAATGGACATTATTGATCAGGACTTAAACCAGCCAAAATAGACTGTTGACATCCTGTAAGAGAAGAAAAGTCGTTCGCAATAATGGTGTAGACATATAATTCAGGAAAGCGAAAGGTCTGATTCTCTCAATAGATTATGAGGCTAAGTCAAGGTCACAAATAGTTGTGGAGGAGGATTTGGACTTCGAATTAATTGAGGAAAAAGAAGGGAAGAGCATGAAAGATTTGACTGTAAGAATTGATTTGAGAAGCGATCGATCGTTTATAAGGCTGCAAGAAGGTATTCAGAGGTTTGTTTATTTGAATTCCGTATCCAATCTTGGCCTATTTTGATGACATTGAATTTAATTGCTTGTTTATAGCCGAAAGTATCAGATTGTCAGTCAATTTTTGCAGCAGATGTTTTGGGTGCAATTTAATCTTAAAATTACTTTTTGAAAGCCAAGTTAATTTCAAATCGACTATTCAGGTTCAAATATCATTATTCATCTACATTTATTAAATTTAATCTGGTTCAATATTTTTATCCAAAACTCGGCTAATTTAATTCTAGTTTGGTCCAGTGTTAAAAAAAAATATTAACTTGTAATTAATATAGTTATTTAACTTCATAAAACTTAAGAGAATGTTGTTTTGATTCACTCAGGTCAATTCATCCAACTAGTAATCAAAGTTTTGATATAGGTCAGTGATGAGTTTAAGACATCGCATTCATCTTTCTTTAAGAACCGACCCTCCCTTGTTTAAAGCAAATATCATCATCATCTATCTACAATTATTAAAAGGCTTGTGTTGTCATGTTGATCCAAGATCTGCTAACCTAGTTCCTGGTCTAGGTGAAGTATTAAAACAAGTCAAGTCAAAATTAACTTGATTTGAACCAGATCCAATTAACTTCACATGACTATTTATAATCTGATCTACTCAATTAAAACCCGATTTAATTTAAAAAATAAATAAATAAATAAAAATAACATCATTTTAATTAATCCAAATAAACTCAAATAATTCATTTAATTTGTGATTAAAAGTTTGATCAAGATCACAAATCAAGCCCGTTTTATAACTTTACATCTATCCTAAGTTATTTGAAGATGTTTCAAAATGATTTTTATTTAATTTTAATATAAAAATATTAATTTAATATTTTTTTAAAATCAAATATAATTTTAAAACGTATTCAAATAAAAAAAAAAAAAAAAAGAAGAAGAAGAAGGTGAGTAAGGAATTAGTCTCCCCTGTTCAAAGCAAAATGAAGACGTACAAGAGTCATCAAGTTCTATCACACTGTCCCTAGCTTCAAAAATTAGTTAAGAGGTCATAATTTTGTTTTAGCAAATCTCAAAGAAACCCCTCGACTATTGGATTGCTATCTGTTAGCTCCAAGCAATTTTAGATTTCGTCAATTGAAGCCTTCTATCATAATTCTTTAACAAACAAAAAAAAAAACCAACAACAACCACAATTTGGATGGAATCTGCTATCAAATATGGATGGAAATACTTGGTTAAATTTTTAAAAAACTATAGGCGACACAATTGCTATCCACATGACTCTACCCGGTCCAGATTTGTAGTTTTGTGCAATTTGGCAGGAGCAACTTCCCTTTGCACCTAAGACAACAGTGGTGGGGCTCGATCCTGGAGGATATGAAAGAAAGTGTGACTACTGAGAGAGATTTTACCACTTTTCCAGATGGACTCATAAGATATTTTTGCATCAACTACTGGAAGCAAAGCTGAAGCGGATAGGATTTTTTTATTATTATTTTTATTTTTGTGCTGGAATCAGTTTTGGTGGTCTCAACCTGAGCTCAAAGCATCACAAAAAACAGAACCCAAATCTTCACTTCTCAGACCAAAACTAAGATTTCTATCAGCAAGCATGGAAACCTCTTCAGTTCTGTCACTCTCTCAGCTCTCTTTTTTCTTACCAAAACCTTACAGGAACAAAGCTTATCCTTCTTGGCCATGCAAGAAACCAAGAACCCCTCAACCAACTCGCTTGTACTGCCAAAAGATGTATGTCCCTGGTGGGTGTCACACAGAGAATTATACATCTTTGTGTTTCTTTATCTTTTTTAAGTTTTAATTGTTAGATGTATAATTATGTAGGATTTGGAGAAGCATCACCAGAGAAAAAGGCAGCAAAAAACCTGCATGATTTCTTCACTTACATTGCTGTTAGAATTGTCACTGCACAGCTAGAGGTTCCTCCTTTCCTTGCTGCTGAAGTTTCATCTGTTTTGTTTGTAAGGTTATGATTGTTTATTTGGATGATTTCATCTGTTAACAATTATTTCCCAGAGCAGAGCTATAGCCCCGAAGCATATGAAGAGTTGATGGAGTTTTTGAGTAGGCATTCCTTGAATGATGGAGACAAATTTTGTGCTGAATTGATGAGGGAATCTTCTAGGCATAAGGGTTTGGGTAATGCTAACCAGACATCTCTTATTGGTTCTTAATTTTCTATTTCTGTTGCTAATTCTTCCTCTCTAACATTATATCCTTTTTTCTCTCAAACGTGCCCAAATCCTATGATTCAAATTACAACATCATGTCCACATTACAGCTATGCGAATCTTAGAGGTCAGCACACTTTTTGTTCTTGTTCAAAATTTCAATTTTTTCATCCAGAAATGCCAGCCACATCTGCATGTATTGATCAACAATAATCTGAATCTATGGCAAGCTGCTGTAGGTTCGATCTGCGTACTGTAAGAATGATTTTGAGTGGGACAACTTGAAGAGATTATCAGTGGAGGTCAGAATTCAGTCATTTTGTTTCTGATGCTTCTCGCCATTGATAAATGATGATGGATAATTCTTCTTATTGTTTCGTGGTTCTTTGGCCTCCTTTTTACAGATAGTTGATGAATCAAACACAAGGCTCATGAGAGATTATGTTGTCGAAACAAGCCCCACTAAAGAAAATGAGAAGTGATCAATCTATATGCACCAGCTGTTGTATCTGTCTGAATCCATCCAGTGTTCTGGCCTGATTACACCATATACCTATGTTATGCAATAGAAATATCCTTCTGATATGAGCTATGATAGCCATTCGAATGGTTAAGGTTCCAAAGTTCGATCGCAGGCGTTGGAGACCAAATTATTGTAATGTATGAACACAAGAGTTAATTAATGAAGATTACGCTAGATATCTTTTTAATGTAATGCTTTCTAGTATTCAATCCGTGTACATTGTTGACACTTTATTGGTTTATTGTTCCATATAAAAAGGAAATTGCAAAACAAATATACAAAGTTACAGAAACAAACACAGGAAGTGAAGCAACAAGAAAGACGTCTTCTGTCAACCTGGAACGGAGTGTGGCATCTTCTTGAACCTTATTTGATCAAAGCTCATCCAAGACCATAAATTGAGCAAGACATGAGCTTCCCTTCCTTTGTATTCTTAATAATCTACAAATGCAAGAACTAGCTAAACTGGAAGCAAAATTATGTACTGGATGTTTATCCTGCAAAGCTAATCTGCAGTCGCCTCATGTTCCTTCTGTGGCTACAGACAATAACCAAATCGGAGAGGGTAAACAAAATGAGGGTTTATAGTTTATTGAAAACACAGATGATTCCATGATTGACTAGGTCATACATCCAAAATGAAGAATCATGCTATATATGGAAAACATGTTACCATGGTATAGAGGCGAATGTCACTCGAAGCATGTATATGCCCAGTGCTGAAATATGATTGAGCATATTCTTCAATGTGCTCCACCCTGCAAGTCATTTTCAATATATCATGTCATTTGAGGTTGAAAATTTAGCGAAATAAGAAATTATCAGACCACAAATCCATTAAAAAATGTCAAAAAAATACCAATTCCTTTTGTAGCAAATTAACAAGACAAGGTACTGTTATTGGTTTGATTATAGGGCAGGTCTTCTAGGTAAAAGCTATCAAATATTAGATCTAAGGAAGCACAGACACGAATACAAGCTATAGGTAAGACATGATGATACGGATACGTTGATACATCAATTTTTGAGAATTTAGGATGTGATACATTGTGGATAGGGAATTATACCAGCAATATTCATCAATTATTGTCCATCTATATTAAAGTACATTAGTTTAATATTGTAAAATTCAAATATGCAAAATATTATTTTTTTCAATATAAGAATGGATTAAACTGCACTAAAGAAGTAACAGGGAGGTCCCAGATGCATTTATAGAAGCATTTTTAAATATCCTAAGTATCCAAAAGAAATTACAATTTTATTAATTTTGAATGTGTTTTAGAAGAATTTCATACGTATCTAGAAGCATTGGATCATTTATCGAAATGGAAACAGGCTCGATACGGAAATGTGAGGGATTTTGAAGCATCTGTGCTTCATAGGTTAGATCTAATCCATTCCGTGAGTATTATATGTGGAACCAGCCTTTCCTTTGTTCAATCATGCACAATCTGAAAACAATGCTGGTTTTGTGAAGAGAGTCACCTGTACATGTAGTTCACCATGATAACTCCACTTTGATGAAGACCTTTCTCAGACTGGTCTGCCATCCAATTTAATCTGTTCCACATTGCAATACATAACTTCAGTATTCATAAAGTTTTCAACCTGGAGAATGGAGATCATTTTGTTTCTAATCTTTCCAACTTTCAGATGATAAACCACATAAAATCACTGGGAGCATGTTCAAACTCTACATCTGCAGGTTTCAAAATCAACCCAGGATAAAAAAATAAACAAAAAGAAAATATAATACTATAAGTGAGACCATACCGGGTCTGCCAGTAGATGTGATTGCTAAAAGTGATTCAATTGCTAATTTACAAAGTTAAGGTTAGATGATACACCGCTCCATTTTGCAAGTGAAAATTTGCCACAGAATCTAGAGCTTTTCCTCCCTTCTTCTCTTGGAGAAGGTACCTGCAATAGCATTTTATAAAATGAAAAAATTAAGGCTTTATCCAACACCAGAACTGAGAAAATATAAGGCCACCTCCACCACACCCTGTTATTAGACCTCTGTGTCACTTACTACACATGACCTGTCATTTCTATGAAACAAATGGAACAACTTTATGAGGAAGTGTTCTTTGTACGTAAGGAAAAGAAAGTTACAATTATATGCACCAAAGGCAGAGAAAGTTACAATTTCAATCAATATTGTATGTTGCTTGAACTGCCATGCCTCGTGACAATTTGGTTCATTTGACATTTTCAATTAGAAATATAACCTTTTGCAGGGGATTCAAAGCCCCTGGCCAGCAGTTTCATTAGACTTAAATGTTAAAGTTCTCTTACCTGACACACAACCGCATTAGAGGGGGCTTCAAGGCAGAGAGTAATTCAGCTGAACTGGTCCACTCATAGTTTGTTGATGTCAGCAAGTTCAGCATCACGATAAGAGAAGCAACTGTTGATACTATGATGAGACTATGATATCATGATGATTGATCCAAGATGACCTTTGAGATGTCATGTACAAAAGCACTGCAGTTTTGAGGAAAACAGAGAGCAACAAGGATCATGAATCCATATTTTATCTGCTGGAGACTGGACCTGCCACCTTTCAATGTTGTTCAATGAGATTCTTACAGCTTCTTTCAACACAAAGTACTGTTGTACAATATACGAGGATTATACTGCCTTCATTAGGTGGCAGGCTTCTGATCATCCTAAATTATCAGAATGTATGACATATTTGCAAAATCTGTGTACATATGTTTTCCATGCTGGTAAAAAGCTGCTAAAAGCCCTTGGTAAAAGAAAACGTTTAGGACTCTTTAGAATCTGCTTCAGTTGGGAAATAGTGAAGCATGATGGTGCAAAAGTGGAACTGAGATGAAAAAATAAATTGCTGAATGAGGGAATTAGTTGTCTAATATGTGTTAGGATGGTAAAACAAATTGTAGGAAATGACAGCTTAGAAAGGATTGATGCTTGAGTATGACCTAGAAGCAAGAAAAAAGAGGAAGCTTTGAAGCAGCCTGTGAGAGAGACATTTTTTTAGTTTTATAAGAATACTATTCCAGATGCTATTGGGGAAAAGACTCTCTCAAGGATACAAACCACAGAATAATCAAAATTCGAAGAGACGGATAACAAATAGAAACTTACGGAGCAGAATTCATGAGCATTCTTTCTTCATCTGGTTCAAGTAAATTCTCCTGAAAAGTGGAACCAGATCCACCTGCTGGTTGTTCCGTGTTGTCTCCTTTAGCAAGCACTGATTGAGATGCCAGCTTAGATAGCAACCATTGCATGTATCCAGGGATTGGGCTTAGTGTTGCAAATGTCTTTGTAGAATAAATGAAAAATGTCAGCAACTAATAGAATCTCACAAGACAAAATACCTTATTTAACCATGAAATTCCAGAAAAAGCAAGGATTAATTATAACTTCTTCATTTCCAACAAAGTTACTAATATCAAGTGACTTTGAATGAGCAGAAAAATGTAGTGTTAACAAACACATTCCATTCTTCACTCTATTGAAGTAACAAGGTTTATAGGAAAGTTTGTCAAATACTTACAGATACTTGTGGCATATCTCTTTTCACCAATGTGATCACACGTTTAATAAGAAACTTCCCTAGATTGATCCCTGCCAAGCCAGGCTGTCAACTTTCTGTAAGTATGTAATCAGATGAAAAGGAAGTGAAATAATTGGTCTAAAGCTATGAGGTATGGACCTTCTATCACCTGTGTCCATAAAATTAACCAAATGTTAAGGGAAAAAGGTAGATGAACTGGATTGTCCACACAAGCAGTGAGAAGATTTGCTAACCTGGTATTGATGTATGCAAATACCCAAAACAACGGCGGCCAATGCCCAACCTTCTTTTAAGATCCAAAAGATTGTTGATTGGATGCACAGCCTGGATGAAACAACACCATTAGAAAATGCACAACCTAAACAAGGAACAATTACATCCATGAGTAGTGCAAGACAGGTCAAGGAATCACACCTCATAAGCCACAATTTTCTCCAGCAAAGAAGCAGAATCATCCCATGTAATCTGGTGAAGCTCCAATGCAGCTGGACTAAGCCAAGTACTAAGTTTCTCCTTTAAGAAGTATTCTAATGCTCGCAAAGACACAATATTTTCAGGTCTGCACACATAAAGAATCCATGAAGGAAATTTCGATCTGTCATTGTATATTGTGGTTGGTACTCCAAGAATTTAGCGTATATTAAAAAGTTAATACCATCCGTAACAAGCTAACAATAATGATCAACCACAAGTTTCTTTAGAAAAAAAATTATGCATCCTAACTGTTTAATTTGCAAGACCTTGTACTAAGAACCATTTCATTTGCTAGGGAATGGAATTGTGTAAAGCTGCTGGGAGTGTAACGTTAAAGCATGAGAAGGTAGAACCTGCGACACTTTGAAAACAGTGTTTATGGTTATTTCTATGTTCAACATCCAGTACACTCCAGGCTTGTTTAAGAGTGTGGTAGAGATTGTGTTTTTTACTCGGAAATGCATTACAATAATATTTTTTTTAAAAATCATTTTTGATATCAATACATCAAGACAATCTAAAAACACAAAAAAAACAATTTTAAACATAAAGAAAATTTTCAAATTTTGGGCAAACAACATTTGGCCGCACTGCCAAACGTCCTCTTAAAAGACAGCCCGAATGAGAAGCAAAGGCTTTCTTTTCCCTTTTTCCATACAAGTTTCTAATAAATATGTGTTGCCAATAACATGACATTCTAAACAGATAAAGATCCGAACAAAAAAATCATGCAAATATGCAGGGTAAAAAAAAAAAACATAAACTTACTCGAGAATGGACAAGATATCAGCTCGAAGAATCGACAAGAACTTCAAACCCCCAGTATGATTATTAAGCCGTTCAAAAAGATCATCATACATCGGCTTAAGAGCTTGTCTCAAGTTTTTCTCAATCCAACAGAAAGCAGAAAACAATGCACCACTTTGAAAATCATCAACATTACTTGATTCACCTTCATTACCTGAAAATCAAAACATCAGTACCCCTCAATCTCACAAACCTCAACACTAACACACCAATATTAACATATCCAGCAAAAGCCTCACCACTTTGAAGTTCAAGGCCAAGATATTGCTTCAACAATTCACGAACTTGATTCCTATTAAGATCATACTCTTTTGCAAGCACAAGCAACAATTTCTTCCGATTTTCATTCGAAAGACTAAAATAACCCTAAAAACCACAATTTGCATCATCAAATCAGTACATAAACAACAAAATTAATTACAAATTCTTAACTTTTTACATCTGTATCTACCTCAGAGAAATCATCAAGTACAGCATTCAAAGATTCAGTTTTGTTCAAAGATATTGCCAAGTCCATGGAATCCTTTACTACATCAAAATTCCTATAAAATCAATATAAAATAACAAAAAGAATTATTTAATTTATAGAACAAATAAAGTAATCAAAACCCATTAAATATAATTAAAAATCAACAACAATTAACATTAAAAAAAATAACAAGACCTCTCAGTATGATTTCCAAAAGCACTGGACTTGATGCTTGAATCCGCTGAAGACCCTTCATTTCTTGGAGGATTAGACATCATTTGACTTATCCCATTCTGTTTTCGAAAAATACAAATTAGTATTTTCAAAAATTAACAAAAAGATTCTTAAAATTTTGAAATAAGTTACCAGAAAAAATCACAGCACTTGCAGAGACTAAAGGAGAGATAGAAAGCTTCGAGGGGTCATCATTAAGTCTCATTTTGGTTCGCATTAAAATCGATTATCCTTTCTTGTTCATTTATAATCACAACACTTACAGTTTTTTTCATTAATTATTTTCAGTTCAATTAAATTTTAATTTAATTTAATTTTGAGAAATTTGAGGTTTCTCTTTTGCTTTCGTTGTTGATGATGATACATTGCTGTCCACGAACTGAACCTTATCTTACTTGACTCCGCATCTTTATTGTCTAAAGCACATACTTATTAAACCCGGTCCGGGATTAACCCGGTCAAGGAACCGGTCCTGAGTTTTAAAATAAGTTGGTAGAGTATAGTACCCACATAATTAAATATGTTGGCATGCATGAGATTAATCCAAAACAAGAAATAATAAGCTTTATACTCTATATTATTTCACAAAAAATGTTTGTCGACAGCTATTTTCAACCTCAAAAGTGTGGTGCTCGTGTGTTCTCCTACTTTTAATCCATATCTTATAATTCATGAAAATGACAAGAACTAGGTGGATTTTTGCCAGCTGTGGGATTCTTTGCCTCCATTCTTGCATTAAAAAAAGGTTGAATGAATAAATACAATAAATTTCTGTCACTTTAATTGTGCCCTTCTTTTCAATGCATAACATATATAGTTCAGCATCAACCGACTTTGCTAACAGTTACTTTTTCTCTGCCTTCTATAAAAGTTAATAAATTTGTACCGTCTAAGTAGTCACGAGTTTAAATCTTATCATTTTTATTTATTTGATAAAAATTAAACACAAGGTAATATGGACATGTGTAAGTTTCAAGCGCAAAGGGTTTTTACTTGGGGAGGTATGTTAAAAAATAAAATAAATCATATCTTGAAACCTCACCTAACAGCTTAAATTATTGGGTTGAAATGGTTCTTTGACAGAATCCATCAAGTCAATTAGGTAATAACGAGTTAATCTTTATGCAATTTAATTCTTTTTTTACTAGAAAAATATTAACAATACCTTTGATGTTTCTTTTGTATGTTAAAAAGAAAATCAATTTGACTCGCAGCATTGAGTGGGTCAATAATCTAGTAGTTACAAAAAATACTAAAAGTGATTAGACTTTTACTGTGGCTTTAAACACAAAATATTATTGATTGGAACAGTGTAAATACACTTTTTCCCTTGCCAAGAAAATTGAGTAAGCCTGCAATTAGAGATAGAATTGTCTTTTTTCTAAATGAGACATTTATCATTGCAAAATTGATTCAGGACAAAATGTTCTGAACATATTTTTCTATGTATAGTGTGATGATTATTTTGCCTTTAAAAGCAAAAACAATTAAGCTTTAGGTGAGGGACTTTTTTGCCTTTTACAAAAAAATAATAATAAATAGTTAATTTACAATCTTACCCTTAGGAGAGGAAAAAGAAATTAGCATGAGTCTGCCTTCTCTGTTTTTATTTTTATTTTTTAAAATAATAAAATGATAAAATTACCTTTGGATTTTGAAAAAAAAAAAAAACTAAGACTATTTATGAGGATATTTTTGTCTTTTTTATATTTTTTGTTACAATTTCTCAAGTGGAGTCAAGGGTAATTGAGTATTTTAATATGCATAAATTATTTTTTAAATTCAAAAGTGGTTAGCACTTGTGGCGCTCAAATTGCAGCAAGGCGGTGTTCGATGCACCTCACCACCCTAATCGTAGTGGCAAGGCGTGCTCGCAGCCGTCACACGAAGAAGCTACAGGTTATGGCTGCAAGTTTTTCCCTCCCTCCCTCTTTCCTCTCTCTCCTCCTAGAAAACTATGTCGGCCATTGCAAAAAACATAAGAAAGTTTGGCTATTTGTTTGTTAAGTTAAATTATATTCTTATTTTTTTGATTGCAATGTATTTGGTCTTAAATCATTTATTAAGTTAATTTATTTTTCAATTTCATCCATTGACGCTTGATTTTTATATTGAATTAGTCCTCATTCCTTTAATTGCGATGTATTTGGTCTCGAATCATTTATTAAGTTAATTGTTTTTTTAATCTCATCCCTTGATACATGATTTTTATATTAGATTTGGTCTTTATTCTTTTAATTGAGATGTATTTAGTCTTGAATCATTTATTGAATTAATCTGCCTTTGAATTTCATCCTTTGACATTCTATTTTTATATCAAATATGATTCTTATTTTTTTTATTGTTATTTTTATTTGTTCTTATCATTTTCTTAATTGGAATTATTTTTCAGTTTCATCCGTTATGATTTACTTTTATTTTTATTTTTGTGTCAAATGTAATTCTTTTTCTTTTCAAATCTATATTTCTAAATCACTTGTTTAAAATAAAAATTCAAGTTCATACCTAATTATTTTGATTGATTGAGGATTTTATATTATTATTTTTTTAGATTTTTCTTTTATGTTGTGATTTAACCATTCATGTCATAAGTCCTGAAGGTTGAATCAAGTTAGCTTTAGTTATTTTTAAAAATTTCATCCATCATCATTGAGTTTGTTGGAAATTAGTATTCTTTTTTTATTATTTTGGATTCTTTTGTGAATTTAATTTTTCTTTTCAATTTTGCAATTCGAGTCAATATTTCATGATATTTAAGATTTGACCCTCAATGTTTTGATTTCTAATTTTGATTCTTAGCTTTTGTTTATCAAATTTTAATTTATTTTTAATTTCATTCTTAGATCCATAATCTTGATTTAAAAAATATACAATTTAAGATTTGGTCTTCATTCTCTTGATTTTTATTTTTTTTATTTTGGATTCATTTTTTACTTTGATTTTTTTAAAATTTTTCCCTTCAAAATCCTCTTAATAGTTTTTTTCAAATGAGGTCCTTATTCTCTTAGTTTCTATTTTTTTATTCTTTATTTATTTTTTTATTTCATCATTTGATATTTTATTTATTGAGATTTGGTCTCCTTAGGTTTTCTTATTATTTAGAAGCCCTACCCATAAGCCAATCTAGGACAATTATCGGGTTATGGGTCAAGTAGGTTAACTCAATTTAACCCAAGTCTACCAAAAAAAAAAATCCAAATGATACCATTTTGATAAAAAAAAAAAAAAAAAAAAAAAAAAAAGAGAGAAAAGAAAATAGCCAATGGGTTTTGACAATGACTTGACTGGATTTTCCCCAAGTTAATCGAACCATGGTTCAACCTAAGTGTTTGGTCGTCTTATACTTGATCAATTCTCCCTCGATTTCTTATGAAACTCAACCCGATCCAAGCCAAGGGTCATCTAGGTCACGAGTCAACTCATTAAATCAAGCTAAATTTTAAAATTGTTGTTTTTTAGATGCAGTGCTTCCATTTTAGTCACTACATAAGGTCATAGGTTTGAAAAGTTAATACGGGTTGCTATTGTTTTATTTTCCAATTACATCCTTCAAAGTTGTTCGTTTTAAAAAATAAACTTCATTATTTTCCTTGGTTTTCTTTTCAGTCAGGTTATTCTCATCTCATGATCTAGGTGTAAGGTTTATCAGGTTGGCCCAGGGGTTTGTTATGTCACATTTTTTATCTTTTTTTTTATTTTGTCCTTTAAAATTCGATTCTTTTTAAAATTCAACTTTTTTTTTTCTATTTTGCTTTTTATTGGATTATCCTGTCTGCATGATCCTACTCACGGATTTGACATCCTCACTTGGTTTTGTTAGTGCTTTTTTTTAATACTTTTTTTTCATTGATTTTTTTTCTTGATTTTATCAGTTTACATTTTTTATTCATGGGGATTGATGATCATTACTTTTTTTAAGTTCTCTTTTTATGATGTTGAGTCATGGATTTTTTTTCATTCTTTAAAATACAATGACAGCATTTGAGCATTGTTTTTCTACGCTGCAAAAAAATCAGCTCAACCCGCAACGAAGCGCGGGCCATTTATCTATCGATTTTTCCCTGTTTATTTACATAAATAATTATTAATTTATTTAATGAAATACTTGCATATGCTTTTCAGTTTATACTTTTAATTTTTTATGTTAAAAAATACATTGAAGCAACTTGCATAGCTGATATTTAAAAAAACAAACATTATGACCCACGGCGAAGCGGGGGTTAAATGGCTAGTATAATAAAAAAGAGTGGTGTTTTTATTGTGCACTACCTCACAAAATATTTTCCTAATTTCATACGCTAATATTTAGTTTATTGGAGATTAGTCTTCATTATTTATTACAATTTATTTTATATGTGGTTAGATCGGCCTCATAAATCATTACACAAGTTTGGCGAGTTAACTCAATTGACTCAAGTTTTTTTTGTCTTTTTCAATGAATAATGTTTTCAATTTCATCCCTCAACATTTGACTAATCGAGAATTAGCTTCATAATTTATTTTGGTTTGCTTTCTATGAGATTATCTCAATCTCATAGCTCATGTCATTAATTTGGTAGGTTGACTCAAGTTTTATTTGTCTTTTCTAATTGGCATTTCTTTATATTTTGTCCTTCGGCATTGGATTGATTATAAATTAGACTTCATGATTTATTTTGGTTTGCTTTCTATAAGGTTATCCAAATCTTATGGCTTATGTCAGGTGTTTTGCGGGTTAACCGAGGTAAACTCAGGTCATTTTATTGTGTCATGTTTTTATTTTTTATTTTTTATTTTTCATTTTCAACTTTTAACAATGAGTTTATTAAGAATTAGATTTCATAATTTGTTTTGATTTATTTTTTTATAGGACTATCACAATCTTATGATCTTAATCGCGAGATTAGCAGATTAATCTAAATTGACTCAAGTTATTTTTTTTGTTTACTTTCTATAACGCTATCTTGATTTCATGACCCGGGTCAGAAGTTTAGCAGGTTAACTTAAGTTTTTTTTTCAATTTTATTCTTTAACATTGGGTTGGTTGAAAATTGGGTTTCATAATTTGTTTTGATTTGCTTTATATAGGGTAATCATGGTCTTATAATTCGGGTCACGGATGTAACAGGCTAACCTGGGTTAGGTTAGATAAATCCAATATGTTTTTATTTCAATATTATTTAGAGAAGAAAAATACTATTTTGAATTTTTATTAATCAAACTATATTTTTACTGGTTGTCTAAATTGTTTTTAAATACTTCAAGTCGATTAAATTATACTAGGTCAATCTCCATAAATTTTTAAAAAAATTATTTCCTCGCAAATTTCTAATAATACCTGGATATTTCTTTGATATATTAAAAATAAAATTTAATAAGACCTGTAAATACAACTATATAGTTAATATACTATTGAAAAATGCAAACTAGGATGTCAATCTCGATGCAGAAATGAAGGGACCGGCGGAGGCAATCACTTCAAAACCCTGACGTCTATCTTCATGACCAGATGAATAGTAAAGAAGCAATGGGGCCTATGTGCCAAAAGGTCCTTGAAAAATAATTACAAACAGTGAATCAAATAATGAGACTTTGATGAGACCTGCAACCATGGCCAAAATATGTAAGGTACCGATTCCCCATAAGCTTACCCTCCTCGCTGGCTCGGGGATGTTCTTAGAGCAGAACTGGAGTTCGAATTGGTAAAGATATCAATTCATTAGTTTAGCGATCCAGCTGATTATTTATCAATTCAATTTAATCTTGTTTAATATCTAAAAAAAAAATATTTTTTTCATTCTTTTTTTTAAGTAACACAAAATGAGTTGATTTTCGAAAAATCATCTTAACCTAAAAATTTAAATTATTAGATGAGATCCCAAGATATAATTTATATTATTCTCTAGCATATACCCTCTTAAGTGAAAGCCCTTTGAGCTTGAAATTTGCATAGGCATATATTACCTTGTACTTGATTTTTTATCATATAAATAGGGATGGTGAGATTCGAACTCGTGACTACATGGTCATCAAGGTTTTGATACCATGTCAAAGAATCATCTCAACTTAAAAACTTAAGTTGTTAGGTGATGTTCCAAGATATGATTTATATTATTTTCTAACATATCTCCTCAAGTGAAAGCCATTTAAGCTTGAAATTTACAGGTGTTCACATTACCTTATTTTTTTTTATCAAATAAATAGGGATGGTAAGATTCAAACTCATGACTACATGGTTATTAAGATTCTAATACGATATCAAAAAATCATCCCAACTTAAACGTTTAAGCTGTTAGGTGAAGTTTAAGATATAAGTTTTATTATTATATAATATTGATTTTGCATCAATTCAACGGTTTAGACCAAGATAAATAATTCTTAATTGATTTCCACTTATTCTTATTAAATGAATTATATAAACTTTGAATTGAATCAATAACCTCAAATAAAAATAGTAACATGTCGGTTTGGAATTTTAATTTCTCTCAAATCTTGTATAGACTATTAGTTTATCTAAAATATGGTGAATTTAATTTCAATTATACAAGTAACGATGTTATTTATAGCACAAACAATACTCAGATATAAATAAATACATATAATTAATTTAATTTTTTTATTATATTTTTTTTTGTTTTCTCTTATTTCATTTGTATCAGAACATATTATTATTTATTTTTTAAAACAATCATTTAATTTTTCAGGAATTATCTTCACGGTGACCTTAACACCAACTATAATTTGTGTATTCTAGCAATATAATTTTATTTTTTTTAGTGTAGGGTGAGGGTAACCTTGAGTCATTTTTTTTTACGACTAATTAATTCTTTCTTGATTGAATTTTATATAAACTTATAACATTGATATGTAATAGTATTTAACGAATCTAAGATAGATTACGAGCATATTTTTGCCTTTCAAGGGAAAAAAAGAATAGGATTTTTTTGCCTTAGCAAGTAATCTTTGATTCTGAAATAATTATAAAAAAAGGTCGTATCTAAGTACAACTTACCGGTGGGAGAAAAGAATTTTTTTTCTGTAATTATTAAAAATGTTAAGTTCCTACACTGTATATACAGTTAATAATTATTAAAAAAACTTTAGGACCCAATTGAGATAAAAAAAAAATTGTCTGGGGACTTAATCAAAACTACATATATAGTTGGAGGACTTTTTTGAGGTTCTTACTTTCTCAAACCATTGATTCATGTTTTCCTTGTTCTTTTATCATTAACCATTCTCTAAAATGCATGGGAAAATAATAATATTTTCTCCACGTCTTTTATGCATCAATATTTCACTGTTCATTACACAATGCACAGTGAAATTCTTAGCATTTTTATTATTATTATTATTATTTATTTTTATTTTTATGCCTTTATGGTTTTTTTTTGTTTTTTTCTTTGTGTTTTTTTTTAATGAATTTTTTTTTGTTTATTTTAGTTTGTTAATGTGATTTTTTTTATTTAGTTATCAAACTTTCATGACATAAAACTCAGGTTTGACGAGTTAACCTAAAAATTTTTTTTTGCTTTTTTTTAATTATTTTTTTTCATTTAGTTTAGTTTGTTAATGTTAAATTTCTTTCTATTTAATTATCAGACTTTCATGACACGTATCTCGAACTTGACAGGTTAACCTGGTTTGACGGGTTAACACAGTTAATTCTAGGTTAACCCATCAATTTTTTTTTTCTATTTAGTTATCAAACTTTCATAACGCAAATCCCAGATTGAACGGGTTAACCCAGTTAATTCATATGTTTTTATTTTTTTTCATTAGTGTTTTTTTTCTTCCTGTTGGTTTTTTTTTCTTTTCAATTATTATACTTTTATAACACGGTCTTGTAGCTAGACTCACATCCAAGGCTCTTGGGTCCGGTGTTGCAGCCAGACTCACTTAAACTTGAGTCATGTAAATTTAATATTATTATTAATATTATAAATATTATTCTTAGGTCAAGCGTTGCAGCTAGATCCAAGGCGCTTGAGTGTATCTTTGCAAAAAAACTTAACACTCTTAGATCTTATCCTTTTTATATTTTTTTATGCAAGAAAAAAAAATTATCCATAGCATATGCCTTTGTTTTATTTTTCTTTTTCTTTTTAAACCTTTTATTGTGGACTGCACGGTGCAGTCCACAGTGAAAAAGCTGATGCCTTTAAATTTATTTTTTTTATCTATAGTTTCTTAATATTAATTTTTTTTCTATTTAATTATTATACTTTCATAACATAGATCCTGGGTTTGACAAGTTAACCTGAATTGACGGGTTAACCCGATTGATTCAGATTTTTTTTTCTTCATTAGTTTTTTTCTTCTTATAAGTTTTTTTCTCTTTGCTTTTTCCTTTTTAATTAATATTTTTTTTAATTTAGTTCATTAATATTAAATCTTTTTTCTATTTAGTTATCACACTTTCATGACATGAATCCCAGGTTTGACGGGTTAACCCAGTCGATTCAGATTTTTTTTCTTTTTCCTCATTAGTAAAAGGCTGATGTCTTTTGTTTTTTTTTTTCTTTTTTTTAATTAAATTTTTTTGTTTAATTTAGTTTGTTAATGTTCAATTTTTTTTCTATTTAGCTATCAAACTTTTATGACACAGATCCCGGGTTTGACGGGTAACCTGGTTGGATGGGTTAGCCTAGTTAATTCTGGGTTAACCCATCAATTGTTTTTTCTATTTAGTTATCAAACTTTCACGACATGAATCCAAGGTTTAACGGGTTATACCAGTTAATTCATATTTTTTTCTCTTTTTCTTTATTAGTTTTTTTTTTCTTTCTATTGGTTTTTTTATTTTTAATTAATTTATTTAATTATCACACTTTTATGACACGATTTTGCAGTCAAACCCACATCCAAGGCTATTGGGTCTGGTATTGCAGCCAAACCCATTTAAACTTGGGTCATGCAAGTTTAATGTTATTATTAATATTATAAATATTACTCTTGGGTTATGCGTTACAGTCAAACCCAGGACTCTTGGGTATAGCTTTGCAGAAAGACCTAACACTTTTAAATCTTAATTTTTTTATATTTTTTATGCAAAAAAAATAACCCGCAGTAACGCACGAGTCACGTATCTAGTTCTGTTCCATTCAATGCGATTCACGTTTTAATTATATATAGACATTAATATATATTTAAGAAAATAAATTCTATCAAATATTGATTTCAATATGGAAACTCAAGATAAAAGACATGCCTTATTAACCACCCAACTTAGAGAGCGTTTGGAAGCGCGGTTGTAGCCATGTTTTTAAAAAATTATTTTTTTGTTAAAAATTTAATTTTTTTATGTTTTGAATCATTTTGATACATTAATTTTAAAAATTATTTTTAAAAAATAAAATAAAAACATCATTTTTATTTAATCATTGGAGTTAGTCATAATTTATGATATTACATGAGCTATGATGCCAAAGTTATCCTAGTAAATTATTTTATTTTAATAAAATTTAAATAAAGTGGATTATACTAACAAAATATAAATTTTTATTAAGAAAAATATATCAATAAAAGAGGATTATATGAGTAAATTTTTTTATATCATTTAAATTATTAATTTCCTCATAAAAAAAAATATTAATGGCTCCTGATGACACTAGATCTATATTTATCTCTCGCATTTCTAATTGAATTTTTTATTTGCGCCAATATGGCATTCTAATATTTATTTATGTATATAATACTGTATATATTTGATTAAACCTTAAAAAACATGTTGGCAGTGTTTGCACATTCTTTATTTCATATTACAAAAATAATTAACTATTTCACCGACAGCAAATCGCGGGTTATACTCTATATTAATTCACAAAAAAAAAACAAAAAGTGTTTGCAGACGTCTATTTTCTGGCTGGGAGTATGGTGCTCATGTGTTCTCCTACTTTTAAATTTTTAATGGATATCTTACTTAAAATTCAAGAAAATGACAAGAACTAGGTGGATTTTAGCCAACTGTGGGATTCTTTGCCTCCATTCTTGCATTAAAAAAATATATATATATATTGAATGAACAGTATAAAGTTATTTGTCGCTTAAATTGTGCCTTTTTTTTGGCAGTGTATAACATAGTTCAACTTCAGCCAGCTTTGCTAACAATTATTTTCTCTCTACCTAATATTGTCTCAAGTCACTGCTGATTGGTGGTGTCTCATCACCCCACTAATTTAGAAAAGATTATGACTTGTCGTGTACTATGGAAGATCAAGTTAAATGTGCATATATAATATGAAATATTTTGAATCCATTTTCACCCCAAACATTCTGTGTGTTTGTTTTTATGTTTTAAAAATATTTTTAAAAAAAATTTAATTTTTTTTATTTTAAATTAATATTTTTTGATATTTTTAAATTATTCATTTATGTTAAAAATAAAAAATATATATATTATTTTAATATTTTTAAATAAAAAATATTTTATAAAACAACTCTCATTTCCAAACATCTTTTTTTATAACCGTTTAAAAAGTCAAAGATATTGAATTCCTTAAAAAGAAGATATTATTTTGACAATTATAAAAAAAGATATTATTTTTTTTTATCGTGAGTGAACTGTGAACAGTGCAATTTAGTGTAAAATAATTAATGTTTTTCTTAAAAAAAAGCCAAATACCAAATAGTTAAACAAACACTTAGGTGTAATTTTATATTTTCATATCTTTATTGCATCGTATAAATACTCCTATTTTCTTGAAAATAGAAAAATATAGCTAATGTTTTAAGGATTTCTTTTGAAATTTCACCTTTTTTGTTCGGTCTAATTACTCCATAGTCAACTCTTTTTTTTACCTAAGGTAAAGTGGAATTTTTGTTTTTTTGACTTTGGTTTTTTCAATTATCATATGGGTCAAGAGTATTATGATCTTTTTATATATAAAAAAAAAAAAAGTGGTTAGAGCATGCGCCAGTAGGTAGAAGTCACTCGCACCCTTCAGGTGGCGAGTGCGGCATCTCTTAGTAGTCATTAGTCGCCTTCAAGGATGGTATCCGAAGCGGTGCACCACCATTTACATAATGGATGGCGCATGTTATTCACAAGTAATTTTTTTTTAATTTAATCTTCATTCTTATTACTATATTTTCTTTTATTTTTTTAGTTTTCTTCTTGATTGATTGTTTTTTGGTAATTTATTGTTTGATTTCATTAAATTCTTATATCATATTTGGTTTTTTTTAATCATGCTTTTAAAACTCAATCTAAGAGTCAACTTCATCATATCTCAAGCCATGAATTAGGTCGAATGATCAGGGTTACCAGAGTCAATTAGATTTTTTTATTATACAAAAGGTAAAAATAATATTATTTTGATAAAAAAAATTAATGGCAAAAAAAGAAAATCAGTGAATGTTGATATGATTCCATAACTAATTGCTTGACTAAAAAATAAAAATTATATTATTTTGATATAAAAAAAAAACTTCAATGCATCCATATATCTTTAGAAATGAAGTCCTTAAAAAACTAATGACGAAATTCAAATCTGAAATCTTTAAGCTAAATGAATCTTCTCCATCTTAATTACAGTGTGAGCTAGCCAACATGGATGGTTAATTTATTTACAAGTGATAAAACTTGAATTTTCTCTAACATTTTCCTGCATCCATATATAAACTCATAAATTACTGGCCAATTTCATGAATTTCTAATAAATTGAAATTTTGTATTTATGAAATGTCTGTTGTAACATGCATCGGATTAATAAAAACATTGCTTTTGTGCCTTTCCTGCTAATATTTATAGCAACGTGGCTGTGTGCATGTGGCTGCTTTTCTTTTTATTCCACACCTACTTTTCACGGTCGTGATTATTTTGCCTTCTTGACTAATGTTCTCCACTGTCGTTTTCAGAATTGATCTCCTCTTCCTTCTTCTTTTTTTTTTTTTTTTTTTTGATAACGTGGGTGTCCGGGCCAGCTTACGCGCACCACGACTAATCCCACGGCCCACTGAACATCCTGCAAGCTCTAGTGAGCAGGTAAGGCACCGCGGGGGTGACAGGTATACCGCACGGGGAGGACCCAGAATCAGGAAAGGAGTAAACTTTCCAGCCCCCACTTCCACTGGGACTCGAACCTAGATTCGAAGGAAGAAAAGTTGCTACCAACACCACTGAGCCACGCCCCCGTTGGTTTGATCTCCTCTTCCTTGCATGCATTAATTGTGTCAATCACGACATAAATCTGTCTGGGCTGCACAATATCATTATACAAATACTAATGATCTTGAATTGAAAAGTACATACACCACCAAACTCATTAAAATCGGCCGTTTTAAGGCATATGTTATAATTATTGAATCGTATACAATATAGTTTGTGCTCAAATCAATCATATTATAAGTTATTTTTGTTAAATTGACTTCATTAATCATTACATACAATATAGTTTTCGATTAGATCTATAGAGTATAAATTATTTTATTAAATTGACTTGATCACTTATTATATAATTTAGATTTAAATTTAATTTGAATTAATAAGTCATCAAATTAATGAACTAATTTTTGATAAAATCTTTTTTTTGAATTCAAGGAAATCTTATTTTTCAGAAAGCGTATTTTATAGGCCCAGGTAAGTGAATAAAATCCCGGCTGTTCCAGGTTCTTACAAGAAATGCACGCCCTGACTCGAACTCAAGATTTATTGTGCAGATCTCAAATCCTTTACTACCACACTATACTTTTTTGAGAACTGAACAAATCAATAAGATTTAGAATGTTTTGTTAGATTGACTTAATAAATTATTATATACAATATACTTTTCAATTATATCAATCAGATTATGAGTTGTTTTATTAGATTGACTTGATTAATTATTGTATAATTTAAATTAAGATTTAATCCAAATTAAATTCTGAATTGAAATTAACGAACTGGATAGAACAACATTGTAGTATTAGAGGAAGGGACTGGCAGAGCCAATCACTTCAAAAACCTGTCGTCTATCTTGACGATCCACTGTGAATAATAAGATGTAATGGGGCCCATTGCCAAAGGTTGGTGAGGAGTAATTAATTACAACTACAGAATCAAATAATGAGCCTTGAGATATGCAACCATGGGGAAAAAAAATTAATGTTACCATTTCACCAGTAGCTTCCCGCCAAACTTGCTCGGGGGTGCGCTAAGGTTGTCTTTGTTTGTGAGGTTGCTGTACTTTTAAAAGTTATTTTTTTTTTATTTTTTTAGTTTTAAATTAATATTATTTTTATATTTTAGAATTATCTGATATTCTAATATCAAAAATAAAAAATATTATTTTCATATATTTTTATATAAAAAACCATCTTGAAAAAATTATTTTTTATAATCTTAGATATTGTAACAATACCAAAGTGGTAATAAATGATAGAGACTGAAATAATACAATAAAGATAGCAAATATAGAAAAATATAGGAAAGATAGAATTTTATTGAATAAAATCATCTCACAAAAAAAGTATTATTTTTGTTTAATATCTTAAAAGAGTATTATTTTTTCATAATTTTTTTATCAAGTAATTAACACATGAAGGGTTGATCTCGAACCAATTCAATTATTTTATTTGTTTGAGAGTGTAATTGTAGTTGTTTTTCAAAGTGTTTTTAATATTAAAATATATTAAAATAATATTTTTTATTTTTAAAAAAATTATTTTTAATATTAGCACATCAAACGATAAAAAATATAAAAAAAAATTAATTTTTAATAAAAAATAAAATTAAATTTTTTGAAAATAATACCTGATCTATATTTTCAAACGGACTCTAAATCAACAATTCATATGATTTTTGATTAGTTTAACTGATTTTTGTCCAAAACAAAACTAAGTCTAGTTTATCAATTTACTGATTAATTCAACACCTTTTTATAACAGTGTTCTTGTAAAGAAATTTTCTATTCGACTCAAATTTAGATTCGAAAATCAAATAATGATACGGAGAGGATAAATGACTGACCCCTACTCAGTGAGTCTGGGGGTATGCATGCTAATTATTTAACGATGGTTGGTGAGCTGATGCCATTATCGAACAGTCATGGGTCTTGTGCTTAGATTCGTTAATAGATATTTAACAATAATTAAGGTCAACAGTGGGACGGTCCGATTTATTTAACAGTTTTTCACGAATCTAAGACAGATCACGACCATGATTTTGCCTTTCTATTCAAGAAAAAAAAGAAAGAATTTTCGTGTTGGCAAGCAATCTTTGATTCTGGGATATATATATAAGAAAAAGTATTAGTTTTAAAGGATATATAGACGATTAGTTATAATCATAACCCTACAAAGATTTTTTTTCATAGACAAAAACAATTTAAGCCCTAATATGAAATATTTATTAAGATTTGAATTCATTATACCATGCAATTCTCTTTATACCACCCACAGAAAACAATGCAATTCTCCTGGCTAGCCACCGTCCCAGCCAGCGACCACCGTCCCCGACCCTCCATTCCCTACCTCTGCTATATGATTCCGAAAATACTTGAAAATAAATCAAAAAAATCATTGAAGAAAGGCAATTGTGCAAAAGAAACAGGACAAGAAACATTCTCAGCGTTTATTTCATGCCCTAAGAAACCCTAAAGCAAGGCAAGTCAAAAGGGGGAGATTCCCACCGTCAGTTCACATGTGGACATTTTAGTCATCTTCACAAACCCTCTTAGTGCCAGTCGTAGTACCCTTCTGTCTGTGCCGGCAAGGGCCATGGCTAGGAGCTGGTCAGTCAACACGAAAATGTCCCCTTCACAAAAATAGCACAGCATGTATCATTTCTGCCCTAATTGTTCACTCAATTATTGAGGGTAACATTGATGAACTTAACCACTTCTTTTAAAACCATAGCTATAGAACTGTAAAGCTTCCGGAGCCAATCCAGTAATTCATTAACTTGAAATTTTATCTAGATTTGATTTTATCTTAAATGATTTTTGTTGCTAAAATAGTTGTGTTTTTTGAACCTAAACTTGAATATTATTTTATGATTATTTTTTTAAAATTCAAAACTCGAGTTAATTTATGGATTTTCACTCCAAGTTCATCTTCTAACTATGTTTAATTAGAATTAGTTGAGAGATAGTTTTGTGTATAATTCGTTGGATGCATAATAGTGGCAGCCATCCTTTGTATTTATACTTGTAGGGTTGTGTACAATATAATGGTGGGATGTATTACATACTATAACTATTACTATGTAGAAGTGTTTACATTGAATTCAAACTCTTTCCTTAATACACCCCGTCAAGCTGAAGGTGGAGATTCCACCCGAAGCTTGGATCGAAAATAAGCAAACGAGACTGGAGGAAGAGGCTTGGTAAGGACATCAGCTAGTTGATCTTTGGAAGATATAAACCGTACCTGAATTTCTCGCTTAGTAACACGATCACGGACAAAATGATAATCAACTTCAACATGTTTAGTACGAGCGTGAAATACTGGATTTGCAGATAAGAAGGTGGCCCCTAAATTATCACACCATAACGTGGTCACAGTCGAAGAAGGAATCCAAAGTTCTGTCAATAATGAGCGAATCCATAAAATCTCAGCAGTACCATCAGCTAAGGCTTTGTATTCCGCTTCAGTGGAGGATCTCGCAACAGTGCGTTGTTTCCCGGATTTCCAGGAGATAGGGGTAGAGCCAAGGTACACAAGGTAACCACCTGTGGATTTTCGATCATCAATACTACCAGCCCAATCAGCATCTGTGAAACCATGAAGAGACAGAGGAGAATCCCTAGTGATGTGCAGGCCATAACTTGCTGTAGCCTGGAGGTAACGCAGGATGCGTTTGACAGCAAACCAATGATCCTCAGTAGGGGCATGCATAAATTGACAGACCTTGTTGACCGCATAGCAGATATCAGGTCTAGTGAAGGTAAGATATTGTAATGCCCCAACAATTTGTCGATACCGTGTGGGATCAGAGTAGAGAGTACCCGGTATGAGTCCTAATTTGGAGGAGGCAGATAGAGGAGTATCAACTGGTTTGCATGAAGTCATACCTGCTCGTTTGATGATATCGAGAGCATACTTATGTTGGCTTAATAAGATACCCATAGCAGTAGGTTTAACTTCAATGCCTAAGAAGAAATGAGCAGAACCCAGATCCCGAAGCTTAAATTCTGATTGCAGCAAGGTAATCAATCTATGAAGCATAGCTGAGTTACTTTCGGTTAATAAGATATCATCAACATACACAAGCAGGTAAATCATGGCACCATCATGAGAAAGGATAAACAGAGAAGTATCACCCTTGGAAGCCTGAAATCCAATGGATAGTAAGAACTCACTCAACCTGTTGTACCAAGCACGAGGGGCTTGTTTCAAACCATACAGAGATTTATGGAGGCGACACACATGAGACGGGAGTGCCGGATCAACAAACCCAGGCGGTTGCGCCATGTATACCTCTTCCTGAAGAATGCCATTTAGGAAAGCATTATGGACATCCAACTGATGAATGGTCCATCCATATGAAACAGCGATAGTGAGCACAAGGCGAACCGTTGTAGGTTTGATCACTGGACTGAATGTCTCCAAATAATCAATCCCTTCTTGCTGAGTGAAGCCGCGGGCAACTAACCGTGCCTTATATCGGGCAACTTGACCATCAGCATTTCTTTTTATCTTGTACACCCATCTACTGCCAATCACATTCATAGTTGGATGAAGAGGCACCAACGTCCAAGTCTGATTAGAATGAAGTGCCCGAAGTTCCTCCTGCATGGCAATGTCCCAAGTAACATACCTGTTGGCGTCTTTAAAGGACAATGGCTCCTGATGAGGTAAGGTCGTGTCTCGTGAGACAACCGCAATGCTAAGATTAGCATTTTTTTCTGGCCGTGGGCGAAGCACCATAGGATGGGTGCGAGCCCGCGGAGATGGGGAGGAGACAGCGGCAGGGACATGCTGAAGATTGAATTTAGATAGATCAACACATACGTTAATTCCAGGAGGGGAAAGAGAGGAAGAACCTGTGGGTGAAGGACTCAATATAGGAGAAGACCGTGATGGAGACCCAGCAGAAGAAGTATCCATAACAGGGGAGAAACCATGGGAGCTGGCAGCAGCATCGGATGATGCCTGTGAGTGTGACGAATCTGAACCTGCATTTGAAGAATGATCATAATAACATGCAGATAATGGTAAATTAGCCGAAGGAGGTGTAGGCAGTGTATGGGGCAGTGATGGAGAGAGTGAGGAGGGTTGCATGAGAGGAAGTAAAGTGACGGGTAGAGAGGGAGCCGAGGGCTGTTTGGGTGTTGCTGCAATCTGTTCAGTTTTATCAAGAGGAAAAACAGTTTCATGAAATCGGACATGACGTGCAAGATAAATTCGTTTTGATGACAAATCAAGACAACGATAACCGACATGCGAGGTACTATATCCAAGAAAGACACAAGGTGTGGACCGAAAATCTAATTTGTGAGCATTGTATGGACGAAGAAAAGGAAAGCAGAGACACCCGAAAGTACGAAGAAACGCATAATCAGGAGTCGATTTTAACAGACATTCAAAAGGTGTCTTATTATTAAGGACTGGACTGGGCATGCGATTAATTAAATAAACAGAACTTTCAAAAGCATAACTCCAATATTTAAGGGGAGCATGACACTGACCAAGGAGAGTGAGTCCAGTTTCAACAATATGTCTATGACGGCGTTCAACCATGCCATTTTGTTCATGAGTGTGCGGGCAGATCACACGATGATGAATACCAATCGTTTTAAAATATGTATTTAGTTTTCGGTATTCACCACCCCAATCGGTTTGAACAGACTTAATTTTTGAGGAGAATTGGCGCTCCACAAGCGCCTGAAACTGATGAAAAATTGCAAAAACGTCAGACTTAGCAACCAAGGGATAAAACCATATGAATTTTGTATGAGCATCCACAAAAATAACAAAATAGCGAAAACCATCAGATGAAAACATAGGGGATGGACCCCAAACATCACTAAAAATCAAGTCAAGAGGAGCTCGAGTTTGATGACCCGTAGGTTTTAGAGTCAGACGCGATGACTTGCCTAGAGGGCACGTAGGACACTGAAAATTAAACTTAGTGGACGTACATGACACTTTTTTATTTTTCACTAGTAAATGCAGAATACGTGGACTAGGATGTCCAAGTCGACGATGCCAGACATCAGCTGAAGTAGATAGACAAGTAGAGGAAAAAGCTTGAGGCAACGACGTTGCGGACGACACGGACAAAACATATAGACCATCTTTACTCTGACCGGAAAGAAGAACTGCCTTTGTCATGAGATCCTTAACATAAAATAGAGAGGAATGAAATTCAAAAAACACGTTATTCTCAAGACAAAATTTTTGAACAGATAGCAGAGGTTTTTGAATGGTAGGAACATGTAAGATATTGGATAACGTAAAAATGCGGTTTGGTGAGCGAATTTTGGAGTGAGCAATATTTGAGATAACAAGGCCCTTACCATCACCAACATGCAGATGATCATTTCCAAGATAAGGTTCTGAACTCGTCATACTTACAAGATCTGGCGTGACATGATGATTTGCACCTGTATCAGGAAACCAAGTAACAGGAGTGGTGGAAGGGGCAGTATTAAATGCAAGATTAGCATTAGCTTGCATATGATGAGTAGCCAACTGAGAACACTGTTGAGCAGTATGCCCATATTCATAACATAGCTGACATTTTATGTTGCGAGGGTAGCCACCAAAACGATTTCCTTGCTGCCCAAAATTACCTGCTGGCCGTGAAGAAGGGCCAGATGAGAACCGGTTCCCATGTGAGCTGTATTGTTGTCCTGAAGTATAATTATTTGCTGGTCCATTGCCACGATAAAAATTGCTGCGATTGTTAGGTCTCCAGCCCCCACGAAAACGCCCCCGTCTGCCAGATTGATGCTGGACAAATAACGCAGCTGGTTGCTGTGTTGGAGTCGGTAACAGAGGGGCTGTTACAGATGGCTGAAGGGAGGCTTTGTGCAGGAACTCATGTGTAAGAAGGCTGCTATGGAGATCAGTATAGGTGATGGGGGCATCCTTTGTGGACAAGCTGGTGACAAGATCCTTAAACTCACTGCGCAATCCACGAAAAACATACAAATTAAATTCTGCCAGGGAGATTGGTCTACCAGCGGCAGCCAATTCATCAAACAAAGCCTTAGCCTTTTGCAGGTAAATGCTGGCAGAATCATCATTCTGTCTTAGGTCCTGGAATGAGCCGTGGAGCTGCATAATTCTGGAATTTGAGGGAGAGGCCAAAGCTGTTTCTAACGTTGTCCAGATTGCATGTGAAGTGTTGCAATCTACAACCAAGTGCAGGACTTCCACCGAGAGAGAAGAGAGGAGGGCACTCATGATGAGGTGATCTTGTTGCTTCCATGATAAATATGCCGGGTTGACAGAGAGGATAGATGGCTCAGCCGATGCCAAATGTGAAGGAGGACATGGTGATGTGCCATCAACGAATGAATAAACACCTTGCCCCAAGAGAAAAGGTTTCATCTGCATCCTCCAATACAGGAAATTATGGTTGGAGAGTTTTAAAGAAACTACCTGATGTGTGTTAGGAAGAGAGACAATGGAGGCAGTAGGCGATGCCCCATACATGACTGATTGTTCTACCGAGGAGAAGGAAGATTGAAGGGCTGATGCAGCGCCAGCAGATTGTTGATTGTCCATGTTGCTAGAGAAACGAAGTTTCAGTTTCTACTTCGTGATAGGTGACAGAGAAAAGAGATGAGTAAACTCTGCTAAGGAGAAGCTGCTGCTTTGTGAATTAAATTGAGGAAGAACCGGCTGCTAAGAAGGAAGGATGGCTGCTGGTTGCCAAATAGCTACGCAGGAGAATTAGGCTGCTGAACAATAACCTGCTCTGATACCAAATTAGAATTAGTTGAGAGATAGTTTTGTGTATAATTCGTTGGATGCATAATAGTGGCAGCCATCCTTTGTATTTATACTTGTAGGGTTGTGTACAATATAATGGTGGGATGTATTACATACTATAACTATTACTATGTAGAAGTGTTTACATTGAATTCAAACTCTTTCCTTAATATGTTTAAAAGAACTCATTAGACGACTAGGTAGCAATGGATTTAGTTAAAAAAAAAAAAAGTTGGTTTGAAAATATGGTTAAAGTTATTTTTTAAAGTTTTTTTATTTGAAATTATATTAAAATAATATTTTTTTATTTTTTAAAAATTATTTTTGATATTATTTTATTGAAATGATGTGAAAACACTAAAAAAAAAATATTAATTTTAAAAAAATAAATAAAATTTAAATTTTAATCTTGTACAGCAGATGCCTTTCCATTATTCTTTGTCTTCCAGGGATGCTCTGGGCTCTTCGCTATGCAACAAGACATGGGCGATGGATTCTTGCATGAAGGGACAGACAAGGGAGTCAGTTCCAGTACACTCTCCAATACACATATTTAGTATATAATATTAGACAAGAGTGGAAGTTAACATTAGTTATCCAAAATGTTTTTACAAAAGACAATCGATGTGATATTTTTATCTCTAATGAAGCCACAAACTAGAAAAATGTAAGATTATTTGAATACAAATGTAACATGGAAAGGCAAAGGAGAATGTGCAATATTTATGATTGACGTGGTGTGAAATGCCAAAAAAAAAAAGAAGAAAGAGTGCGTGGAGAGAAATAGAATCCAACAATGTTTTGAACCATGATCGGATATGAGGTATCGGGTTGGACAATGTTAAATAATCATCTCAATTTAATAAATTAGGTTATTGAGATTTCAAGATATGATTTATATTATTCTCTAATATACATCTTGAAGTAAAAACCCTTTGATCTTGAAACTTATATATGTTTACATCACCCTATACTTGTTTTTTATTAAATAAATAAAAATGATGATATTTGAACTTGTGATTACTTAGTCATCAAGGCTCTAATTTCATGTCAGAGAATAATCTCAACTCAAAAGTTTAAATTATTAGGTAAAATCTCAAGATATAATTTATATTATTTTCTAACAAACAGAACAACAAATTAACTAGAATTAATGATTTTTTAAAAAAAAAACTGTGATAAATAATGTCATTTTAAATAGAAAAATGAATAAAAAAAACAATATTTTTTTTAAGAATTAACTGGATTTTAACTGCGTTATCAGATTAACTAATCAAATCTCGACCAAGTTTCTTATATTAGTTGCATGACTGGTAAAAAAAATTTGATCCAATCTAAAAATTAAATTAACAAATCATCGAATGGAATTCGAAATCGCAACTGGAGGAAAGTAAAAGGAGGAAAGGTTAAGGAAAGATCCATAACAAGAGAAAAGTATCCATGTATAAGATGTACGTTACTCACTCGCCTAACCCTTTTCTTATTCTTTATGTCTACATAATTTGCTTTTATTTCAATACTTCGAAATCCCTTTTGCCAATATTTTGATCAACTTTCATATACTAAAAAAAAAAATTTATGTTCTATCGACAACATCTTTAGATATATAATCATAAAAATTAATTGATCTATCGATTTAGTTCTATGAGTAGGATTTGTTTTTCGAGATCTTGCCCCGAATCTGATAATTATGCTAAAAATATTAATAAGAAATTTATTTATTGAAGAGATCCATGTTTAGCGATAAACAATAACTTTGGAAAGTGGTTTTTGGTAGAACTGAAATTAACATTAAAATGTATATTTATTGGCATCAATTATTTTTCTCTTTCCAATTCTTTCCCTTTTGCGCCGACACCCAAAACAAGACACAAACACAGTTTCTCACTCACGTTATAAACAGTATCTCTCTCTAGCTGTCACTGTCTTTAATGACAACGTCTCTAACTACTGACTGTGATCTCCACCTCATTAACATCCTCCTCTTCTTCTTGTTTGCTTCTTGGGTCTCCACATTTGACGAAACCATGAGCTTTTCCCTCACTTGATCAAACTGATCACCACCAACGTCTGAAGTCTAAACTAGACTGAACAAAAACACCCCAGAAGAGAAAAACACCAAACTTGATAAGTTTGTCGGTAAAAGCAATGGCATTGAAGCACTTTGAGTTGCTTTTGTTTGTGTTTGTGGTTGAAGTTTTGATCTTTGATTTCCCAGTTCTTGTCCAATGCACTACTGATGCTAATGATGGTAAAGTTTGCATTTTTTTGAAATATTTTTTAATGGGGTTTTGGTTTTTTGACTCATCGATTGTTTTTTGTTAGTTTGATGGTGATTGGTGCGGTTAAAGTTATTGAATTTTGGTTATTTCTTTTTCTTTGGTTGGAGTGAGCTAGAGTCAAGAAATGAACTTTTACTACGATAATCTTTTTTTTTTTTCTTTGGAAGATCAGTTTATTTTGTGTTTGTTTCCTAGGAAAATGTGCTGGCAATGATGTTCTACTTTTTGTGTTTAGCTCATGAAAGTATGATAGTTTTTTTTTTTAATGGCTAAAGTAGGCTAATAATGATTGAAATGCTCTCTCATTTCATTCAGATTGCAATTTTGTTATTTGTTTGCTTTCATTTCACAGTGAAATAATCAGGGGTTTATGTCGGCGGCTTTTTTTTAGGGGTTAAATTGATTGATTTTGAGGATTGAAGGTATTTTCTGTTGTTGCAGTTCAAGCTCTACAAGCTATGTACTCTTCACTGAATAGTCCTTCACAGCTGACCAGTTGGAAAAGTATTGATGGTGATCCATGTGGAGAGTCATGGAAAGGGATCACCTGTGAAGGATCAGCTGTTGTTTCCGTGTAAGAAAGTGCATTGAGAATTTAGGCTTTTAATTGATTGTGGTTCGCTTTGTTTCTTTTGTTCAATGGTTTTGTGCTGCTGTTGTTGACAGTCAGATTTCTGGGTTAGGACTTGACGGAACAATGGGATACATGCTTTCAAACCTCATGTCATTGAGAACATTGTGAGAGATTTAATGCTTTATTTCATCTGTTGGGTGTATGAAATTGTATTATTGCTTTCATTGGTTATTTGAGTTGCTGATATCAGCTGTTTGTGCGTGCCAGTGATCTAAGTGACAACAACATTCATGATCCACTCCCATATCAGTTGCCACCGAATCTTACAAGCTTGTAATGTTCCATCAAGTCAATTGTTTCTAATTTCTTCGAGCTGTTGATTTTATTGTTCAATAATGTGTTCACTCTATTCTTGTATAACGCAGAAATCTTGCCATAAACAACTTGAGTGGGAATCTTCCTTATTCCATTTCTACCATGGTTTCTCTTAGCTACCTGTGAGTGACTCATCTTGAATGCATTGAAGTTTTGTCAAGAAATTGCAGAATTTGGGTTATTCGCTGATTCAACATCTTTGGTTTCAGGAATGTAAGCCGTAATTCACTGTCACAGTCAATTGGAGATGTTTTCCATAATCTTTCTCTCCTCTCAACCATGTGAGATTTCTTACTTTAAAACAGATGTTATTTGGGTTTTAATTTTCATTAGAAATTTAATCTTTAGAATACATGTGCAACTGACTTTTCAGTACTATGCAAAGAATTATGATGGCTGATGGAAAATCCACAGCATGATAATATCTTCACAAACTTGACTATTCAAAGATAATACAAGAGGAAGGGAAGCAACACAATAAGAATGATCCACAAGTGGCATAAGTTCAATAGCGTTAGGCTGTTGAGGAGATTAGGGATCTGTTGAAGTAGAATTCACTTTATTGCAGAGAAATATATCTTGTTAGGAGAGATAAATGAATGGTAAAGGGGAGTGCCAAGCAAGAAAAGCAAAACTATGGTGTTTTGGTGTCTAACATGGTGGAAAGATAGTGCCAATCAGAGAACGATCTGGAAAGCATATTTCATCTATATGATTGTATCCCAATTGCCTACCATGGGGGCTTTTGTCATGTTATTCTTTGATTTTCTTCAGTTTCCAGCACAACATAATACCCTTATATACTTTTTCAATAGATAGTACTCTTGGATGTTTACTATTGCTTGTGCATGCATGCAGGGATGTCTCTTTCAACAACTTTAGTGGAGATATTCCCAGTTCCTTTAGTTCATTGTCTAATCTTTCTACACTGTGAGTAGAGTGCTGGCTTCTTTCAAAATTAACTAAATAACATATATATTGAGCAAAAGAAAAAGGTTGCAAACTCTTGGACATTTTGATTAAAGTCTTGTGATATTCTTAAACTTTGCAGCAATGTTCAGAACAATCAACTGACAGGTTCTCTTAATGTTCTTACTGGTTTGCCTTTGACGACTCTGTAAGTTCCTAAAGCAATAGTGGATTGTAAATGTATCATCTGCCAATATGTTCTTATTGCACCTTGTATTTTCAACAGAAATGTTGCAAACAACAATTTGAGTGGATGGATACCTCAAGAGCTTAGTTCAATCCCAAACTTTATGTAAGTTTTCATGCTCTGTATATCCCCCCATGCCAAATTTATCATGTTCTGCTTCTGCAATATCTTAAATAAGCTCCTTGAATAATTAAATCAGATACAATGGAAATTCTTTTGACAATGGTCCTGCTCCACCTCCGCCACCATATACCTCTCCACCTCCTGGTAAATCTCACAGAAACCGTACTCATCCAGGATCTGGTGCACATAGGACCCCATCTTCTGATGGTCAACCATCTGAGTCAGATAAGGGGATATCAGTGGGAGCAATTGTAGGCGTAGCCCTAGGTTCTGTGGTTCTGGTTCTCATTGCACTACTTGCTCTTGTCTTTTGCGTTAAAAAGTATCAAGGCAAGGAAATTGATCCTCTAGCTTCCCGGGGAAGTCGTCCTGCTGATACATATTATAGTAGGTTTTCTGTCCCTTGTATCTTTTTTCTTCTGACAAAACCTTTTGAATTTTCAGAATATGGGGCCACATTTTTGCCTAATTGGTTTCATGTGGGGCTGCAGTATCTATAACACTGTAGTATCCATGAGGCAATTAAACTAGTGTTTCTAAATCCTGACATCAGTCAAGTTCATTTTCTTTAGACACTTCAAAAGTCAATCTAAATTAAGATTGAATGTGATTAGCTGGTTTGTCTGCGTATTAATGCGCAATATAATGCTGAATCCCTCCTTCATTCAACATGCTTCAAAATTTTGTTGCTTAATAGTTTGAAGCTGGAAGCTCATCTAATAATCCTAACCACTTGGGTTCTTACACTGCATTGTTGCATTGTTTTTCTAGCTGGTGCTGAGATGCAAGAGCCGAGGGTGAAAAACATGGCTGCTGTTACGGATCTGAAGCCCCCGCCTGCTGAGAAATTGGTGGTTGAGAGATTACTAGGGAATTCTGGATCCATAAAGAGAATGAAGTCGCCCATTACTGCCACTTCATATACTGTTGCTTCTCTTCAAACAGCAACAAATAGCTTTAGTCAAGAGTTTATAATTGGTGAAGGTTCTCTTGGTCGTGTTTACAGAGGGGACTTTCCTCATGGAAAGGTAACTTAATCATTGGATATAAAATGATATCTATGTTCTTATAGTTATGCTGGTTTCTATACTTGTATTGGTATGAATCAGTGGAGCTGCCATTATTGCATGCACTTGAAAGGGTCCTGTTGCTAACCATATTGATCATGTTTTTTTGTGCTTGTTGAGTCGTTGACTCGCCTTTATCTAGTAATTTGATTTAATTCATGAATATTCGTTTGATCCAAAGGACATTAAAATAAAGCCATCTTGAATGTGAGAGTTTCTCTTCACTCAGTTTTCTGGTTGGGTTACTTTTTTGTTTTTACAGATACTGCCAACCTCTTTAGCAAGCTAACTAAATAACTTATGTTCTATTGAGCTAGATAATGGCTGTTAAGAAGATCGACAACGCAGCACTGTCGTTACAGGAGGAAGATAACTTTCTTGAAGCTGTTTCAAATATGTCACACTTGAGGCACCCAAACATCGTTTCCCTAGCAGGATACTGTGTAGAGCATGGGCAGCGACTTTTGGTTTATGAATTTATAGCAAATGGGAGTCTGCATGATATACTGCACTTTGCTGATGATGGCAGCAAGACTTTATCTTGGAATGCACGTGTTAGAGTAGCACTTGGCACTGCCCGGGCTTTAGAGTATGTTATCCATGTGTGCATTATAGTTCTCTCATACAGCTTGCCCTACATCCTCTCTTAACTGTAGCCTGCTTACTCAGGTACTTGCATGAAGTCTGTTTGCCTTCTGTTGTACATAGAAACTTCAAGTCAGCAAATATTTTGCTTGATGAAGAACTCAATCCCCACTTGTCAGACTGTGGTTTAGCTGCTCTGACACCAAACACAGAGAGACAGGTAAAGCAAAAGGATTGAATAGTATTATGTGTTGTCAGTGCAAACTTTCATTAAGTTCATGCTTTGTGGAACTTTTGGTTAACATCCCTCTTGTTGTGTTTGGACTGACTAAGTATACTATGACTCACATTGACAGGTTTCAACACAGATGGTTGGTTCATTTGGTTATAGCGCTCCTGAATTTGCCCTGTCAGGAATATACACTGTAAAAAGTGATGTCTACAGCTTTGGGGTGGTGATGTTGGAGCTATTGACCGGTCGGAAGCCACTGGACAGGTAATATTTCTCTTGTTTGCTGATCTATTGTGCTTTAGTTCTTTAGACTTGTTTAGGCATTTATTTTTCTGGTTATTCTTGAACTTGGTTTATATGTATCCCTTACCCAATTTTTTGGGTTTCATAGTTCGAGGGTGAGATCAGAGCAGTCACTTGTTAGATGGGCTACTCCTCAACTGCATGATATCGATGCCTTGGCAAAAATGGTTGATCCTGCACTGAATGGCATGTATCCTGCAAAGTCTCTTTCACGTTTTGCTGACATCATCGCCCTCTGTGTTCAGGTAAGCTTCTATTCTGATGACAAAACTAAAAACAAACCTATCTTTAGCTTTCATGAAAAATCAAGCATGTAAAAGACGGAAGACAGTTTATTCTACTTAAGAATTCTGAAATGGTTATTTGGAGTCATTTTGCCATGCTGGAAAAGAATTAAAAAGAATGAAAGAAATAAAGGTTATTCAGCTTGACCTCTCTGGAAAATGAAGCCTGAATGCAGTGAGCAATCTAATACTTCCGTTAATTATTTTTGGAGAGAAATATATCAGTTGATGATTCATCTAACTTGTAAACTTTTGAGCTTAAAATCATCTGTGCATCATATCGATCCTATTCTTGTCTTGACATACATTCCCATTTGCTTCCATTGATTCATTTCCTTCAGATGTGATTATGGGTCAGAATATGCACGCACATGTATGCTCTGCATGGAGTTCTTTAATTTTACCTGCAGCTTTATTTATTATCATTCTCCCTCTGCTGAGAATGGTCACCATTTGATTTTTGTTTTCTTTATAGCCCGAACCGGAGTTCCGTCCTCCCATGTCCGAAGTTGTGCAAGCATTAGTACGACTAGTGCAAAGGGCCAGTGTGGTCAAGAGACGACCCAGTGATGATTCAGGATTTGCATATAAAACCCCGGATCATGAGGCAATCGATTCATCACTTTGAGTGTCCTGGCGTTATTGAACTTGGAAGTGAAGCATCTGGTTTTGCATACAGCCATGCAGAAGTCGATGGCCGATGAAATCATGCACAGACAAAGAGGAAAGATGCTTAAAAGCTATAAAATCAGACCAGAAAGATATGTAATTATGTCTGAAACCTTGAGAGTTGCTTACTTATAACTCCATCTTTAGCTGTAAATGATTTAAAACTGTATTCCAAAATTTTCCTTCATCTTTTGTTGTAACATTTACGATATAATGCATCCTAATAAAAGATTATCCACTTGATCCTAGCAAGTTTACATTTTCGCAAAGATTACTCACCTGCAGTTAGATTTGAACTGTCAATTTGAACATGCTGCTCCACAACAGAAACTGCCAACCAAAAGCCGAAAAGGCAGGGAATCTGGGGAAAGACAAAAACAATGTCAGAAAAGCAGGTGGTTCCTCCTTTCATTGCATATTGGAAGCATGAAGGAGCAAGTGGATTATGGCTGACATCTGACCTCGAAAAAGACAGTGAACAGGTTGTTCCACGTGCCTCTCAAACTCCATAATGGAAATGGGTGGAGAAGTTGTTGTCTTTTGCATGAAGACTTGTATTTTGGAATTTTCTTTGGGACTAACAACAATCTTCATATTTTGTGGAATAAGGTTTAGTGTTTAGTATTGATTTTGTTGAATATTTTTCCAATAAGAATCTTTTGAAAAGATTAGCCCTTTTGAACTCCATTGTAACAGAGAAAAAAAACGTATAGTCACAAAGCAATTTTTAAACGTATAGTCACAACGCCATTTTTACTCCATGCAGTAACCCCTATTATTAAGGTTTTCTTGTTTTTTCTATATGAAGACTTATAATAGCATTTTGGTAAATAAAGACTACGAGAAATAAAAATTAAGTATTCTAAAATCTTCCCATAATTATAATATTTGTGGTCTTTAAAGATTTTAACTTATAACAAAAAAAAAATATATATATCCTTCACTCCCATCTGCATTAGAGATCCTGTTTCTTCCTTGTGCCCAGCAAAAATAGGATCTAAACCTGGTCCAGTAAGTCGATCTAGAACCTGGCCGATTTAGGACTAGAACTAGATTGGATTGAAAAAAAAATAGAAGAAAAAAAAATCTGGTATGACTCGACTAACCCAACAAGTTGACCCGACGACCTGATTGGCCTAGCGAGATCCTGTCAAAAACTCAATTGCAACTCGTTAATTTTTATTTTTATTTTACTAAAACCATATCGTTTTTATTTTTTAAAAAATTAACTCAATTAAAATTTCAAATCCAGATCTAAATACTATAATCTCAACTACTTTCAATTATCAAGCCAGGTTTGATTTTACAAAACATCAATCTTTTCAAATGGTTGATAGAATTTGAAAAACCCTCAAGAAGCCACCTCATTTGATTTGTGGTGCCTTTATTACTCAATTTGAAATAAAAGTAGGATTTTTTTTTTAACCTAAGGAATAATAGGGGTTACTACAAGGTATCAGTAAAAATATAAAAGCCAATTAAACAACAATTAGGTTTATATTTCATAAAAAAATTATTATTTTATTCAAATTAATTATTGAATTGATAGCAATATTTCATGACAAAGATATTCTATAATAGACCCATCAAATAATAAAAGGTCAATTTGTCTTTGTCTAGAGAGATAATTTTAATTAATCCTTGTAGTTAACAAACTTAATTAACTTAGTTAGTATATAAACCTAGAAACTATATTTTTAATCTCTCTTAATTCAATTCTCGCGTTTATTATTTTTTTGATAATTATTATATAAAAATAGTGGTATAGTTTTACATATTTTAATATTAACGAAATATTATTTTTTATTCTGAAAAAATGTTAAATTAAGAATGGTCAATATTGTTGAGCAACTATATAATTATTTTTAACACTATATTTATAGGGACTATTCGATTAGTTCTAACAAAATACAGGGACTTATAATAAACTCTTGTGTTCATCAACAAGCAGCTTGTGATACCAAAACTCATGACATCAAACTCAAAACAAAAGCCAGTTAGTCCACGGTTTATTACATATATCTATCCCAGATTCGGACAACAACAAGAACAAGAACCCGTTTCGAAGCAAAACCACGAAAAAAACTTTCGTTTTTAGCAGAAAGAAGCAACATTTTTCATATGTCCTCCTCAGCTGACCTCTATAATATACCCTCATCACCGAGTCAGTCTCCTCGGCCCGGACAAAAGAAAGGGAAGAGAAAGAGAGAGAGGGAGAAGGTTTTTTGGTATCAGAAGAAGGGAGCCAAAGGGATTGTGGGTTTGATTTGTTTGGTGGGTTTGTTTTTTATTTTCAATGGGTTCATGGTTTTAAGGCTTCAACATGATGATGAAATCAGCGGCAACAAAGATGTGTCTGTTCGAAATTCTTCTTCAATTTCAGTTTCAATAAAGGTACGTTTTTCTTTGAAACTTAGCTGTGGTTAATATTTTGTGGATTTGGAGAAGGAATGGAGTGACTTATGGATACACGGTTTGGTAATTTAATAAAGATACATGATTTATGGAATCTGTGATTAATTAGGAAGATTGCAGCATAAAAACTTCCTGTTTTGATTCTTTATATTAACTTGGAGAAGTTAAAAAGTTGTTTAAATTGCTGTATTTCATCTTTGTTAATATATTAAAGATGCATGGCTTTTGTAATTTGTGATTCATTTGGAGAATCTGATCTTGAGTCGAGCAGGCCAGATCATGAGTGAATAAAAAAAAATTAAAATAAATAAATAAACATTCCCATTATAATTTTTTATATGTTTAACTGGATTGAATGCAGGGAGAATTGAAAACGATTGGTAAAGGAAAAAGGCGGCGAAAGGGTACTTATGATAGGATGTTGGCTTTGGCTGCTCATTCCCTTGCTGAGGTATTTGAATTGCCAAGTTTTTATCTTGTTATATGGGTATAGTTTGTTTTGGTTTGTGAGTTATTTGGATTAAATCTGTACTGACTTAATCTTTATGTAGCTGCAATTTTTTTTTCTTTTTGCGTTCTGTATTGTTTGATTTTTTTCCCTCCATGTAACATGATAACAGAATAAACGTGAGCCGAAAGATTTGTGGCAGGAGCTGTTTGTTCCTGCTTCTGCTTGGAGACCTTGTGCTGATCATCGTAGTTGGAATCCTAGTGGTAACTCACTCTCTTCTGTGTTGTGCGAGTTTGTATGCAGGTGGACATTTGACTTGATGTCTGCATTTGGATGTGTTTCTGCCTGTGTCTCATGTGGAAATATGTCTTGGATATCTTAATTTGAGTAAACACGTGTTATAGTGGTGCAAAACTGGTTCTAACTTGGTATTTCTTGGTGGTGCTTTGTAGAGGGAAATAATGGTTACATTTTGGTCACTGCGAATGGTGGGATGAACCAGCAAAGGGTAGCTGTAAGCAATGCTTTGACTAATTGCAGCTTTCATATTACTCCTTTGTGACCCAGTTTCATAGTTTGTTTGCATCTGTCTTTGCTTCTGAAGGGATATATTTTGTATTTTCAACTGATTCAACTTTGTTCTATTTTAAAAACAGGTTTGCAATGCTGTTGTTATTGCACGGTTGTTGAATTCAACTCTTGTTATTCCTAGATTTATGTACAGCAGCGTCTGGAGAGATGCAAGGTAATATTTTTTTCTCTTTGTTTTCTCGCATTTTTTCCCTTTAGAGAAAGTGTACATTTTGATTGTTGGATAAAACATAATTGCCTGTGATAGTTGTTGGTTGCCTGGTGGTGTGGCTTGAAATTGTATATCTATCTTGAAGAAAAGTGCGTGCATCTTTTAATAATTGGATTGGAGAAATAATCTTGTGAATGCCTTGATTTTAAGGTGATTGCTGCTTGTGATATTTACCGCTATTGTGTACCCATAATGAGTTAGTTAACTTCTTCTCCCATAAGTGCCAGAAATGCAATGCTTCATCACTGCAAATCAAAGCAATTTATTTGAGTCATTCTTACTCTTACATGTGATTTGGATGGAAAAGTGACGATCAATTCTTTATTTCATAGTCAATTCAGTGACATCTATCAGGAGGAGCATTTTATTAATTACCTCACTCCTGATATTCGGATAGTGAAGGAACTGCCTAAAGAGCTGCAGTCGCTAGATTTGGAGGCAATTGGTAGTGTTGTGAGTTTCTTATCCATAATAATTCTGAGTGCACTCACACCTTATTTGTTCTTATCTTGCGTAATTTGTTGTTAGTAATGATATCTCAATATCATGCAGGTGACAGATGCAGATATTGGGAAAGAATCAAAGCCAAGTTTTTATTTGAAAAACATTCTCCCTATATTACTAAAAAATAGAGTTGTCCATTTTGTTGGATTTGGGAATCGCTTGGCATTTGATCCAATACCATTTCAGTTGCAGGTAAATCTCTTTCCTTTTGTACTCTAGTTTGCTGCGTATGATGGTATATTGTAAGCAATATACCAGATTGTCATCCTTATTCCATTTCCTTCCTGCTTTGCTCATCCTAATGTCGGGGACTTCATCTAGACACTTCGGTGCAGATGTAATTTTCATGCGCTGCAATTTTCTCCCAAGATACAAGAAACTGGTGCCTTGCTCATCCAAAGGTTGCGTAAACATGCTGCCCATTCAGGGCCACTGGATCATTATCTTATTGGTCCTTATGCAGAAAAAAATCTGCAAGAGAAAGCGGGTCATGCTGTCAAAGCTTCAAGATATCTAGCTCTACATCTGAGGTTCGAAATTGACATGGTAGCACACTCTTTGTGTGAATATGGTGGAGGAGAAGAAGAGAGGAAAGAGTTGGAAGCATATCGTGAGATTCATTTCCCTGCTCTGACACTTCTTAAGAAGACAAATAAGTACGCACCTATGCATTTTTTCTATATGTTCATTATCCCCTGTATGTAGGCATGCATTGTAGCGTGCTGGTCAACAGGTGCCCTAAGTTATTCCTATCTTATATAAGGCAATAGTTACGAACCGTAATGCCTTTGTTTCCCTATCCTTCAATTTTTTTTTCCTGGTCTTTATGGTCTTTATATATGTAGACAGATAGGTGTAAAAATTTTGTTTTCACTTCCACTCAACTGTGTTTATGAGGGTGAAGCCCACCTTTCGAATAAGTATGCCCCGTGTGTGCCTCGCTTGCTTAATGCCACAACATATCTGATGCAGGGCAGCTTAGGGGGGTATTTTCAAGGGGATGTGAACAGTAATGTGAATAGAGATTTGAGGGTTTGAATTGGTCTTTTGGTGGCTATTGGATATAGGATTGATTGGGTATGAATGTGTGTGGGTGTTTTGGAGTTCGATTGAGGTTGTTTGATGGTTAGAATAAAGAGCTTTGTTTAAAGGAATTGCGATGTATGTGAAAAAGCTAATGGAGCCACACCAGTAGAGTTTACACACCTAAAAGGAGGAAAGACCTGAGCATCACACCTACAAGAGACTGTGTGCAAAACATAGTTGCTGGAAGTTACATTCATAAACTGATTCTCTAAAATGAAGCATTGCCAGCATAGTTATTTGTGAACTCACACACACCTAAAGCTATACATAGTTGGATTACTAATTTGAGAGAATACTTTTTGGTTCCAACTGCCATTTTGTAGGTCTAAACCTAGTCATCATTCTCCTATTCGAAGGATAACTTCATTTGAGAGAATACTTTTTCCTTGAAACATGTGTAGCAGAGAGATATCCTTTTGATTTTTTTGATTTTTTTTTTATTATTGAAGGGATAGGCATGCATGCTACAATTGCCTTGGCTTATTTCCTGGGTACGTTGTTTGATTTATGGCAGGCTACCTTCTCCTGCAATGCTGAGGGAAGAAGGCTTATGTCCCTTAACTCCTGAGGAAGCAGTACTTATGCTTGCAGCTCTAGGGTTCAGTAGGAAGACACATATATTCATAGCAGGTGCAAATATATATGGAGGGAGATCAAGATTAACTGCTTTAACCAGCTTGTATCCTAATTTAGTTACTAAAGAGAAACTGCTTTCAGCAACTGAACTCGAACCATTCATGAATTTTTCATCTCAGGTAATAAAGTGACATTTTTCACAACTTTTTATTGTGTAATTTTGTGGTTTTCATCTGCTTAATTTGATATAGTGCATTAGGTGGAGCCATGTAGTGTAAATAGGAGGATGTCTGAATCCTCAAGTTAGCTCTTTATTAATATATGGTATCTTGGTGATTGAAGTGAACATGGGACCAAGACCAGTACTTTGGATGATCCTTCTGTTGTAGCTTGCATCATGCTGAACCTGAACTTGTATCTCATGCTAAACATCTTAGGCAGCTGTTATTGTGTGGATTTGGGTTGAGAGCAACACATTTCATTCCTCAAAGGGTAGGTCTAAGAGGACCTTTTTCAAAGCATTCCTAACCCAGTGTGGTTTTGGTGGATCTATGACCAAGGAATGCCTTGTTTTTTCAGTTTTGAGCTTGCAATGAAATTTTAGAACCTGGGGGGTGTCATTTATTGACAGGGAGTTTAAATTAAGCCCCAGAACCATGCAGTGTTCTGATTACTTGAGAAATATACAGAAAACCATGTAATTTTTGTTTCTGATAGTGGTTGCTTTGAGAAGCTTAGTGACAAAAGGTTTGTCTCTTTTGCATTCTACTACTGTATTGCAGCCTTTCCTTTTCAGTACGTCGTCAATTTTTTTTTGGAGTGGGGCTTCACCATTATCACTGCACCATGAAATGATACATGAACCCTGCTGTCCTTGTCAGAGTTTGTTTTCTTACATCATTGAACTGTTTTTCCTTTTTAATCAGTCTTGATGCATGATGAGCTTATTTCTTGTGTAGCTTGCAGCGCTGGACTTCATAGCCTGCACCGCGTCTGATGCATTTGCCATGACGGACTCTGGGAGTCAGTTGTCATCTTTGGTTTCTGGTTTTCGAATATACTATGGTGGAGGGAAGATGCCAACAATACGACCAAACAAGCGGAGACTTGCTGACATTTTTAGGAAGAACAACAGTATTGAATGGAAGATATTTGAGCAGAGAGTTAGAAAGGCAGTTAGACAAACTAAACACGTGCTGCAAAGGCCAAAGGCTAGGAGTGTTTACAGATATCCACGGTGTAAAGAGTGTATGTGCCTAACAGAATAATGTGTTCCTTATCTGACATTTGATGCCATTGTAGCTTCCATTTTTTTATTAATCTGATGTATTTCATTCTTTCTCATTTCTGTAAGTGAAAGATAGACAAATTGGGGAAACGCCCAAAATACAAATAGAGTAACATACACGAGACTATCGTAATAGAAATATTGCATTCTTTCCCTTTCTTTGAGCTTAGCCCTGTCTTTTCTAGCATGGCTCACTCTCTAGTGAATATATTGCTTTTGATGCTTCTAAAATGCCTTTGGCTTTTCTACTTTTTCAGGCAGTGAACTGTATCCTTGGTACTTGACAGGACATTGTCAAAATTTAGTATTTGTTTATAAATACAAAATACCCAATGGTATTGTTTGTGAACAGGAAGGAGCAGCTGTTAGGTATTGGTTATGTCTGATTTCTTGTTGCTTTTGATTTGTGGATTACTCTAGAATCTAGCCGCTGTAGATGATTTGTGAATTACTCTTAGTCTAGCCGCTGTAAAACAGAAATTTATGTTCCTCAAATATATTTTCTTAAACATTTCCAACCCATGTCTATGATGTTGAAATAGGCAAAACAGATAATGGTAGTCTGACAATATGATTTAAACTTCCTGTCAGAACAATTTCACCAAAGCTAAACTCACCCCCTGCTTGGATCACTTGAAACTGTATCTCAATATCTTGTATTTCTTGTGGAGCTATTCTAAACCAAGTTGGAGACAAGTTTACCATGGTCCCATTAGGCGATATGACTGAGCATGTGTATGTCTCTGGTCTGCTGCCTACATTCTTCACACTCCGCTTGACTGTCAGAGAGTTTCTTAGTGTCGATATCGTCACTGAAGGGAGGTTCAGGTTGGCCGGATGGCTAAGCGATCGGTTGCACCTCTCTCCAGTTGCAGCATTGATCACAGACCAATCAATACCAGGCAATGAGCACAGAAAGTTTATGTGGTCTTCAAATTCTGCTTCATATTACACATCAGTTCAACTTCAGACAAATACTAAAAAAGTAAAAAACTTAAAAGAGGTTAAATGTTACCTGTGGGTAAGACAAGGCCTGGATCAATAGCACGAGCAGGATTCACAAGTCCAGCGCCACGATCGAAATGAGTGGACGGATAGAAGCTATTAAGGTAAGATCCTTCTGCTAGTATGACTTCTCCATAATTGTCATACTTGGTAGCAGTAGTGGAGATGGAAGATGCAATCATAGATGGAGTCCACGAAGGATTATATTGCTTGATAAGAGCTGCTATTCCCGCTGTATGAGGTGTTGCCATACTTGTACCGGACAGTAGTGCAAAATGGTATCCTAAATAATTTGCGAGGTCGCCTTAGAAGATACTCTCATCAATCTAATGATAATAGCTTTATAATACTGACTTGCTTACCAGTTAGTATGGGTTCTAAGGCACTGAGGGGGCTCCAAGCTGCCCATATTTGGTGTCCTGGGGCAAGAATGTCTGGCTTAAGTACATCGGCAGGATTCCTGTTAATGTCAACAAAATCTGGCCCCCTAGAAGAGAATCTGCTGACAATAGGTGCTTGCCCCACAAAAGAAGCAACTCTACCCTCTCTTATAGCTGCTCTTGCACAGTACTGAATCACAAATCCTCTCTCATCCCTCTGGATATTTTGCTCGTAGTACTGAGATATGATCTGCATATAGAGACTGCATTATATTTCTCACAAGACAAAGCATTCATGGCGCTTAATGTTTCTGATGCAGCATTTAATACCTGTGCATCAACAACTTTTGGAATTATAATGCCTGAAACAGCAAAAGGAATAGGTTCTGCAATGAAATCACCGTAGGCCGGGTTTGCAACAAAAGCAAAACCCATAAATCCCAGAGTTCTTGCTGTGTCAATAATGGCATTGATGTTTGATGTCCCATTATAGAAGCCGGCTGAGAAGACACAGATAACTATTCGTCCTCGCACAATAACAGGGTCCAATGCTTCTGGATATTGACATTCTTCAACATATTCTGGAGTCCTTGGGAATGCCCCGTTTACCCTAACTGCATCTTTAGCCAGCACCAACTTACACAGAAACTTCCCATCTCCAAAAGTAGGACCTGGAAAAGATTATGCAATGCATAAGTATAACAATGAGGACGGCGACAACCAAGCCTCAACCTCTTAAACTAGTTGGGGTTGGCTAAATGGATCCTTTTTCTCCATTCAGCAAGAACATATACTGGTATTGTGCCAATTAAACTACATCGGATACCTCATACCTGATAAACCTACGCCTCCAACCTTTAGCCCATTTCCAAGAAGAAGAGAACCGGGGTAACTTCTGTCTGTGCTGCAAGCAGCTACACCTACAGCCCAAGGGCTGTAAGATACAACAGTTGAAAAGTCTGGCCCCTGGTTACCTGCAGCTTGAGCAACGAAAACTCCAGCTCGTCGAGCAAATAACATGAAAACATCAAACACACTTAAGAATGTAATGGTATCTTCTGGTGGTTCATCTGGTCCAACTGAGAGTGTTATTATGTCCACTCCATCCATTGTTGCCTGTGCCACAGATTCACCACATGAGATTAATAAGATCCAATCAACAATATAAATGCTGTAGATATTTTCCGTTACAGACTAGTAAACCTCAAGACTTACTTGATCTATTGCTGCAACCACATCTGTTATAGTTCCCACTGTTGGATACACAGCCTTATAAACAGCAATTCTGAGGCCAATACATGTTAAAAGGTCATCTACTTCTCATCAAAGTGTTGCCTAAACGCCATGCAAGTAAAATAATTAAGGCTGCTGTATAAAACAAAGAGCATACCGAGCACGAGGAGCCATCCCACTAGCTCGTCCATAATAGAAGCCATCCACAATCACTGGGACCCCAGCATTTCCAGCAGCAATTGATGCCACATGACTAAACATAGTATATTCATTTGTATCAATGACATCCTCAGCAGATGGCTATTTGATTATATTCAAGAGCATTTTACATTGAGATCATTGCAGTACGTACCTGCCATGCCCAGCAGCATCGAAGGGAGAGAGGAAGTCCACTGAAGTATTGAGAGTAGCAATTGCTTGAGCCCCAGCTGAGAAGTACCTAGCTGACACTATCTTACCAGTGCAAGAACTAGATGGAAATCTAGGCCCAGTTTCGCAAGCACCCGAAAAATGAGAAATATTTGATGTGAAAGGATTCAAGGGATCATAAGTAAAACTTGGATGTTCAGGGGTGATTCCTGTGTCAACAAAACCAATAACAATCCCTTCACCTGCATTTTTGTCTCCTCCTTCCTTTGCCCATACTTCTTGAGGTAACCCTAGGAATTGAGGAGTGTATGTAGTCATCAATTTGGCTCCTCTATCTTTCTCCACCAGCTTCACTCCAGGAGCAACTTTCAATTTGTTTGCCTGGAATTTTCAACCAACAAAACTTGCATTTACTTTTACCATCAACTTTGAGAAAATATATATAGAGAAAGAGAAGGCTAAGAAACTAGGAAAGAAACCTGAGAAGGGGTTGTATGAACAGAAAAGCCATTAACAATGTGTTTGAAGCTGTAGAGCTTGTTGTAGCTTCCAGTTTCTAGATTGCTTTGCAGAAGGTGGTCATGAGAATCCACCAAGTGCTTTGCATGAGCCTTGGAAACTTCACTATCCATACAAAAATATATATCCTGATCAGTACCAATAGAAGAAAATGAATTCAACCCTAAAAATCTACATCCTCCCTTGCCCTAGAAGTCTAGGACAAATTTGTAAGATGTTCAAGACAGGAAAACAGCAGTAGTAATACCTGTCAAGTGCAAGTACTTTTCGTCCTTCATGAGATAAATGGCTTCCGTGAAATGCAACTGGCTCTTCTTCCATTAAGACCAAGTATACTGATCTTTCTTCCGCACAGTAAGAACCAACAATAACAAGGACAAGGACAGTAATCAGAAGTGCATAAAAACTCGAAGAAGCCGATGTATCAACCTTGTTTGCCATGATCATTTTCAGTGAAGGAAACATGAGCTCAGGCACCAGCGATGTTGAGAAAAATAAGCTGCCATATACACAGCATGCAAAAACGTAAAGCAATAATTCTTAGACACAATGTCCATGTGAATAAAGCAGTAACGGTTTAGCTAATATGGAAAGGAAGCCCTACTTAATTTGGACTTGAACCGTTACTATTCCCTTAGATTATTACCTTGTATAGAATGCAAAAATGGTGGAGAATATCGAGGAAAGGCTTTTAGAGGTACTTCTTGGGCATACATGCTGCCATGCGTATTGTCGCACGTCGAAAAAAATCCCGCGCGCGGCATCGGTTGGCGATTTATGTCTCGTTGTTGTGTTGCTAGAATTGATTCGTTAGGAGTCGCCACCTAGTATTTAATTGAGGTTACTAGGAAACCCTGGTGGACTGGTCATGATCAGAGATTCGCAGGTAAGGGACTGATTGTGGTTAGGGAAGGTGTTAGCACCCCTAACGCACTCTACCTGAGGTAAGCTGCTTCGTGAACTTGATGTATTCAAGAAGTTTTAAAAATTTTATCTTTTCATCGGATTTTAAAAATACAACTTCCGTACAAGTTTGTACTTCTACACCGTGATCCAATCAAAATATTTAAATCCTTCTTTATTCCTGCCAATCTCGTCATAAAAAAAACTTTCAAGCTTCGTGAGCTTGATATAATTTAAAAAATAAAATTTTAGCTCAATTCTAAGACTTTAATAAATCAGTTATTAATTCTCAAAATAGATGTAAAAACATTTTCACGGGAAATACAACATGATTTATTTATCCTCAAAATTTATGCATTAAATTAAACACTTAATTCTTTTTGTCTTTTTTTATTTTTATAATTCAATAACATAAATAAAAAAAACAAACACACACACACACATCTCTTTTTATTATGTCCTTTTTTTTATACACCCACATTTACATATTACAAATTTAAAATAAAGAAACAAAAATTACATTAAAACTTTAAAATTTACAAAATGGTCCCTAAAACCTTCAGAAATTACAGGGAAGGACTTCTGGGACTGCATGAACAGTGGCGGCGCGTCTTCCCACGCGCCACTGCTAGAAATACCCAGAAACAGCCGGACCTTGGACCTTTTCTCCCCTTTCTACCGGTGGTGACCTGCAAAGAAAAATCAAATCACAAAAGCCAGTTGATTTTAGTTGTTTTTCTTGGTTTTCAGATCTGCTTTTCTCCTTTTTTTCAATTCTTCCGGATCTGGAGCTCAGTTTTGTTGCGTGCGCCGCCAACAAACCAGACATAAGGAAGCTGGATCGGCAACCTTCCTCTTCCTCCTTCATTTCTACACCGGTGGTGTCGCCCACCGCCGCCATGGTTGGGAGATCGATGCGCTGTGGTGGGGTCTGTTGGTGAAGAAGAAGACAGCAAAATAAAAAGGAGCGCCAGCCTCCCTTCGGCTCTCCGGATCTAGAAGTGGCTGTTTGAGAGAGAACCGGCTGAGGGAAGGGTGTGGCCTGGAGTCGGTGGCCGAGAGAGGGTCTCTGGTTTGTTGAGAGGCAGCCGTCGTTTGGAGAGAAAGGGTCTGTGGCTGGTTTCTGTAGGGAAAGAAAAGGAAACGAAATGGCCTGCTAGGGAGCAGAGATGGGTTGTGTCAGGGAGAAGATCAGGCCGGTTGTGAGGCTGTTCGGTTTTGGCCGAGAGGAGGAAAGATTGAGAGGGAGAATGATGGTGAACGGCGGGTTTGAGCCTCTGATTTTTTGGCTGATGAGAGGTGCTTCTGTTTTTCAAAGAGGGGGGTCAGCGCCTAGCTTGCGTGGGAGCTGCCGAAATGATTGTGGGAGCAAAAATCCCCAAAGATCCTGTTCGGGTCAGGGAGCTCTGGTTCTCTCTTTTCGAAAGAGACTCTGCAAAGGCAGCTCAACAAGGAAATAGAGGCTTGATCGGCGGCTCCAGAAGAAGAAAATCAAAATGGAGGGGCTTCCTTGTTTTTTGTCGAGGAGAAGGGTGGCGGCTCAGGGAGCCAAAAATCAAAACCAGCGGGGGGCGGCTAGCGTGAAAGGCAGAGGTTTTTTAGGGTTAGGTTTTTCTGTGTTTTTTTCTTTTTTAGTGTCGAAATGACCCCTTTTCAAAATGACCCCCCCTATTTGTGTGTTAAAAGCTGGTATTTATAGGCAAAATATTTTTCGGGCTTCCAAATTAGTCCTTCAATTTTTATGTTCAATTCACTTGGTAAAAATTAAATTTGGTCTTAACATTTTAATCTTTTCAATTCAGTCCAAATTAAGCTCCCAAACTTAATTTTTCACCAATTAAGCCCCCAAATTAATTTGACCCATTTAAATTATAATTAAGTCCTTATACTTAATTAAATCTTTCAATTGGACCTAAATTAATTCTTAAACATAATTAAAATTTAATTTGGCCCATGATTAAATCAAATTGGCCCATTAAAAATTTAATTATGTCATTGGACTTAATTTTTATGCAAATTCATCCAATAATCATTTAATTTGACCTTCGAATATGCATTTAATTTGACCTTCGATTTTTGCCTAATTTTACAGTCTTTTTTATCGGCTTTCTCCACAATGCCAGCCTTTATTCTATTTTTTATTTTTATTTTTAAAAAAATAAATTTTAAGGAATAACCTAAAATTGGATTATGACACGTATCAAAAAAATTACTATATAGACCTGATTTATGTAGACGAGAAGCATGTTGCTAGGACTTACCGATAATATTTACTACCAATATGTTGATTTTGGGAGGTTCTTTATTCTTCGTTGATTAAATTGACTCCTTTTTTTAATCTAGGAGGGATTTTGATAGATTAAATTTTGATGAAATTGAAACAAATATGGTATTGAAATGACCTCACACTCGGATTGATTGGCAACTTCTAGGCCTCCTGTTAAAATAAGAACTTAGTACAAACACGCAGGTAGGATTAGATAAAAACCTAATTCGAGTTAAATTTTTAATTAAAACAGATAAGATATTAATCTTATCTTAATGTAAAAAAAACCTAGCTTGATTCAGCTAAATTTTTAGTGATGTAATGAAAAATAAAATAATCAAAACATTTAATAGAAACGATTAACCCATGAGTTAATGTAATGATTTAGACTCTTTTTAAGTCGATTATAATCCTCTCGACAAATATGAACAGGATAACCCCAGAGGGTTGCACTCCATCCTCGACCACTAGGGTACAAATATAGTACTCTTAGCCATGGTTTTGAAAGGCGGATGTCATGATTGCAAACTCCATAGATTGCCTAGAAACGCTCGCATTATCACCTAATCCAATAACACGCAGTAAAAAGCGATGCGAGCCCTAGGGCCAGATGATTTATACTCTATTGTTTGTAGCTCTGTGCATGTCGTTAAGCTCTGAGTTGGTAGAATAATGTTGTAGACTTGACAATTTAATCTTGACAAATGAATAGCAAAAAGAAATAACCAAAAAGACAGCTAGGTCCACCGGCAGTCAGGCTCCAAGATCTTGAGGTCAGCTTTCGAAAATGAAAATTGTGTAGGAAAGAAGACCCAAGCTGGGACCATTTGTCTTCGTCTAAGCCCCCATGATTTTTAACAGTGTAAAGCTGTAAATCAAGGAGGCGTTCCTGCTTCCACCTAAGGCCCTCATTTCAGTTTGTCGCCATCAGTTCAGACTTGGGCAATGCATCACAAGTCTATAGAGAGAGTTGTTGTGAAAACTCTGTGCGTGTGGAAGATAGACCACAAATGAGCAACTACAACATAGGTAACGCTGGTTGCTATCAAACTGGCAAGTGAACCATCAGCATAAATGGGGTTCTGTCTTGGCTTCAAAAAAGGGAAAACCAGAAACTAAGAATGTCTACTCCATGCAATAGGTTTGATGTCAGAAAACATCCAAAATGAAACCTTTTTCGGGATAGATTCATAATAAATTAATTATGTCCTGAACCTAGCATAGCTTACATATTCCACATGACAAAGCACAAGAAATTACTGACAGCCCAGTTTGAGCAAAGCACACCATGGTCTTTTGCACTATACATCTCAAACACTGACAATCTACAAGTTAAACCTGCAAGAAGATTTAGGTCTCCCTGTGCATTTCACTGACCTAACTGCACTCATCTCTTCCGGCGCTTGTTCTCTACCTGTAAAGTTCAGAGACTTCAACAATCATTCATTTCAGAGAACAATAAAGAGGGAAAACATGCCATCATTTATGAAGATTGGGCTATGTATGTGATCAATGTTTTTCCCTAACCAACATCCAAACTTTGCAAGAACAATATTAGTGCGCGTCTTCATGTAATCTATCCAAATTCCAATACCCTGATATTTTTCCCTAACCAATAACATCCAAACTTTGCAAGAACAGTATTGGTGTCTCTACAAAATATTTCCAAATTCCAATACCCTAATGCAACATTTTGGATGAAGACAGAAAGCAATCCATCCAATGTGGATTGGAATCCCTTGGCGTAGACAAATAACTTAATTCCAATAAATGATGATGAAATAAAATAGTTGTAAGATCGCGGTAAGAAGCTAGAAGTGACTGTAAACAAAATCGCACCATGAAGGTTGTAATGGATTACATATAGAAAACCATATGTGAAAAACAAGATCTGGCTCAATGTTTCTGACATGCCTTGAAGACAACAAGAAGTTGATAGTAGCCTTCCATGTAGAAACATGCAGATATACTCTCCAACTGACTATAACATCATATCCCGATCTTCCCTTTTTCTTTTTTTTTTTAAATTATATCCCAATCTCAAAACATCCTAAATGTGTTATAATGGGAATAATGAGCATTCATAGTTGCAGTGAATACCTTGCCTTAATTTCAACAAAATCAAACTCTGCCACAGAAAAGAACTTGTTTTCAAACAGGAATACTAGAGTCTAGAAAAGAACCAATAAGTGGCAGTATTAAGAGCGCAGGGGACAAAACAGGTAAATATATCACTGTGGATTTTGATATAATGACAGACCAAACTTCTAAATATACTCTGTAACCATGGAGCCAAATTTAGACTGACAGTTCAGGATGTCTTGTACATTGCAGGATTGGAAAGAGAAATGAACATAAAAATCTATATCAAACAACTTCTAACATTTGCACCACCCAAGCATAGCCCACCATATCACAACAATTCAGATGAAGATGCAACTATTGGACCCAGATCCATCTCATCCAAGCAAATCAATGCAATAACTCAAATTTTCAAATGGCAATGTATGCATCAAAGTTACAATCTTCTGAACATTATAAACCAACCTACACTTCAAATTCCATAAGAAGATAGGGATCAGGCAAGTGTAGAAGTGAAAATTGTATTGCCAGTGTAGCACAGCCCATGAAACTATATAAGAGCAAGATATTTCTAACACAAAGTAATAGAAAAATAAATGCTTGATTAATCACAGTCCATAGCAAATAAGATATAGATAAATAAATGAACATGAGCACGAAGCCAAACTGCTATGTGAAATACATGATCATGCTTACTACAGGTAAAAAATGCTTTTCTTTTCAAGATCAGCAAGCTATTGTGGCCAAAATGCAGCCCCAACCCATGTATTCAATTTCATACATGAAAGCAGTAGGGAATCCTACAAATATATTCTTTGGTACCAGCTAAATGTTCAGTACATTTAACCCAAAAGGATGGTTGATGCCACAATGGTAATGGAGACTCATGTATCACTACTTATCTACTTATCCACACCATACGCCCATCATTAGAGTTATCAAAACACTAGTATCAACAACCTACTCCACACAATATTAGTAACAAATCCTGTTAACTTCTTAAATCACAACCCAAAAATCATCGCAGAAAACAAGCTCATAGCATGTCATGCACAGTAAATGAGGTATAGTAAGGCCACAAAAATGAATATCCATAAAAAAGGAAACAGGATAGAGAAAAGTCTCGCCTTGACTTCAGCTAATGATGATGCTGAAAATCCATTCTGTGATCTTTTCACATCTTCATCAGATGCACACTCAGAACACATGAAGTGATCCAATTTCTTTGCCTCTTCAATTGTCATGTCAACACAAGCAGGATGATACCTACAAAGAACATGAGTAGCATAACTATTAAAGCAGACAAAAACTTTTTTTAAGGCTATCACACATGAGCATATAGATGAAATTCCCTTACTATTCACAATGCCTCCAAAATGTAATAGAAACATAACTATTCACAATGCCTCCGAAAAGTAATAGAAGCATAACTATAAAAGCATACTATCCCCTGCCATTCAAACTACATCCAAAAGGCCTGAATTTGGAAGTATAGTAAAGGAATTTACATTCTCTGTAGGTTAGTAAGCACTAGAAATACACAACAAAGAACATTTTGCATATTCTACGTGCAAGTAGATATAACACATGGGTGAGTCAGTTTAATACCATTAGAACTATCATGTTTGAGATGTATTTGAGAGCATAAAACGCCATAGAAATGGTAATAATCTTACATGGGGAAAAGGAAAAACGAGAAAAATCACATCTTGTTAACTGCCATTGACTTAAAAGCAATAGACAAAATAGTGTTGAACAGCAAAGCAAAAATAAATGACCCCAGAATGATGCCAATATCATTTGTAAAATTTAACTAGAATAACTGCCCCTAAAGTCCAGATTTATGATCTAAATGGAAAAGGCGGGCATAGGGAGGATAACACTTGTGAGATCAAGCTATCAGCTCAAATAGCAGCCAATTCTCCCACATCAAGCAACTTGTTTTTGTATATTTGCACTTTGTTTCTTGATATGGAGAATTGCCTCTTTCTAATCCTTGTGCTCCTTTCTCTGTCCAGCATTGATGATTGAAGGGCTGAGAACTTCACCAACAAAACTCTCTTATTTTTTTTAATTTACAAGCCTTCTCTTGGAAATGGGTTGAAGAGTGGTCGTCCTTAGCTCCTTTTCCTTAGGACACAAAATTTCACTTTTTTAAAAAAAAAAATTCCCCATTTTTAACTTCCTATAGAACACATTTCCCAATTTTTTTTATTGTCACGGGACTACCTCGGAGAAAACTAACTGACCAAATAACAAAAAGAGAAAAGGAGAACTAAGAAAAAACAAAAAAAAAAAACAACAGAAACAAGAAAGCTACATTACCAGTCCTTGCAACCCTCACATTGCACCATGAGATCATCTGGGTTATATGGCATCTCACATTTGCAATACCTTCAAAAATCAAAAAGCACCAGGACCTCAATCAAATAACACACTAACAAAAAATAAAACACATTCCAGCATACTCAAATCTAAACCATGTTGAAAGAAAAAACTAACACTGCAACACGGTCTGGTGTGAAACCTCCAGTAGCAGCCTTATACTCAAACCTACAATAATAATCCTCAGCTCCAACATTCTCGAGCTTAGTATAGTTCTTAAAAGAGTGAACTATACACTTCCCTTCAATAGTGTGAGCACTTTGTACATCATAATGATCTGATAAGAACAACTCTTTTGCTCCATGAAACTGCCTGCGCCCTCCCAAAGACTCTTCTGGCCTATAGTACCATCTCACTCTAACCTTCACATTGTTTCTGCTATCAGCCTCAATCGCCTCAATTTTTGCCACGTATGAAGGCCTACCAGTATCAGATGGTCTCATCAATACACAATCCCCCACTACATAAACACAAGAAAACACATAAAAAGATCAAAACTTTACAACAACCCATGATCAAATACACAAAACGACAACAACCCATTATCAGAAAAACCACAAAACAAACGAAAATCAGAACTTTACAACAACCCAGATAAATATAACTGCGAAAACGCATTTTGAGAATGTTATTACCTCTAACAACTTTGGTAGTGCCACGAATTGTGTAGGAGTCAAGGTCCCTCTTGCCTGTTTTAGGCTTGGAGATGATGCCTCCTGGTCTGGTTTTAGCCATGGGACCTTAAGACTTCAAGTGTCTTCTCTTCTTGATACTGATGAAGTAGGATTTTGGTAGAAAGTGGAGTGGAGATTTTGGAGGGAGAGAAACCCTAGCTTCTTGACATTGAAGAGAGAGAGAGAAGACAACAGGAGAAGATGCCGTGACCCTTGACCTGTTACGGTGTCATTTTTTTTTTTTAGTGTGTGTGTAAGCTTAATTAACCACAAGCTATGTAGTTTGGCTGTAATGATATGGATTTTCTTTTTCTTGTAAAAGTTTAAGGATTGGTTTCGTATTTGGTTAAGTTTTGTCATTGGGTTTTGGCTAATGGGGTGTTGCCATGCAACCCAATTTGTGTAAATATTGGATTGTCTTTTCTTAGTTTTGTCTTTATGTCCCATCCCATCTATTTTTGTTTTATCATTAAATAAAAGTTATTAATGTATTCTATATTATGTTTTTAAAATATTTTTTTATTTAAAAATATATTAAAATAATTTTTTTATTTTTAAAATTTTATTTTTTATATTAATACATTAAAACGAATCCAAAAAAACTAAAATAATCAAAATTTAGACAAAAAAAATATTTTAATTACACTACAAAATATCTATTATATATTAAATAAGTTAATTTAAATTAATTTAAAATCATGTTATTTTAATATTTTATTTTAAAAACAAATCAAACAATGATTAAATCATAAGTCGACATAACAAGTCAATCACATATGACCGAATCAATTTCTATCTAATTTAATTTAAAATTCAAGTTAAATCAATTTTAATAATGTTATTTTATCTTAAGATCATTTCAAAATTATATTATATTATTTAAATTTAATCAAATCAATCAAGTTTGATCGAATTAATTCTCATTTAATTTAATTTAAAAATCAAGTTAAACCAAGTTTAACAACACTAATTTGCATACTTAATTATTCTAAAATAAAATCACAATCATATAAATTCAATTTAAAACCACTTAGATACCATTTAAATTAAAATTTCATAATTTAGTATAATTATATGTTCAATAATAAAGTTGGAATATTTTTATAAAAATAAATTGATTGAAATACTATTATTTTTTTATAATTGTGACATTTTGAAATCAAAACTATTCAAAAGACTCAATCAAACCTAGTCTCTAATCAACAATGTTGTCACGGAACAGTCAGACCCTTCTTGACTCGATGATAGAATTTTCAAAAGTTGCAAGGGCATCTTGTCCTGGCATGCGAAGCGACCCATAAGAGTGAACTGAGGCCATTGGAGGCACATTGATCCTTACATATTCTCAACATGTATGATGTGTCCAAATCAAATGCCCACAATTTACGATGCGATGCGGACCTACCAACCGTTCCTTTTCAACTCTTAAGCCTTGTGTTCTTGACCTGACAACGGTCATTATGTTGCCAAGCTTGTAGCTTCATCAACACGCATAATCCTGAGTGGGATTCCATGTGGCATTGAGTATCAATTCAACCTCAACAAATTTCATCTTGAAATGCACATATTAGGAATATCAATCATCGAATGGCTTATCCTGAGGCTCGTTGAGTAGATTAGGCTGTTCTTTCGGTGTTACGAAACCAAAAAATACAGACACAGGAAAGAAGGAAACATAAAATAAATAACTTTAAAGTAGGTGTTTGTATATGTAGACATTTGACATAACTGTGAAGGAGAAATGGTCTCTTTTCTATGATATTCTCACCTGTCCGTCGAGTCACCACCCATGAATGTTCTCACCGTCCTTTGTTTGGTGACTGATTCCCCACATGCAAGATACGAGAATCTGCTGACAATAAACAGGAAAAGCTAGTAATCAGGAGTCGTCGAATGGCAAGGAATCTTAATTTTTCAGAAGATCGTTGTTACAGAAATGAACACAACGCTAGAACATCCCTTGGGAAATTAATTTGTACACAAATTTGACACTTTCATGGTCAAGGAGGCATGATCAGCTGCGTCGCACAGCAAATCTTACACAGATTTCACTAATTATAGTAGATTCAAATAGTCCTAATAGCTATTCTTCAGTGCCTTCACGATATCCACCCACGAATGAATGCGTGAAGAAGAACAAAAATGCAGCTATTTTCATTGCGTTGTCAAACAAAAAAAAAGGTTGAACACAAGTCACTTTTGTTACATATACATCCGATGAAATTTTATGGACGATCAATTTCATCCAGTCTCACCAATAGAAACCAGAGAAAAGTATTATACACTAGAGTGCATGTGGGAGGTCCAGCTTTTTATCTCCATCGAAGGCCTCACCATGACTGCAAAGACACAATCTTTAATAATTTGGCAGAAAATCTAAAAAAAAAGACGTAGATATTGATTAAGCAATGACAAATGATCACCTGAGATAGCTCAGAGCTGACATTCGATAGAGACAGGTGAACACCAGAATATGTAACCCAATTGTATAGAAAAATGCAAAAGTTTGAGCATATCTGCAATAGTTATTTTAATTTAGAACTTTTGAAACATTGGAGAATACTTGCATAAAAAGGTGGGAACTAAGAACACGGTGTATAAGATGAATGCTATGAACAGGAAAAGCATGTAGCAGCACACATCGAACAGGGGCAACAAGGATACTCAACCACAAGTGAACATGACACATATGGAGCACAAATATCCATATTCATGGGTGAAAATTATATTTTTCCCAGCATAAGCTGAAGAAAAAAAAATGGGCATGTGCAAAAATCAAAGATGCAGAGACAGAGAGACATGCCTTTCCTTCTGCTGCGCGTGCTGACAAAGCAATCTTCAACCCCCAACGCCTCACCTTGTTTAATTCAATAGCATGACTTTGTGGTTTAGGACCGTGCATAACAGCACCACCTCAAAACAGTGATCCAAACATTAATGTTAGGTCCACCTAACTGATCTTCAAGTTAAAGAAGCATTGACAATCAAGTAAAACAAAGATCATCAAGGGTGAAAGAGGCTCTTTACCTGGGGCCAACGCAACGTTCCATACCTTGCTTGGCCAGCGTGCTTTTGTCTATATGGCTTTCTTCCAGTCCCACTAACCTCACTGATTGTTTTAGTTGAATATGTTCCCTGTTGACAACTCAATTGATACCAGTATCAGAGGCATCCACTTTATAAAGAGGAAGGCCTAACGTGCAGGTAGCAGATTTTTTTAAGAACATGAAAGTTAATCCAATTAGGAACACAATACTTGTCACGGTTCATGACACATGGCAAGATAAAAACTAGCAAGTCATCAGACAGCTTTTCATAATAAACAAACCCAACAGGTTTTATCAATGATATGATTAGGAAGAGAGTTCTACATTTGTCATAATCCATTAATTTCTTTGAGGATTTTAAGCATGGTGGTTTGAGACTACCTATTGTTGTTTTGCAAGCTGCCATCACACAACACAGTGAATAATATCATTCCTGACAGGGGCATTTAAAACATCACCAGCCAAAACCATTAAGCCCTTGTCCTAGTTATGAAAATTTGTCGCTGGAATTACCAGGTCCTGAAAAAGTCCTGTATCACAACATCATGTCAATATAATCAATATAATATCCCTGATTGTAATTATTTTTAAAAAAAAAAAAAGAAGAAGAAGAAGAAGACAAAATTAAATTCAGAGCTATTAAAACTTCTACAGTGAATCAACAAGCCCAATAAGATAAATCTCATTCTCACGATTTTATATATTCAAGGAAAGAACATAACTAAAACTGTATTTAAATCACTCCCAAGAGTCAAAACTCACAATGCAGCGTCAACCAGTAAGAAAAGTGAACTTTTATTGGATTGTATTCACATGATATTGCATGTTCCATGGAAGAGATTAAACAATATCATGTAGGACACATATCATACAAAAATAGGTGAATTGGCAGAAGGGAAAAAAAAATATTGCAAAAGAGTTAGAATCCCCTTCAGTATGTGATTTTTTTTCTTTTTCCTCTTCCTTGTAAATTTGATGGGGGGGAAGTGGTAATCATGAATAAAAATCTGAAGTAAGATGCAACTGTTTAAGAACTGAGGTCAAAACTATTCTACCTACCTTTTCTTTCTTAGTTTTTTTTTTTTTGTCTCATTTAATCAGGAAACATCCAACTAAAAGATCAATCTAGAAAAATAGCTAGATAATTGTATAACTGAACGGCCCAACTTCATGACCAGGATTTGATAAAATTGTGTAACCAGACTAAAAGAGTTGAAACCAGAACCACATTAAGTTGTTGGTTCGAGAGTCTTTGTTCAGCAGCAAGTTAAAAAAATAAAAGTTACAGTCCCAATCACCCTTTTATCATTTAATACCACAGGGAGGACTACATTGAACTAAATGTGGAGAAATGCAAAACAAGTGCACGACATATCACTGTATTGCCATACAAGTGAAATTTAAACTCTCTTCATAGTCCGTACCTATCTCACATTGTGGCGTTACCACATTCTTTGCAGATAATGAATCAGAAGGAAACAATCCATCAGTAGATTCAGAAGTTCAGTTGGACATTGAAACCTTCCATAAGCAAGGGAAGACCCCCTACCCTACATTAAAACATGCAGCACCATCAATTCATGAGTTTATCAGTCGATGCAAATCCAAAACGAGTTTGACAAGCTGCACATAAATAACCCACATCCTCGAGGTTCAGAATTTGATGTGGACGAAGAAGGAAAAAATTTACAAACAATGAGAACAAACCTTGATAAAGCTAGAAGATTCTGCAGAAAATAAACAATTCCCGGAAAAATGCCATACAAATCTGCTACAGCAAAGGCAATCAAAATTCAAACAAAGAGCTAAAAAGCTAAAAATCTAAAAAAAAAATCACAGAAAAATTCCAGTAAAGCAAGTTCCTTTACCATTAGAAGCTCGAAATGATTGACTGGTGAGACTAGATGAATCACCACAGCGACCAAGCCGAGAGAAGGATACAAAATTCAAACAAAAAGCTAAAAAGCTAAATAAATAAAAAACCACAGAAAAATTCAAGTAAAGCAAGTTCCTTTACCATGAGAAGCTCGAAATGATTGACTGGTGAGACTAGAAGAATCACCACAGCGACCAAGCCGAGAGAAGGATCCAAAAGAACGCAAAATCCTTCTCGAAATCGACAGTCATAACTCTAACTACCTAGAAACACAACTCCACTGATCCAAGCAAGCCAATGCCACTTCACCTGTTCATCTATTACTCAAAGTTCAGATTTTTCACTTTTTTATCCTGGTAATAAACAGGAATATTGAAACCCTGATTGGATTATTGACCATTAATTATGATAATAAAATTTCAAACTTTCATAAAGGAAACTAAAAAATAATAATAATAATAATAACTGCTATGTGTTTGATAAAATGCTTCATCAAAGAATACAAACGTAGCTCGGGATCTGTTGGGGTTAAAAAGGAGAGTACCATGAGATGAAACCTTGAATGTAGAAATGAGACCAATGATTAATAGTCTTCGATCGTCCTCCAGCCGGAGAGCATCGTTTTTGAGAGAAAGGAAGCCCTGTAAGGGTGGGTGAGAGGAGGGGAGAATAGCAGAGCAAAACCTCAAAGCTTTCTTCCCATGGGATTTCGGGGGAGGTTTAATGGGCCACTCCTCTCTTGACAAGAAGCCTTTGAGGATTATGGGCTGCCTTCAGAAACAAAACATATGCCAACATTTTTATTTATTTATTTGAGGTCCCATTAGGTAAAACGGGGTTTCGTGGGAAGTTTAATGGGCCACTCCTCTCTTGACAAGAAGCCTTTGAGGATTATGGACTGCCTTCAAAAACAAAACATATGCTGTTTTTTTTTTTGTTTTTTTTTATTTAAGGTCCCATTAGGTAAAAAAATATATCATACTTTTAAAACCTAACTATTAAATTCACTCATGACAAGATCTAGATTACAAATTAAAAAAGTTAACTTGGGTTAGTATAAAAAAACAATGATCAAAAGAATATTGTTATGACAAAACAAATCAATTAATTTTAAAACGATTTTATTTGAGTTTATCAGATTACATGTCAACGGATTTTTTATTGGGACAACCCACCCGTTAGATTGGCCCAAATTTTATAACTAGGAAATATGCAATATAGAGAGTGGTGATAAAAATAACCCTTCATTCAAGAATTAGCTTGTAATTTCAAATGAATCAAAAAATCATCCATTTTCAATTTAATGAAAGCATCTTTTTTTCAAATAGAAGTTTCTTTATGGGTTTTTTTTTTCAAATGGAAAATTACAATAAGAATGCATAAAGCATGTTCAGTCAAATCGTATGATGCATTATTTCATGATATTTAGATGATAATACTTGAGTATGCATGACAATAAAGTGTTCGCAAGCATGATATTGATCTATTTATACTTTGTTTGCCATCAATAGAAATAATATTTTTTTTCTTCAAAAAGAAATGTTAGCATTGAAGTTATTTTATCTAGGTTATGAAAAATATTATGTTATTATAGGTACTAGATATGTAGTATTGGTAAATGAGGTATTGGAGGAAAATTTGAAGTTAAGTTTTATTATGATTTCTGTAGTTACTTTTTAGGTATTATGAGATGAGATTATGGATTTAATAAAAGCATTGGTCGAGCATCGAAGAGAAGGGAAGAAAATCCATTTTCTTTCAAAACAATTACAAATCAATGAAAGTAAGTATAATATATAGGTGGAAATAATTTCTGATTAGATGGATGTATACATCAAAGTCTTTTCAGTACTATACAAAATATTCAAATTAATTTTTCTAAAAAATATAAAGCTAGTTATTAAAAAAACAAAAACCTATAACAAAGCCAATAATTATAATTATAGAAGTCAACAGGCATGAAGAATCAATTAGATTATTATAGAGCTTGTAATGGATTGATAAGAGTATTATTGCAATAAATTAAAATTACAAGAGGTTTTTTCTTGGAAATTTGTATTGAAGTATTTGATTGGATTTTATTCACTTATTTAATCTTTCCAAAGAAATTGATTGTATGGATTCAATTGGGGGATCCCATAGATTCAATTATTGAAAGTTATGTGAGATTGGATTACAGTAACATCAGTATCATTCTGAAAAATTTACTTCTCAATCTTGTTTCCTTTTTACAGATATTCCAATCCCTTTTTCTTTCTAAATAAACTGTAACGTAAAATTCCCATCAAATCCAAGTTCAAAATCCAAATAAACCATCTTACGAGTGCTGTGGATGTAGCAGGAATTTTACATTGCTCGTGCATAATCAAATGAGAATCTAGTAAATTCTCTTGCCCCTATATACATTGTGACAGATATAGGCATTAAACTAGATCTAGCCCTGCAACTCGACCCTTCGAAGCCTGGTCCGGACCCCTACCAAGTCACCAGATATGGCCCCCTTTTCCAGACTAGATCCCAAAATTTTGTCGAAAGTAAATGAGTCAGTAATCGAATTCACCTATAGGAAGTTTTAAGACTTCCACAAGAACATGCAAAAGCAGATACATAACATGATGATCAACACTCGAAACAATAAAGACTTGACATGAAAACTTCATAAATAGAACATGAACTATCGCATGAGCAAGAGTTCATTTCAGCCACAAAAGACTCCAGTGTAAACGGGAAATGGAGCAATGCACCGATGATAAACATAGAACCCGCGTAAGCTTCAATTTGATATCCATGGCCCTGGAACAGGCTTAAGCGGGATATGATTCATGCAAGTATAATAGCGAGGAGCCCCCAGTTATAAAATGGCATTTCTTTATGCCTTGAGAGAGTCTTAACCTAGCAGGAGCCAGGCACCCACACCCATCTATAAACAACACTTAAGAGTGGAGAACATTACTATACTATATATATATCTATATAATTAGAGACGGGCTAGTTTCACAACATTCAACTACATTAGATAGCCTCCGGACGCATAAAAGTACACAATATATATAATTTGCATGTCAAATGGGGCAAGCGTATGAAGAATTTCACTTGCATTCCAGCAGTAAAGATCAATCATGTATCATGCATGATCTTCAAAGCAGTGTGGGAGAGATGTCCATTGGGAAAGGATTGCCCAAAACATTATCCATGTAGTAATGAGGATGGCCGGCATCCATCACCACAAACTGCATGTCTTCCGATGGTTTCCAGTGTCGTTTCCTTTGGTTAATGAACCAGTTGTTTATTTGCTTCTGATCCAGACCAGTGGATTCAGCAAGGGCCAGCTTCTGCGACTCCTGTTGACGCATAAAATAGCTAAAAAATCTATGAACAAAAATATACATAAAGAATTGTCAAACATAATGTAATCTCCGAAGCAAAAATTCTTAACTGCCTACTTACAAGAGTTGAATTACTTATAGTTTGCACTTTCAATAAAATTCCACGCGGCACAAACAAATTTGTTAGGAAAGGTTTGAGAAACATCCGCAGCCACCAAAAACATCTTTGAAAAAACAAGGAAATCTAAACCAAGAGGTAATTAACCGAGGGGAAGCAAACAAGGGTTAATTTAGATCCACTAAAAGTCTTCATGAACCACTTGTCGGATGAAACAGAAGCCAACGATGAGAGAAAGGAGAGGAGAAAAATCAGCTTTTACGGTGCTGTGACATGAAGAGGGACATAAATGCTTCCCCGGCTTCTAATTCTTACACTAAGGCGCAACAAAGTATGGCATTGACGAGGTTAGATGATAAAAACCATACATACCGATGGATATGGCCATTTGTAATGCCTGCTCCACCAATCCAGCAGCTGTTGCCTGGCTTCTTTCGGTAACTTCCCTTTCTTTCTCTTTTTCATGAACTCCTGCTTGAGACTCCCTAAATATCCACTGTACCTGCGAAGTAGCTGACCCTTCAGTTCTTGATCTTCAGCTTGAGGATCTATGAAGTTGTTATTCACATCAACCTCTTCTTCAGATGACACATTCCTATCATTGCCATCACCACAACCTGATGACAACATAAATGAGTTAGCAGCTCAAAACGCATTAAAATATCCCATGAAAAGTTACTGCAGCAACTAGCATGATATTTTCGTAGTAATTGTGTGTTGAAAGACAGTAAAGCAGCATCCATACTGCTGCTGCAGCAGAAAAACCTTGCTCCATTACCACTTACATATGGAAATATACAATTATTTGAACTTCCATCATTTTCATGAAAAAGAGGGAAGCTAGTCCTTCAAATGTATATTTCTGGTCCTATCCTTTCTTACTTTTTTCATGAATTACAAGGAAAGAGTCAGACAGTCAGTAACACATTTAATGAATCTGATTCTGATGAACCATCCTTAAAACTCTAATCAAACAACCATTTACCTAAAAGGCATATAAAAAGTATACTATAGCAATAACCTAAGACAACGAAAGATATCCTTGCATCAATGAGTAAGGCTTCATGAAAATAGATCGACAAAACTCTACATATACTACGTCATTATGAATTTGCCCTATATTTGCAGAGGGAAAAGAAGGGATAATCTGAATACAAGTTCTGCACCGTTCTAGCACTAAGAAATTCATCATTGTACTGCCTTGGAAAAATTCATCAGACAGATTAGGTTTCGTTGATAAGATTGAAAAACACTCCAGAATCTCTTACACCTTGTTCTCGCTCATGCGATCCTATATTATAACTAAAGAATCATGGCAGTATCACTGTAACAACTAGTGAGCATGAATGGGGTCCTTTAATATTTAGGAGATGCAAATGAAACGGATTGCATTTTAATTACAACAAATGGATTTACTAACAGTCCAAGTCCATTAGAGGCCTCTAAGTGCTCGTTTTCCGACTCAGTATACCTTGCTCCGAAGCCAACAAAGTAAGAAGAATATATGCATACATGTTAATCCATAGAGGACTGCATTATTGTCCATGCAGAACCAGATAGACCAAGAAATTCTACCTAGATGCAAAATTTAACACACATCACTCATTATACGAAGAAAATTAACTTATAATAAGGTTGGAAATAAGCTCTCACAGCTTCATATAACTCTAATTTAGCTAAGAAATTATTTGTTGTATTACAGAAATCTTTCAAGAGGTGGAGACAACCACAACTCCCTTCAAGAAGTTTCGTCCCTTAAAAACACGGTTATCACTACAGTTCATTATGAAAAATAAATGAAAGATTGTGAATCAAATTTAGTCCCTTGACATGTATTGTGATTTAGGTATCCTATGGGAGAACCTGCTCCAATTCTAGCAATACTAGTAACTTTGCAGTCAAAAGAACAAAAGAACACACTACAAGCTGTTCTGATTTCCATAAAATACACAACCACTAGAGAAAAGGTCCTTTTACAATGGATGCAGATCTCCTTCACACATCACAAGTCCATATTGATCAGCCTCTAATCGCATAACCCTCATCCGTGTTTCCATCATCCTTAAAAGTTTTAAGCTCGTGATCCATAATCTGAACACTAAAATTCTCAAGGAACCCTAAAAATATGAACACTATTATCCCTCAACTCACTAAAATATGATCACCTGTGTATCTAATCTATTTTCAAAACTTTAAACATCCAAGCCCTGCAATTGCCATCTTATCAGCCAGATGTATGAGTTGCTTTCTACGAAGAATCTTCTATGCAATCGAGACTCTAGCAGCCAGATATCAAAAGTACTTACAATTGTCTGGCAAAAACGCATATAAATTATAAGAACCTAGCTTTCAACAACATCAACAACAGTACTAGTACAATATTGATTGGAAATAAATGGGCCAATATCTACCAATACAGGAAGTAGAATTGAAGAAAAACAAAACAAAATACACAAGCACCGAGAAGAGAATCAAATCAGAGAACATTAACCCTACCACCCCATCGATGTTCAGCAAGAAAGACCGTCTTCTCTATGGATACCATACCACCTCAAACAGTTGCATCTAGGGAAAGAAAAAAAAAATGTACATGCCAGGGAAATGAATATGATAGCACCCACTTTGGGAAACAAGCTCTTCGATGTTGTTAATTAATCCTTCTTGGAAACAAACACATGCATGAAGTCCTATTAGTATTTTAATAAAGAATCAAATCAACAATAATAAACAAGTAAAATATATTATAATTTGGAGCTCAAAGACCTTAACACACCGATAGAAGGAAAGAAAGAGAGGGGAGGGGAGGGGGTGGGGGGGTAGAGCGAGAGGTTATGATCACCAGAAATTGGAGAGGAAACAGTGAGAGCTTTGAATTGACACTCAACCCTCTGAAGAAAAAGCATGGCTTCCTTTAAGGGTTTAGAGAGCTCTTGCTCATACTTGGTCAGCATCTCACAGTAAGCCTCCATGAATTGGTCAAGGGCTGGATCTTCACCGATGCAGCCTGTGTTAGCGGGGGCCATAGAAGCAGCCGATGCGCAAGCTTCTTCTAGCCTAGCCACCACTTCAGGTGGTGCTCCAACCTGAAGAAATAGTGACATGTGTGAGAGATACATATTTATATCCCATGAATGAAAGGGGAAGGAAGGAAAGAGAAGAACTAATTAAGCTCATGTCTCTATCATGTGTATTTGCTTAAAAGGGTTTGACCTCTCACTTTCTTTGCAACAGAATTTTTCTTGGATGCATCAAAAGAACCCCGAAAAAGTCTAGGATTTGGGAGATGTTTACTTCTTAGATCCATAATTACAAGAACTTTTGGCAAAATTTGAGGATAACTGAGTTAGTCTACTTCCACAAGAGAAAGAGTGTTGCTACTAGGTATGCATGAGAGCAGGAAGAAACACAAATATATTTATGGGTTTGGGGTGTTTAGTTAATAGGGTTACAGAGACTGGAAATTCAGCTTCGTTCTTCACCTTCTGACAATTAGCATAGGCAGCAAGGAGACGATGGTAGTGAGGATGAGCCATAATTTTGGCCTTCACAGAAGAACTACTACCATCATTGTTATCCATGAAATAACACCCAGTAGCAGTGACAGTGTTGTTGTGGTTGTGATCGTCAATAATCATAGAAGAAGAGCCACTAGCATTACTATGGATACGGTTATGGCCTTGATTGTTTGTAGGAGGTAGAGGAAGGAATAAGGTATTTGATATTGACGAATCGCCCTCATTAGCCCGATGATGATGATGAGCAGAAGACGAAGAAGACATGAGAGGCGTCATCATCATCATAGGGCATAGTCCATTGCTGTTGTCTCCAAAAGCCATCATACATGAAGTGGTACTTGAACCACCACCACCACCACCACCCTCCATTATCTCTCTCTCTCTCTGTCTCTCTCTCTCTCACTATCTTATCTTTTTCTTAGTTGTTCACTTGTGTGCCTTGCAACTTGGTAGCTACTAGTGAAGTATTAGTAGTAGTACTACAAATTTTAACCCCATCCCCCCCCCGTCTCTCTCTCTCTCTTTTCTTCTCTCTTTTTCTTCCCACCTACCTATGCAAAACCTTGTATTTTCTTTGCTCAAAAAGTGGGGTGTAGTATTAGTATTGTGCAGTGCCCTCCCGGGATTTATGCTTCAAAGACCAGACTTTTTCAGAGAAATCCTAAATAGTGATAGTGTAGATAGTAGCAAAAGAGTCAGTATCTTGTTATATGTTGGTAAGAGGGTTTGGTGCTATCTTGGCAAGCGAGATAAGAGTCTCTGTCTGCCAAAAAAGACTGCACAGATTTCCTTCGGAAAATGAGTGAGGAGTGAGTGAGTTTCTGGTCTTTAAAAAGAAAGCGGTAATAGCAGAGTGCACGCGAGAGAGAGGGAGAGAGAGAGCAGCAGCAGCAGGTGTGGCGGTGGGTTGATAGATGGTAAAATGAAAGGAAATATTTGGGTTATCTTTGAGGGACTGTTCCAAAACTTTACCTTCCCAATGAAAACTCAAGTCTCTACCTCCCTCTTTTCTTGCACTGCCACTGCCATTACTGGCAAAGAAGAAAAAGGTGAGAGAGAGAGAGAGCCAAAGTTGCGAGAAAAAAAAATATGAACGATCAAATCGAGGAAATATGAGAAACCAGCCACGAAAGAAATCTGCCTCTAGTCTCTTTGTGGTGTAAAATGGAGGTTTAGATGGGGGCACGGTTATCAATATAACCCTACACAAGTCTCTTCTCTCTCTCTCTCTCTCTCTCTCTCTCATACAGTATCTGTAGAGTACACTACAGTTTCTTTCTTCCTTTCATCTCTAATATTTAATGCGGGGTTTTGATAGCAATGTGTCCATTAATATTCTTCCTAACTTATATGCTGTCCTCTTCTCCACCTTAACCTTAACCCTAGGGCCTTAAAGCTCCCAATATTATGTCCACCCACCATCTCCCCTTCTTCTTGTTCATCTTTCTTATTTTGCTGTGACAGTGGCCACACTTGTCCTTGTTGTTTTGGTGGGCTTCGAGCTCTTTAATGCCACCCCTCTCCAACTCATCATGCTATGTTATTTTTTCACAAATCTCTGGTGAAGAAATCTTGATGATAAAAAAAATATAAGCTAGGAAAAAGTTTTAGGTTCTGTTTTTTTATGTTTATAAAAGAATGTTTGAAAAAATTTAAATTTATTTTTTATTTTAAGTTAATATTTTTTTGTGTTTTTAGATTATTTTGATATGTTAATATTGTCGCACCCAAAAAAAAATCAAATCAGCGCGCGGCATCGGTTGGCGATTTTTCATCTCGTTGTTGCGTTTGCTTTGAATTCGTTCGTTGGAGTCGCCACCTAGTAATTTATTGAAGGCTACTAGGAAACCGGATGCACTGGTCTTGTCAGAGATTCGCGGGTAAGGGACTGGTTGTGGTTAGGGAAGGTATCAGCACCCCTAACACACCCTACCTGAGGTAAGCTGCTTCGCGAATTTGATGTGTTAAAGAAGTTTTAATAATTGTCTTTTCTTCGGAAATTAGAAATATCACTTACGTATAAGTTAATAATTCTTAACCGTGATCCGATCAAAATATTAAATTCTTCTTTAATATATTTGCAATTTTATCATTAAAATATATACAAATAAATAAAACAAAATACAAGCACACACATACACTTTCACTATTTTCTTTTCTTTTCTTTTACATCCACAATACAAATACAAAATCCAAAATAAATAAATAAAAATACACCAACACACACAACCCTTTTTTATTATTATTTTCTCTTTCTTTTCTTTTCTTTTTCTTTTCTTTTCTTTTCTTTTACATCCATATTTACAAAAATACAAATTACAAAAACTCAAAACTAAACAAAAATTACATTAAACAATTCTAAAATTACTAAACAACCATTCAGAAACTCCAGGAATTTGCTGGGAACGTTTTTTTTTGTGAAGCCATGGACACCAGGAACAGTGGCGGCGCGTGGAACTCACGCCCACCGCCACTGGCGGCGCGTGGAACCACGCACCGCCGACCATGCCAGAAACAGGCGGGTCTGCCCTGTTTTCTCCTCCTCTTCTCTTCCCTTCCGGTGGTGACACCCACCGTCACCTGCAAATGCACAAAAAACGCAAACAAAGCAGTTGATTTTAATTTTTTCTTAGTTTTTCAGATCTGTTTTTGGGTCTTCTTCATCGGTTCGGGTCTGCTTCCTTCTCCTTCTTCGGATCAGTTTCTCCTCTGCCTCGTCCCTTCTCTGTTATGGGAGGGAGCTGTTAAGTTGTAGATCCGGCAGTGGTGAGAAATGAAGAACGGGTGGCTACGGCTGAAGAGGGAGACCGTGGGTCTGTCGCCGGCTGAAGAAGGAGGACCTGTTGACTGTGCTCTGTGCTCTCGGTGGCGGAGAGGAGCGAACAGATCGGGTCTGTGGGCGTGCCGCTGATGCTCGGGTGGAACTGAGGAAGACGACGGACGGATATGGGTCCGGGCTGAAGAGATCGACGGCGAAGAAGACGCTGCTGAGGGGGAAAGCTCCGGGTTGATGGAGATGAAAAGGAACGGCTGAGAGAGGAGAGTGAAGGTGAGGGCTGTGTGGTTGATGGCTGTCCAGAGGGAGCAGGGAAAAAATGAGCGGCTGTTTGGGCAAAGGTTTGTTTGGCCGGTGTCCAAAAAATGCTAGGGTCGGGTGGCTGCTGTTTTGGCTTCCGGAGAAGAAAACTCGGGGAGAAAAATTCCAAAAACCCAGCTGGGAGGGGGCGGCTGTGATTGGGTTTTTTAGGTTTTTTGTGGCTTAGGGTTTGTTGTTGTATTTTCTGGTGCTTCCAAAATTGCCCCCCCTTTTGAATGTGTTGAGGAAACCAGTATTTATAGGCAAAATGTTGCTAGGTTTTTCAACTTGGTCCCTCAACTTCTTTCTTTTTTGTAAATTTTGATTTTTTTTATTTTTTTGTATTTTTTGAAAACGAGCAACATCAACGTCGACTTAAATGCGGAAAATCAATGATTTAAAAATGACGCGTGGAAAGTCGAACGCGTTTGAAAATCTTTTAACAATTTAAATTCTTTTTTAGACGACGTTGAAAATGCTAAAATGATGAAAATATATAAAAAACATTTTTGGATTTTCTTTGTTTTTTTTCAAATTTTTTTGGATTTTTTTTGAAAATATATCAAAACATGGGTCAAAAATTGGGTAGCAACAGATGCCCCCTCTTTACAATGCTTACGAAGCAAAACTCTTCAAAATTTTGCATAGTAAGCTTTGTAAAGAAAACAAAAGGAAAATGATTTCATTATCTTGGGCGACCTGCCCACACATACTCACTCAAGTCTATTTTCACGGGCGACCTGCCCACACATACTCACTCTGGTCTATTTTCACGGGCGACCTACCCACACGTACTCACTCAAGTCTTTTTCACGGGCGACCTGCCCACACATACTCACTCAAGTCTATTTTCACGGGCGACCTGCCCACACATACTCACTCAAGTCTATTTTCACGGGCGACCGACCCACACTCTCCCAATAGTCTATTTTCACGGGCGACCTGCCCACACATTGGGTTTACCTGAGATCCCATCTGGCGACCTCATTCAACTGGAACGAAAATATGTGTAACTCGGTTAACCTGAAATCCCATCTGGCGATTCCCTTTAACCAAAGTTACATGAGATCCCATCTGGCGACCTCACTCAACTGGAACGAAAATATGTGTAACTCGGTTAACCTGAAATCCCATCTGGCGATTCCCTTTAACCAAAGTTACATGAGATCCCATCTGGCGACCTCATTCAACTGGAACGAAATATGTGTAACTCGGTTAACCTGAAATCCCATCTGGCGATTCCCTTTAACCAAAGCTACATGAGATCCCATCTGGCGACCTCATTCTGGTCTCATTGTACGGGTGACTAACCCTCGAAAAATGCTGGTCTCATTGTACGGGTGACGAACCCTAGTGCTGGTCTCATTGTACGGGTGACGAACCCTAGTGCTGGTCTCATTGTACGGGTGACGAACCCTAGTGCTGGTCTCATTGTACGGGTGACGAACCCTAGTGCTGGTCTCATTGTACGGGTGACGAACCCTAGAAATATGATGGTCTCATTGTATGGGTGACGAACCCAAGAAATATGATGGTCTCATTGTATGGGTGACGAACCCAAGAAAAATGATGGTCTCATTGTATGGGTGACGAACCCAGATGGAAAAAATATGATGAAGTGGTCTCGTTGTGATGGGCGACCTACCCAAATAGATAGAATGTGAAATGCGGTCTCATTGTAATGGGTGACCTACCCAGATGGAAAAAATGTGGAAAACTGCGGTCTCATTGTCATGGGTGACCTACCCGGATGGAAAAAATATGAAGAACGGTCTTATTATGATGGGTGACCTACCCCGATGGAAAAAAATGTGAAAAGCACGGTCTTATTATGATGGGCGACCTACCCAGATGGAAAAAACGTGATATAACAAGTGTGAAAAATAGGACTTACCTGGCGAAGTTCTGAAGGGATGACAGAAGAAAGGGCTGGAAAACTTGGTGCTTCCTGATAATTCTCGATCATAGGGTTTGAAAACTCGGTGTTTCCTGACTGCAAGGGTTGAAAACTCGAGGTTTCCCGATTGCAAGGTTGATCTTTTCATTTCTTTGGGATTTTCCTAATGGTAGGGTTCATCCCATCGTCCTTTTATTCCATGATCAAAACCGATTCTTTATTTATCATCACCACGATGCTTCTTTCTCTTTTCACCATCTTGCTGGACCTCATTAAGGATTTTCCTGTAATAATTCAAAAATATGTGCAAATGTTTTTTTTTTTTTTTTTTTTTTTTTTTTTTTTTTTTTTTTTTTTTGAGGTTAGATGATATGCATGCATCCTTACCTGATTTGAAATATAGGCCCCCCTTTTTGATGCTCCATCGTCATAGGGTGCCCTTGTTTGTATCCCAAAGCTTTCTTTGTTCTTCCGATGTATTGGCTCATTCATGTGTTAGCCATCCACTCAGTTGTAAATGCAGTGCCCATCCCGGGCTGTCTTCGACAATTACTGCTTGCATCGTTCATGAAGCTTGACCCTGCCCCCAAGTGTGGTACTGCTTGATTCATCATGCAGGGTTTTCTCTCCTGGCTTCTTCTGAGAATTATCCTCTGATTGATTGTGTGCATCATGCCAACACCTATCACGTTTGTTAATCAGTCATGAACTTGTCTTCGGTTGAAACACCATTCAAGTATGTATGGTCACCAGCCTTCATGGAACTGCCAAGTCATCCAGACATGTATCTCATGCTGCTTTGGCATCATCAATGATGTTCATGTTATCACCCATATTCATGCGGTGAAGTGCGCATTTGAGCTTCAGAATAGATGTCCCACAATCAGTCTTCGAGGTGGGTGCCTTTCCGACATTCATTCAGTGCAGTTGTGTGATAACATCTGTCCATAACCATATTTCAAAGAATGACAATATGAGATTGTCCTTTAAGTGCAGCATTGTTCCACAGTCAGTCTTGGTGGTATGCATCTTTTCTCCATTCAATTACATTCATCTGTGTATTCCTCATCGATCGCGAGCCATGTTTCAAAAATGATGATAGGAAAGTGCCCTTCAGGTACGTTTTTGTTTCTCCATTGCCGACAGGATTCAACTAAAGCATGGGCCATTTTGGAATGACATTGCCCCCAGTATGATCCGAGTGTGCTCGTTCATTGATTATCTGTCTTTGAACATCATTGTCTTCAGTTCACTGATTCATCATTTAAACATTGCCTCATAGCTGATCTGAGCACTGCTTGTTTTTCCTTTTCAAGGTCTACTGTATTGCCCCCAGCTGCTCAACTTTTCAAGGAGTGTCGAGGACTTCAATGTCATTTCTATCAACGATTTTGCATACTCAATCAATGTTCTTCTGTGTTTGATAATCTTCCTTGTTCTGGAATCAACTCTCATATTTCAAAGATCATGTCTGTTCAAAGTCTAGTTTGTTGAAATAAAATCAGAGATGTCTTTTTTTTGAAAATCTTTTGAAAATCAAGCTTTTTGATCAAAGGCCCAACACATTTTATTCGAAATATATAGTCCTTTGATTGTCATGCATTTTGAAAACAGAAATTGACCCAATGTAGGATTAAAAATGGCTTTTTCCATGGTTCTTTGTATCAATTTGAATCCTTGATATTGGGTATATCATTTGATAGTTTATGGTGAGGTGACCTTCTGTGAATTTCAAGGAAAACAACAGGCTCAAGTCAAAACTTGAGGATTCATGAAGGAAAAATGTTTTGTTTTTAGCAATAATTTTATCAACATGCATAACGACCGGTAACTTAATTCATGAAGTCACGACTCTTATGGAAAAACTCTTCAAGTTTTGAGAGCGCCATTTATCGGTTCAAGTTGATTGCTTGATTAAAAAGGGCTTTTAAAAAGCATGTAATGCAGGCTATGGTTCTTGGCTATGAAAGAAAGGAATTTCACAGGCTCAAAAGGTGTTTGAGGGTTTCAAAGACCTAGGATCAACATCAACTATTCATCAACTTGTTTTCTATTGTTGTCTTTATAGAGGAAACGACATATAACCTTGTTAACCTCAAAGTTCCGACTTTTCTTAACATAAGTCATAATGCAAATCCAACTTTCTTTGAGGAATAACCAACCTTAATCATCTGATAACATCACAGGTTTTATAACGGATACCAAAAGTCAACGCTTATAGCTTAGTCTTTTTTCTGGTATTGACTTTTGTTGTGCCTTTCCTTGATTGAAATTTCTTTTGCTCTTCATAGACTTGATAGGCGTTCTCCTTCCTTTATCTTTGACTTGTATTTAAGTGAAGGAAATTTCAACTTCCTTTTTTCATTCTCTTTTTTTTTTTTTTTTTTTTTTTTTCCTCAAAATTTTCTTATATGCCCCCGGTCTATGTGTTTTCTTTTAGCTCTCTCTCAATCATTGGACCTTTGTTCTAAGCCTTCCCCTTTATCCATTAATTATATCAATGTCTCCAAAATATCTCTCATTTGCCCCCAGTGTGGGGTGTGATCCTAGTCAGGGTTTCTTTTTTTGAAAGAAAATATTTTACCAGGCTCAAAATGGGACTGCAAGGGATATAATCTTTAGAAAGTGAAGGGATATCAAAGATGGCCTTTTCTCATTTCAAGCAAGGTCGGTTAAAACCGATAAATTTTGACCTCATCCAGTGTAATGATTGGGACTTGTAAGAATCATGATTCACGAGTCCATAACTACCGAATCCACTACATGTCATTATGCATACTGTTAAAACTTAGCTATATGATATGTGGTTCAGTTTCAGGAGGTATGAGTTCAAAATTGTTTAGTCACCTCATGTTATTTTCAAGTATCGAGTCATTTCTGTAATCAAAACACTTTTAATCTTCCGACTTGATTAACCTTTATTGCATGTTGGAGTTTGATCAAAATATTTTGTCAAAATAAAATGTTAAACATCCATTGATTTCAAAACAACAAAGAGACAAAAGCAAGGCATGTTTCGTTGAAGGATGAGATGTGATCCCAAAACAAAATGCAGAATTCCAAAACAATATAATTGACTGTTCATCACCGTTCTTGAATCAGCTTTTCTGGCAATATTTGCGTTTTGCCAAACACTTTCGATCAACATGTCGTTCTGAAGTTGTTCGAGGGGCAATATAGCTAGTGACACCCTTCTTCAACGACTCCACCTGTCTCTTGCTCACCAACTTTCAGACTCCATTCTTGCAGTTCTTGAAACTGTTCACTTGAAATGGTTGAGGACCCCACCATGACATCACGTCTCTTATCTGGATTATACCACTGAGAAATTGGTGGTTGAATGGGATTTGTCGGAGTCAAGCAAAATTCTGGAATCTGGCAGATGCTGGTCGACCACTTAAACGGCAGAGGAATGTCCCATCTTGGCAAAGATATTTTAAGCAATTGATGATGCTGTGAGACCTGGCTATACCACATAATTAAGGGTTCACACTGTCAAAGTCATCTCCTGATTCACCTCTCATCATTGTTCTAGAATCCATGGCAGATCCTTCAATCTTTCTTCTCTTCATAGCTTGTTCAATTCTTCGGCAAATCCTCACAGCATTATTTCAATCTTCCAATGTTGCTATGGTTGGTTGAGGATTGTTAGAAAACTTTCTAACAGCTTGGTAATCTTGGCAGCGCCCAGAAACTTGTAGTATCGCCACTACCGACGTGTGGAATCACACATTGTCTTTATTGGAAGAGCACCTGATGAATCTAAAACTCCTTTGTCCCCTCTTCAATTTCTCACTGATAGTGCAGCAAACAAACACCTATAGAGGAAGTCCTGCTCTGTTGAAGTTTCAGTATTCTTCATGTTTTTCAGTCTAGGCATGTATCTTCTCTCTATTTTTGCATTTTAATACTGACACTGTTGGAGAAAAATCATAAATGATCTGAAACTACTGTATTCCTTCTTGGATTTCCCACTTGCGGATCCACAAACAGATTCCTGTCGGGAGAGCTCTGCTACGTTGAAGTTTGATGTCTGCTCATATTTTTCAAGCCAAGTCTGGCTCTTCAACCTGCTATAGTTTCTTCGTGCTGAAACTGATGAGAAAAATATTTGTAGCATATGCAATTAGTAAATCCCCTCTTGCATTCCCAATTTGCAGAGCCATAAATGGATTTTTGTAGAGAGAGCTCTGCCACATTGAAGTTTGACAACTGCTAATATTATCAGACCAGGTCTGACTCTTCTGCCTACTACAATGTTTTGCTGGTGCCACTGGTGGGAAAAAGTTTCAAAGCATATGAAATTAATACATTCCCTTTTGCATTTGCCATTGACAGATCCACCAATCAATCTCTACAGAGAGAGCTCTACCGCGTTGAAATTCAATGTCTGATCATGGTTTTTTCATACCAACATCTTGTGCTGCTGAACTGGAATTGAGCTCATAATTAGGGCAGCTTCCAAGAAGACTAATGCGCCATGTACAGGAGACCGGTAGTTGTTTGGTTCCATTAGATGATGTGGAGGCGATGAACATTTAACAATGCAACCAGAGTTGTCATTAGTTGATGACTGAAGGCGTTGTTGCTTTTGTTCATGACGAAAAAGGAGAAATACAGCTTCAATTAGATGCGAACAAGCAGTGTTCCCACAGAAGACTGTGCAGATATTCTCTTTCCATTTGATGCTCAACATTTGTTCGAGCAGATCTGAGTCCCGCTACTTCACTCTTGATGCTCTCAACCTTAATCTGATATTGAACCTATATCTGACTCCTTTGTTCACTTCCATTATTTTTTCTTCAATCTCGTGCAGCACAACTTGTACAAGGGACCTACGTTTCGACCCGGTTCATGCATGATAAATGTATGAACATGTAATCTATATGATGAACTCTCCCTTCGAGAGGTGACAATATGGTCGCAACTCTTGTATGATGGACAAGAATCGTGATTTTTGCCCAAACTCTACAATGAAAATTTTTGGAGCAACGGCCAATGTGTCACCCACAAGTCTTGAGTTCAAGATGCTTCAAGAAGGGTTTGCCCTTATGCAAGAAACGATAGCACATACAACCTAAGGACAGGTTCTATTCATTATGTGAACATGGGTAAGTTTTCTATCTGGTCTCAAAAGGGTCTCATATCTGCCCAGTGACGTTCTTCGTAAAGACAGTATGGGAGCGTTGCAAGGAATGGTTAAGGCACATATACCCACCATTACCAAGCAGGCACTCAGATATGAGTTGGGTGTTTCACGCATCTGAACCCTGACCAATAGTCTTAGGGCAGATCGCTAGTTCCCCACCTAACCTAGAAGCTTGTGTGTGCTCTTAAAAATAAATACAGGTGATGCATGAGACAATTCTATAAAATACATGGAAATAAATATTAACAAAAAAATAAAAATGCAAAAACTTAAACACATCAAATACACAAAGCTTAGTCCAATAATCGAAAAAATACCTTCCCCAGTGGAGTCGCCATTCTGTCGCACCCAAAAAAAAATCAAATCAGCGCGCGGCATCGGTTGGCGATTTTTCATCTCGTTGTTGCGTTTGCTTTGAATTCGTTCGTTGGAGTCGCCACCTAGTAATTTATTGAAGGCTACTAGGAAACCGGATGCACTGGTCTTGTCAGAGATTCGCGGGTAAGGGACTGGTTGTGGTTAGGGAAGGTATCAGCACCCCTAACACACCCTACCTGAGGTAAGCTGCTTCGCGAATTTGATGTGTTAAAGAAGTTTTAATAATTGTCTTTTCTTCGGAAATTAGAAATATCACTTACGTATAAGTTAATAATTCTTAACCGTGATCCGATCAAAATATTAAATTCTTCTTTAATATATTTGCAATTTTATCATTAAAATATATACAAATAAATAAAACAAAATACAAGCACACACATACACTTTCACTATTTTCTTTTCTTTTCTTTTACATCCACAATACAAATACAAAATCCAAAATAAATAAATAAAAATACACCAACACACACAACCCTTTTTTATTATTATTTTCTCTTTCTTTTCTTTTCTTTTTCTTTTCTTTTCTTTTCTTTACATCCATATTTACAAAAATACAAATTACAAAAACTCAAAACTAAACAAAAATTACATTAAACAATTCTAAAATTACTAAACAACCATTCAGAAACTCCAGGAATTTGCTGGGAACGTTTTTTTTTGTGAAGCCATGGACACCAGGAACAGTGGCGGCGCGTGGAACTCACGCCCACCGCCACTGGCGGCGCGTGGAACCACGCACCGCCGACCATGCCAGAAACAGGCGGGTCTGCCCTGTTTTCTCCTCCTCTTCTCTTCCCTTCCGGTGGTGACACCCACCGTCACCTGCAAATGCACAAAAAACGCAAACAAAGCAGTTGATTTTAATTTTTTCTTAGTTTTTCAGATCTGTTTTTGGGTCTTCTTCATCGGTTCGGGTCTGCTTCCTTCTCCTTCTTCGGATCAGTTTCTCCTCTGCCTCGTCCCTTCTCTGTTATGGGAGGGAGCTGTTAAGTTGTAGATCCGGCAGTGGTGAGAAATGAAGAACGGGTGGCTACGGCTGAAGAGGGAGACCGTGGGTCTGTCGCCGGCTGAAGAAGGAGGACCTGTTGACTGTGCTCTGTGCTCTCGGTGGCGGAGAGGAGCGAACAGATCGGGTCTGTGGGCGTGCCGCTGATGCTCGGGTGGAACTGAGGAAGACGACGGACGGATATGGGTCCGGGCTGAAGAGATCGACGGCGAAGAAGACGCTGCTGAGGGGGAAAGCTCCGGGTTGATGGAGATGAAAAGGAACGGCTGAGAGAGGAGAGTGAAGGTGAGGGCTGTGTGGTTGATGGCTGTCCAGAGGGAGCAGGGAAAAAATGAGCGGCTGTTTGGGCAAAGGTTTGTTTGGCCGGTGTCCAAAAAATGCTAGGGTCGGGTGGCTGCTGTTTTGGCTTCCGGAGAAGAAAACTCGGGGAGAAAAATTCCAAAAACCCAGCTGGGAGGGGGCGGCTGTGATTGGGTTTTTTAGGTTTTTTGTGGCTTAGGGTTTGTTGTTGTATTTTCTGGTGCTTCCAAAATTGCCCCCCCTTTTGAATGTGTTGAGGAAACCAGTATTTATAGGCAAAATGTTGCTAGGTTTTTCAACTTGGTCCCTCAACTTCTTTCTTTTTTGTAAATTTTGATTTTTTTTATTTTTTTGTATTTTTTGAAAACGAGCAACATCAACGTCGACTTAAATGCGGAAAATCAATGATTTAAAAATGACGCGTGGAAAGTCGAACGCGTTTGAAAATCTTTTAACAATTTAAATTCTTTTTTAGACGACGTTGAAAATGCTAAAATGATGAAAATATATAAAAAACATTTTTGGATTTTCTTTGTTTTTTTTCAAATTTTTTTGGATTTTTTTTGAAAATATATCAAAACATGGGTCAAAAATTGGGTAGCAACAAATATCAAAAATAATTTTTAAAAAATAAAAAAAATTATTTTGATATATTTTCAAATAAAAAACACTTTTAAAAATAACTGCAATTATATTTTTAAATTGGCTATTAGTTGATGAACTAGTCCATACTATTAGCGTTGCTTAGGATAAAGTTCTCTTAACATGAATAAAAAAAAAGTTATACCATATCCAAATTATGAATTTTTATTTAACTCGTGACTCAAATCAATATGTTTGGATCATTTTTATATTGTATAAAGACAACTTAAATAAACATTGAAAATATAATTTATTTTTTAATTTTTTTATAATAATGACCCAATCAAACTAAATTAATCCATTAAAACAATGATTCGGATTTTAAAATTTATTAGGTTTAAAAACTTTGTTTTTTAATATGAATTTTTTTTTATTTAATTTTATGATAAAAAATAGATACTTAAAAAATTAAACACCAATTTAATATTAAAATGTTTGTTTAAGATGACAATAATATTGTGAAAAACAAACCGAAATAAGTTGCAAAACTCAATTATTAACATGATTTTTTTTTATTTAGAAAATAAAAGATGCTATTTATGTTTTATATAAAAATATAAGAAAAATTGAAATTATAAATAAAAAAAGTTGTTAATAGTAATTAAATTTTAAAGTGGGAATCTACTTTTATATATATATATATATATATATAAAAGATAACTACACGTGTAAATATTTGACAGTGACTATCCATTTTTATTTAAAATGCTTTCATTTATTTTATCTTGGTGGGCAACTGTTATTACTAAAAACAATTTGTTTTCATTTTTATAAAGCCCATACTTGTGGGATTCATCGGTTCAACTTTGTGAATTTAAAAATAACTTAAATGATTGATGATATTATAATTTGACTTGCAATAAATATTTATTATGAGATTTTTTTTATACAAGCATTGAGACAAAACATACTAAATTAATTTAAATTAATTTTTTAATCCGCATGTTAGATTACGAGATCATTATAACACCATACAAAATAAATCAAAACAAGTTATGAAGCTCAATTACTAATAAAATCTAATATTTAATGATGAAATTAAAAAAAACAAAAAAAATTATTAAAGTCAACCTTGTTTAACATACCAACAGCATGCGATATGTCACATGTTTTTATGTTTCTTAATTATCCATATTGATAAAAAATAATAATAATAATAATAAGCTCCAAGCTTTTGAATCCAAAAACTCATTTTTCCAGTCATTGTGATGTGAAAACATTTCAAAAATACTTTAAAAATCTTGATACACCATTCACAAACTCTAAAATAACTCCAAAAACAAAAATCAGCTAAATAAAAAAAATCTAAATAGAGCTTGATCTTCTTTTCTAGACATGTTTATAAGAAATGCTCGTACCATCAAACTTTTTTTGTCAAAAGAAACTTGTCGATACCAAGAATAACATGTTTTCTTGTTGAAAAGAAATCATTCACCAACTTTCTCTATTCTTTATTGTATTTACATGACTTTCTTTCTCAAACTCGTGAATTGAAATGTTAAGAAAATGATTTTTTTTTACTAAAAAAAATTGCAAAAACTAAATATATTATAAAGTAAGAAAAAATAAAGTAGATAAACTAAACATCTCTTCTTTACAGTGAATTTGACATTGATCATGGGAATTTTACTTGTTTTACACACTGGTTCTCTTTTGTTGGTTCTTTTCTTTCCCTAACAAGTTTTAAGAAATTGGTCATTGATTTAGTCATGGAAGATTGCAATTGAAAAAGTGGGAGGAGTAAAATGAAAGAAAAATTTTGGATTATTTGAATTGTTACATGTCTGTGACATGTGAAAATAACACAAGAAAATAAGCAAGTACAATAACATAGAACACAGAATTCCGACGAAAAGGCTCTCCATGTAAAAAAAACAGGATTTGGAATTTTTTCATTAAATATTTTATGTCAAAATAGTGAGTCTCTCTAAGAAATTTACGCTCACTTAATAAACTGAAAAATCAACCTAAATAAATCAAGGAATACAAAAATAAAAGAAAAGGTGATAAAAGTCATAAATAAACCAGAAAACTAAAAAATAAAGAGAAAAAATAAAAAAACCACCGACAAAACAATAAATGATGTTTTGTAAAACATGGAATTCAGAAGTGAACATACAAAATGGAAGTGATGGAATATCTATAATATAAGGATCTATGCTCTGTTTGTTGACCCTCAGTATTCAAATCTCGAAGTCATGCTCAAGAAATTTTATTCTCCTAGACGTATCAAATTAGTATAAAGGTGTCAAAGAGACGTGATCTCGTCTCGATTAACATGCAAAAATACCTTCGAATTCCACAAAATTGGCGTTTTACAGGGCCCTAAATCCCCCTTTTCAGAAAGTGAATTTCTTTTAAAATAAGGAGAATCACATTCTTTAGGTTTGGACGTAAAAAATATTTTCAATCCTGATATTATTAAAAAATAATATAAATTATATTTAATAATTTTAATTATTAAGTTGAGATGATTTTTTTGACATGGTATTAAAATTTTGATAACTAAACGATCACAAATTCAAATCTCACAATTCTTATTTTTTTGATAAAAATTAAGTATAATATAATATGAACTTGTGCAAGTTTCAAGTTCAAATGATTTTTGCTCAAGAGGATACGTCAAAAATTAATATAAATCATATTTTATAATCTCATTTAATAATTTAAGTTATTGAATTAAAATGATTAAATTGATTCTTTGAGAATGAAAATATTCAATCATATAATGTGATTTAATAAATCCAAGAATGTATTTGGAAGTACGGTTGCACTGCGTTTCCATAAATTTTGAATTTTTTCTTTTATTTTTAAATTGTTTAATATACTGATATTAAAAATAATTTTTTTAATTTTAATATATTTATAAATAAAAAACACTTTAAACAATCATCACTACCATAATTTCAAATAACTCAAAAAACACTGCCAGATTTATGTTGTCCACCTTGTAAGCATTTTTATGACATCCATGAACTGTTCAATTGTCATTGATGTTTGCTGGACCGATTTTTTTTTTTTTTTTTTGATGTTTGCTGGACCGATATTTTTACCAATAAAACATGTGCTATAAATTTTGCATGCCTTGCATTTTCTCAACACCCTGTTTGTCACGAGCTGTTACAACTTTTATTCTTCTATATATCAAGATATTTGTGTCTTCTACCCAGAGATTAAAATCATTCCAATATACTAGCTTTCGAAATATTTGATTTTCTATAAATACTAATATTGTCAAAGTAAACTAATTTGAGTTTTGATTGTAAAATTACAAATTTATTTAAATTTAATGTTTTTTTTATGATGAATCAAACATGGTAGAAACAAATAATATAATTTTTTATTTTAACAAATATACCCAAATAATTATATTTTTAAATTTATAATCTATAAATAGATATAAATCAACCCAACCACTTATTAATGACGTGTTCAAATCGGTATTTAAAAATATAATTGCAGTTGTTTTTCAAAATATTTTTTACTCGAAAATATATCAAGCAATGTTTTTTTAATTATTTTTAACATTTAAAAATATTAATAAAATATTTTTTTAAAATATTTTTTTAAATATAAAAATAAACAAGAACTATTTTTATTATCGTTTCTACGCAACAATGGCTATGGCTGTAAAAGATGCTAAATACTGGCTGCAATTAAATTTATATTCTTAATTTCTAATTCCCTTTGGAGTTTGGACCGCACAACTAGTTTTCTGGTATAACTTTGGTTTTTAACTGAAGCTTTTTTCCTTGACCTTAATTATTGTAGTTGCGACCATAATTGTAAAAGTGTCTGCTAATACTTTTATGTTAAAATGAAATTCAAAGATCCAAAAGTCTCGATTTATGGTTTCTAGCTTTTGATTGCCACCAAATGTTTTTCATATTTCTAACTCTTGAAGAAAAGCTAAGGCCCCAAAAGTTCTTTTTCTTTTTTCAAATAAAAAAAATACCAAATAATTTTCATTGGTGATTATAGTTTAAATATCATAGAATTTCTCTGAGTATTAATAATTAGAACAATTATATTCAATTTATATAAAATTATCCATTTACTCAACAAGCAAACATTATTATTGAATGCTCGTTCTATCTCGCAGGAAGCTGTTAAGAGTATACCAAAAAAAAAACTCCTCAATTTTTCAAAAATAGATTAATTGACCTCACTGTTTTTATATTTTAAAATTATTTTTTAAAAAATTAATTTAATTTAATTTTTCTTTGTTTTAATTTAATATTTTTTTAGTTTTTTCAGATATTTTAATGTGTTTATATCCAAAATAATTTATAAAAAATAAAAAAATATTATTTTAATATATTTTTAAATAAAAAACACTTTAAAAATTAATCATAAATATTTTTTTAAAATTGCTTAGACAGATAATTACTGTAGCGCAAAAGGCCTTCTGCTTATCTGCTGGGTCCAGGATCATGAGGATTCCAACTCTTCTTAATTTCATACGATACCTATTTTTGGTTGGCAAAAAGAAATATTATATCTATTAAATGTTCATATGAGAACTTTTAGATTCCCAAAATACATGGGAAAACTGAATTCAAAATTGAGGTATCACATTTTTAAGTTTAGTTAGGAAAAAAAACTATGATTAGTCTATTGATTAAGGAGGTCTCTTTCAAGACTTGACCGGTGGAGAAAAATGATCTTATACTTGTAGAATTCACGGCTATGATTTTTAAGACTTCAAATAAATGGTCAAATTAAAAAAAAAATCCACTTGAAGGGAGAGATTGAGGTGTTTTAGTGTTCTAATTAATTTTATTTCTATATATATATATATTTGTTATTTGTAAAATACAATTTTTACAGGCTATATAATGAAAAAAAAAAAAGAAGAGATATCTAATATACTGCTTTATATTTATTTTAATTAATCAATTAATTTTCATTGATTAAAACATGAATATTTCATTTTTAACTCTGTTTTTTTTTTTTTTGTTAATTGTAACTACTTATTTGAAATTTTGTAAATTCACTAAATTGACTATGGACTGAAATGAAATGGTTTTTATTTTTTTAAATGATATTGTTTTATTTTTATTAAAAAAAATCTTTAAATATTATTTTAAAAAATATTATATGAACAACCTTTTAAAAAAAATTCATCCAATCAAATTTCACTCAATTTTGACAAGATTAATCAGAATTTGACAAGATAAATTTTTAAATTATTTCAAACTAAAACTTAGAATAAATTATCATATTATTTTTAGATTATGTTTGTTTATATAACGCAGTTTGTGTTTTGTCCCAATTATAATTATAAAAATATCTAATTAATCAATATATACTATAGCTTGCACAGATCCCATGTAAAATTCTATTTTAAAACTCCGGCTAAAATAAAATTATAATTTATAGTTACTTTTAAATTTATTTTTTTAAAATCACAACGAACAAAAACTCTCTTGATACCATTACTAATATTTTATATTATCTTACATAATATTTTTTTAAAATATTTTTTCTTTAAAAATACATTAATTTCTTTTAGTTTTTTATACATCAACCCATCAACACTACTAAAACTAAAAAACTCATAAATTTAATATTTTTTTAAAGAAAACACTTTGAAAAAAAAACTTAAAAAGAAGACAACCTCCCTCCCTAAAACACAACTAAGATCTGTGGCAGTGAAATCCGCAAAAGAAGAAAGATGAGCTCAAGAACAAGACAAGGAATTGCATGCTGTCATCTAATCTGATCTCCATAAACTGTAAAAATCTGGACTCCCTTATCCCCCCTCTGTTCACAAAACACATGAGCACTCGACGAACAAGTCAGGGACAGGTGAAGACGAAAAATGAACAGGATGGAGAAAAAATCTTTTGGCAAGATTGAAAATATGTAGCTTTTCTTACACCCTAATTATTAGCTTAGTCACCGTCATAGCATCTAATCCAAGCTCTGTTAGCAGGGGAAAAAAAAGTGGGTTACCGCCGTTTAAAAAGCTGATAAAGGTTGTGGGACAGTCCGAATGTCTCTTCTCAACACGGCTGGTCCCAACATTTATTTTTTTCTTTTTCTAAAATCATCTTCTCTACATGTTTATACCATTTTAATTTGTTAGGGTTGAAAATAAATTTTAAAAAACAATTGCCATACACCATGGCAGCTCTAGCCTCTAGCTTCAACGAATCATGGCTTCTAGCTCCACTCGTCTCGAGCAAATTGTCTCCTAGCTCTTCCTCGTCTAATCCCAATCGCCACCAAAATAGCGGTGTTGTAATCATTAATCGTGATCATGAATGATTTCGCATCTTGATAAAGTCATCTGGTTTGCAGGAAATATGTTCATGTATAACATTTTAAATGCAATAAATATTACATTATTTTGCAGATATGAGTAAAAAAATTAATAAATTAATTAAATCAAGAAAGTAAAAAAAAAATTGAAAAAATTGAATTGTAAAAAAAAACTGATCAATCAATGAATTTTTTTAAAAAATATCCGGTTTAGTTTGATTCTAGTTTTATAAGTTTGAAACTAAAAAAACCGAACAAAAAAACTGGAAAAAAATCGAGTCAAACCAGAAAATATCGAGCAAAACTAGAAAAAATCAAGCTAAAATCGAGCCAAACTAAGCTAAAACAGAGCCAAATCGGTTTGAACATTTTTGCTTTTACAAAAACAAATTAAACCGAACCAAACTAAAATCAGTCAGTTTTGGTCCTAAAAAACAAATCAAATCAAATTAAAACTAATCGGTTTAAACCTATTTCAGTTCAAATGAATCTAAAATGATTACTCTTCATGTATAACATTTTAAATGCAATAAATATTACATTATTTGATAGGTAATAAATTGATTATAGTAGAAAATAAATTTGAAGGGGAGAGTTGAATTCATAGATTGGTTATCAAATATTTACATTTATCATTTATTTAAAATGTTTCTTAAAGATTACAAATATTCGTATATAAAAAATTTTACTTGGAACAAACAACCGTTAATTAAGAATGACAAAACGTGCACAAAACCATCCAAACATGACTAGTGAAATAGTAACTTAAGTACTACTTGTAGTACTCTTCTTGTGCAGTCCAAGAGGCAGGCATGTAGCTTGTAACGCCTGCCTATGAGAGGCTTGTACATGATAAAAGAGGCATGCATGTAGCTAGTAATAATTTTTGTACTGCTTTTTTTCTTTTAAAAGTATTTTTTTAAAATAATTTTTATTTTATTTTATTTGTTAAACTAAAAAAATTATTTAAATATACTTTCAAGTAAAAATTACTTTAAAATATAATATATACTCTAAGCTATTGGTTTTTCTCTAAGCTCTTACTACCTAATAATGTTATAAAATTCGATACAATTGAGCAGGTGAACCTCTAATCCAACAGCTCGGGACCTAGACCGAGTCAAGCATAAGAATTTTTTTTTTATTAAAAGGACGATGTTCTGTTGTTTTCTAAAAAAACAATATAGGCCGGGTCAACTCGTTGACATAAGATTTAACCCTCACCCAGCGACATGGATTTTAGATGAGGTTGATCATTGAGTCCAGTTTAATAACTTTGCTATTGGAATTTAAATGGTCAAATACAGAGATTTGGAACTAGACAGTGTTGAACAAGAGTGAAGGGACTGATTATATATATTTTCAAAAACCAAGGACTAATTAGAATTTAAATGGTCAAACACAGAGATCAAGGAATTGCATTTTACTTCCATTTTCGTCTTGAAGAGACCCCCACATGTGTGAATTGTGCTTCATGTGACTACCGGCTCCGAGAGGTTTGGTGCCGGCTCCGAGTGACGAGAGACCAAGGAGTGGTCAGGGTTGGCCCTGGTCCCAAAGATTGAGATTCTTGCCATCTCACCCTTTAATGATTGATTTATATAGTCCTTATTTTTTGAGAGATTTAAAATCCATCCCTCTGCTGTGAAGTTCAGATGTCATCCATCCTCTTAGTACCTAAAAGATGTTTTCTTTATATTTTTTAGATGTTATTTGTCATTGCCTTATTATTGTTACCTGTGTTTGGCATAAATAAAAATCAAATATATATATTTTTTTGTTTTTTTAATAATTTTAATATACTGATATTAAAAATAAATAAATAAAATAATATATTAATATATTCTTAAATAAAAAATATTATTGGGAAGTATCTGCCCGCAACTTCAATACTATTTTAATATTCCATAAAAACAGAAAAAAAAACTTCATGCAAGGATAATGAATTTCCGTTTGTTTCTTCAAAAGAAAACCTAGTTTAACACCCATAAAATAAAAATATATTATTTTATAATTATACTGGTAAAAGGTTGAGAAAATGACTGTCTCAAAATCTTTTTAAGAAATTAATATGTGTTTGGTGATATAAAAATTATATCACCAAACACATATTTTATGTGCAAAGTGTGTGTATATATATATATATATATATATATATTCTAAAGAGAAAATAAGTGTTTGATTTCTATCACATGAATGCATTTCCCCTTTTATTTTACTTCTCAAATTGTCGTTTAATATACAAGTTTTCTATTCTGGGCATGACCCAATTTAAGAAAATATCCACTTGAAAAACATAAATAACGTAGGGTAGTGTGCAAAATCAAGAAAAGGGTTGTGTACACCAAAAGCAAGCAAGGTTGGTGCATGTCGTGTGTGTGTGTGTGTGTGTATATTTATACACACACACACACACCCAAGCATATAATCTATCAAGAACAGAAAAATCTCAGAGGTCCGCAATTGGCATAATCGATCTGGGTCCAGGGAATGTGTTGTTCCTCTGGTGGAGTCCAAGTTGGATACCTTTAATTATTAGATAATATTAGTTATTAATATAGAATTATTTAAATGTTTTATTTACTATTTTAAATTACTGAATTGAAATGATTATTTAATAAATATTAAATTATTAACAACTAAACAATCAGAAAGTTCATCTAATATTTTATGTTTAAGTATACAATGATTACCGAGTTTATATAGATTTCAAGTTAAATAGTTATTTGACAAATATTTTTTAAAAGGACCCAGCTCCCTATCATTTTCCAGGTCGTATGGAACACAACTCTCAAATTCTTCTCTTTTACAATTTGCATTTGATACGGAGAATCAACGTAAGATTCCAGAAGGAGAGAACCCTAAGCTTTGTTCCGTGTCTGGTCCATTAGCTACGTAAATTTTGACACCAGATCGGTGGTCTGCAGGGGTTAGGGTTATCAGTATAACAGAGAGAGAGAGAGGGGGGGGGGGGGGGAGGATAGTGAATTTTAGTGAAGTGTCACAGTACGCGAATCCGTCACAACAGGGTAAGAATAAGAGAAAAGCAAGACAGAAAACAGAGAGAGAGAGACAGAGAGAGAGAGAGAGAGAGACGTCATTACTAGAGGTGTATGCAAGTGTGTGGAGGTTTTGAAGGGTGTGGATAGCAGAGGAAGGCAGATGGTATAATAATATTGGGAAGGGAAAGGAAGGGACAGCAAACCCTAGCTAGGCAGAGGCCCTTTCAACCTACTATATTATTAGCTTTTCTGATTTTCACTTTACGTCTCTTCTATCAACAGTTGCATGATATAACGTAAAGGGTCTTCTTTTTCAATTTTATATATTTTTTCCCTTTCATCCAAAGTTTTTTTTTTTTTTTTTTAATATTTATATATAAACAGAACCAAGCCTTTCTTGTTTTTTGATTATTAGATACGACTGTATAACGAAGATATTAAACGCAGATAACCCGGACAAAACAGAAATTACAAGTACACGGGTTGATCAAGGTGGTTTTAATATTATTTTTGGAAAAACTAAAATAATTTAATCTATTTTTTTTAAAAAATCAAAATAAAATTTGACTTGGTGAATCAGATTATAAGTTGATATACTAGTTGAATTTAATCTAATCTAATTTAAAATCTAATAGAAGAATTAAATTTCAGGTTAAATGGATCATAGGCTTTAATAATATTTTTATAACATCTGAACTAATTTAATTATTATTAGTTTAAGGGTTTAATCAATCAAAAGTAATCGAGCACATTTACCAATAAGTTCTTGGCTCAAAGTCAACAAATTCTCGATATCAGTTTAGATTCTCAATATTTATATTCCATGAAACAAATATTTAAATCATTCATATAGTAAACATCTATTTGATTACTGAGTTTATTATTGTCTGGAATCAAATGATAGATTGTGAGAGATAAATTCTTCATAATTAAATTAAATATGCAACAAATCAACTTGTAAATGAATAAATTATTTTAAAAATATTAGAATACCTTTCCATATATAGAAGAAGAAAAATAATTTAACTTAGAAACAGTTATATTCTTTTTCACATGAAATAAGTTTTATCTTTAAAAAATATATTTATTAAAAAGGATTGCTATGAATTCAAATGGAATTAATCTTAGCATTTAAAAGAGTGCAAAGAATACTAAAAAAAAAAAAAAAACTCCATAAGCTATCACTTCTGAAAATGTTCGTACTCTATATTTCTCTAATTCTCTCATGAGCAGTCATAATCGACAACAACATTAAAAACAACGAAGACGACAAGCCAGTAATGTAAAGTGTGTTTCATAGGTCAAGAAATTCTAAAATCTCTTGGACGCTGTTAAGCCAAATTATTTTATCTTGTCCCACTCAAAGGGTGCAAAATCCATAAAAAAATATACAAGCCGCTACCCAACTCCGATTTCTCTGCTTTTTTTGAATCACCGCATTAAAATGCTGTTCTTCCTGTGTTAAGATGCGTTCTAAGAATATATTTAATATGAAAAAAATTAAATTTATATTTTTTAAATAATTTTTAGTGAATTTGATGTGGTAATATAAAGAGAAAAATATTTTTAAAAATTATTATACAATACAATACTAAACACTTAGTAATTAAATTAGATGGAAGTGCATGCCAACTTGGCTTGCAATAAGGATTTAACTTCATTGATGATGCTCAAATTAAATTGGGATATGATTTTAGGTTACCATGTTGGGTTTCTTATCCTGTCATTTTTAGAGTTTGTGTGGGCAAGTTAAGTTGAATTTAATTGGATAGCCTCTTTTTTATTTTTTATATATGTCAATCGAGTTCAAGACTCGAGGTCAAGTCGAGTGAATTTATATTTGAATTATTAGGTTAATTTAAATCATGATTTAAAATAAGTAAGACTCGACCTGAATTACATTTTTAATTAATTGGATGGTTTCCTTTTCTTTTTATATCAATTGAGTTGAAGACTTGGGTTGCTAGTTGAGTGAATTTATATATTAATTAGCAAGTTAATTTGATAAAACCCGAATTTCACAACTAGGCTGAAAATGGAGTCTTCTTTTGCTTTTTTTTTTTCTTGTCTTTGTTGTGCGGTAGGCGAAATCATGTTAATCTTTGAACATTCAATCTGGCCACTTGTGATGATGAGGTGTGTGTGTGTGTTATTAAGAAATAAGGCGTCTCTTATTGGTGAAAACTCGATCGAAGAAGATGAAGGCCACTGTCTCATTGTTCCTTGACGATATCAAACATCAACAATTCAACTCTAACATAAGTTTTGATATGCCATAAACAGAGAAGCTTCTTGGCTTCGAGGTGCAATGGATCTTCACTTGGGGTTCTTTTTAGTCTTTATATAATCATTCATTGCAGACAGTTGAGAACCGTAGTGCTTATTGCTTGAACATTCAATAGATATTCCACCAGCACAACTTAATAGAAAAAGATTCCATGGCTGCTGCTCAAGATTTCAGAGGAACCTAGCCTGATGGTTCCGTGAGAATAGTGAAGATCTCAATGCGAAAGACAACAATCTTGGCAATCAGAGGACCCTAGCCTGATAGTTTTACAAGAATAGTAAAGAAGACAGTGTTAGATTGTTTTTTAAAATGAATTTAACTTGAAAATTCATGAAGATAATCTTATTTAAATTTTAAATTTTATTTTATTTATTTACATGTTAAAACGATTCAAAACCATAAAAAATATAATTAAAAAGCATAAACAAGCAATTTCAAATTCTAAATGGAACATAATTGAAGCGCAGGAGAGAAACAGCTAATCATCGTGATCAAACTAGCTATTTAGTATTGTTCTCTACTAACCATGGAATCCAATTAATGATACTTTTGTTTGAAATTCTATCTTTATTATTGTAAACAAAGAACGTCCATTCCTGTCAAATTGAGCTACACGTTCAGATTAGTCGCCCAACAACAACACAAGGAAGGGCCACCGGCGTTGTCGTTTTAGTGTCATGGGACCCGGCCTGACTTAACGAGTTAACTCAATGACCCATCGATCTGCAGCTTAGCATGACAAGTCAGCTTGATTACCCGTTTACTCAAGACCTGGCCTGGCAAGTCAATTGCTACACTAGTTTCCGCCATGGTAAAATATTTCTTTATGAACCAGCAAAATTAAAACGATACAGGATACAATTATTAGCTGAGACCTTGGCTAATCTTCTGTTTACAGGTGTTGGAGATTACAATTTGTCATTAGAATTGTGTCAAGACTGGTGTGAATTGTGAAGGGTGAGGCTGATGTCATGTACTGTTTAGGAGAACAAGTGTTTAAATCCCTCAGAATTGTCAATAAAAGTTAGGATGATTCGATCCTGCTGCTCTAATCCTCCAAAATCAAGTTTTCCAAACATTTTCAATGGCCTAGATATTGGTCAAGGTGTTGTTCATATCTTCTTGATTAACTCTGTGAGCCTACTAAGTATTTGAATTTGTTTGATGATGTTATAAAAATTGTTTTTTAAAGTTTTTTTTGTTTAGAAAAATATTAAAATAATTTATTTTTATTTTTATTTTTTATATTAACATATCTAAACGTTCTGCATATATTAAAAAAAAATTAATCTTAAGCAGAATAAAATCAAATCTCGATAAAAATCATGTTGAAACTCATTTTCAAAACAGTAACTTTATTAGATTGTGTTTTACTAATACACTACTTGTAAAAGAATAAAAATATATTTGATTTAAAGATAAAAAAATAAAATAAAATAATTTTGATGTGAATTTATTTTAAAGATAATAATCAAATAGTCTGTCTTGATCATTATAGTCAATTCAATAGTATCTTCAAATCTATACAAAAATAAAGTACTAGACATTGGTTGAAACAACATAAATAACAAGCATGAATTTGTTAAACATAGAAAATACTAATCGAGTATATATATTTTGTTCCTTCAAGAAATGAAAATCATACAAACACCCATTGATCAACGTGCAGTGCAAAGGGGCAAGTAATGAAAGAGTTGCAAGATTCAACAACATCCCATGAGCGTCCATACATAGCTTAAGTTGTAAAGATATCTGCTTGATGACAATTGCATGCTTGTGTTCCTTGACAGCTTAATTATGAAATGAGCTGTGGGTCTCAGATTAAAGGTCTTGCTCGCAGCAACAACCACTTGATTACTCGAGTTTTAATGATAATTGCATGCTTTCGTCCATTGACAGCTTAGAAAGGCACCAGGATACTGTTATCTTGTGCCTTGCCATAGGAAGCAAGAAGTTCCTTGGAGGTCTTAAGCATGGAGATAATAATTAAAGTAGCTCCTAATGATTTTGACAGCAAGCCAGAAACCATACGGTCAACTTATCTGATGCAACTCAGAGGCCGATATTATTGGCAAACAGTGTATGAATTTAAACCACAATTGGGACGTCATGATCAATGCAAAGTACAGTCAACTTGTAGATTAAAGAGAAATTAACCCTCAAGGGAAACCACCTTGAATGGTGGGGTCTCAGTTTTCTTTTCAAAATTGTATGTGCACTAGCACCACCACAGAAGCGAAGATCTTCAATCAACAATCCAACCACTGATTTGATTCATAAAGTTGGATGGCACCACTCTCGGTTTCTTTGAAATGTGGACGTGAAGCTATCAGTGTGTTTCCCTAATGGTCTGATATTCGCTCGCAAATTGGCAACAAGAGGAGGCCGGGAATCTTGCTTTGCTACACGAGGCATGAGCAGCTAGCTCACCTATGATCCTATCTATGGCCTTTTGTACATGTTCCTTGACATGACCTCCAATGACTTGCTTGAGAGGGTGCGTTTGGCGAGCAGAAGAAATTTGGCTGGACAAGATGAGTTTGTCGTCCCATGGGGAAAAACAAGGAGCTTTTGGAACACACCAACTAACTTGCAGATGAACTTGTTTTGTCTGGTTTCATGCATCAAGTGCTATCTATGTGTATAGCATTATTGAAGTGTATAGATATATATAGTAGTGAATAAAATTTTGGAGATATTTCACTTAAAATGTTCTTACAGGCATAATTATTAAATCTAATTCAATCTCATTAGTTAGAATTAAAGAACTCGTAATTTAAAATTAAATTCAAATAATATTTTAATTTGGACTAGTTTTGATATTCACACCGCTGCAATTAAGTGATTTAACCGTGTCAATACCAAAAAACTTTTAAAAAAGTCAGAATAATATTATTTTAAACAAAAATAATACATATGAGTTAACCATAGTTTCTTTTCTGGATGAAACTTCAGAAAAAATCTGACAATTATAATTATAAACAAGTTTCTGATTTCTAGCCTTTAAGCAACTCTTCGAAAATTACAAAACCTTTTTTTTTTTAGTGACTTTTGAGGGGGGATACTTACAAAAATACCATGTCGCCTAACGGGCTCTAAATCATGCAATGCTGTCATGTTGATGCATGGCTCGCACATGGGCTCAGGGGGACCCTTCAGTCCGGCGAGCCCTAAAGAGGGGAAATTTTCAAATGGGAGCACAAACGGGTTCTTTTGGCCGACAAAAGAATCTTTATCTTGTCTAATCCATGGCACGATGAATGGGGATAGAAACTGTTGAGAGGGGTGTTTTGAGATGCCTCACCGGCTCACTGTGATCATTAGATGCCTTACCAAGTAGTGAATAAGATACCTTGCGTGCATCCGCTTTAGAGACACAGATCTTTTATAGTCTTACTTTGTAAAGGATGTTAGGTAAGAAGAGACATTTTTAGATTGTAGACTTCGACCTCGAGTCCAGGACTATACATGTCATGTTACTGTAGCCGCCTAGTGCCAGGCCACTCTGTTAAGGCTACAGTCCTTTCCTCAGTTCAGGGCTGGGCTTGTGAGCCATGGGCTGGTTACTGCAGATTTTGCAAGTGCTAATCCAGCAAGGATCTAGTCATGGTTCCTCGTACTCATTTACTTCAATCCTATTCACCAAGTAGGGCCATGGTTGCTTGGGTTTCTCTGGTTTGAACGACTGTAGGGGAAGAACAGATGCCAGCAACATGAATAAAGTGGGAAGCGAGAAAATGTCAAGCAAGCAAAACAACGGCATTCAATTTACAAGACAACGCAGAAGAATACATTTTGGAATCACAAAATTCAACTCCATTTTCCAATCAACCAGCCGCCAACCCTCCTTTTTGTATACAAGGAAACATATGTTCAGGGTCTTCATGTTCATAAAATCGGATCACTTGCTGCGAGAAACAGCTCCATCTTGCCTAGAGACAGTATGCAACCCTCTTGCAGCTTTTGCTAGAATTTCTGAATAACAACTGAATTGGCAAGGCCTGCCTGCTCTATTGTCTGTGTTGGATCAGTAAGAAGCTTAGGTGGGAACCCCATCAACTGCAGTTGATAATTAAGAGCAGCCCCAGGCCTGGAAGCATCTATGAAGGATCGAATGTCATCGACTGTGTGATGATTATTAAAGTGGGCCACCATGCGGGTCCCATCAGCCAGCCTAAGCTGAATTGAAGTCGATGGCAGTGTTTCATCCACAACCAGGCCCATAAAAGGGGTTGGGGCAGAGTTCAGAGGAGCAGAAGCAGCGGTTGGTTCAGTTGCAAGTGCAGTACTGCTGCTTCCTAGAGTTCTCCCTACACCTTGGAATGGAAGATGGCGCTGCCTCTCTGGTTCCTGCAGGAAGACAATGACAGAGGAGTGTCAGTACAGCTCAGCACCAATGTCTTTCAAACACATGTACCAACACCGATGTATTTCAAACACACATGTAAAAGCATGCTGATGCTCTTTTCGGGAACAAGTACTGACCAAAACACTGACTCGGGGATTAAAAAAGGATGACAATTTCTAAAGTTCTAAAGATAATTATTAGTCTAAGTAAGAAAAGAGTGAGAGAAAGAGACTCACTGGGCACTTTTGATCCCTCCTAACCAAATTGACATGAACTGAGGACCTTCTATCCGCTGGTTCAAGCTCCTTCGGACACTCGGACTTCCTGATGCTCTGCAATAAAACATTATAAAACAAAATAATAATATCACCACAAACAATACTAACGAAGGAATAAGGGAGCAGGAATAAGTAAAACACGACGACATAAAACAAAAGCTGCCCTAGCATATGCTGCTATAAGTAAAGGTTCAAGAGAACGTAGAAAAAGAAGTCTTAGGATGAACTACCTATCTAGCAGAATCATTAGTCATTATTGAAACAAGCAAGATAGTGAAAAGATATTGATTGAGAATGATGCAATTACCACGAACTTTGAATTTTTCTCACACATAAGGGGTGGAAACAATCACCAACTACAAATCAAAACTCCACTTTGTGAAAATTTTCTTCTCACTCTGTATAATTTATTTTATTTCATTTTATATCTGTATTGCTATTACCTCTAAGAAAGATGCATTTTCAGGATCGTCCAGACTCCTCAAGGGACCATCATTTACAGTGAAACCATTCGTCCAGAAAACAATATTGTGAACAACAGCTTCAGGTTGTTGAGGAGCAGATGGTACAGTCTCCCCTGAGAGTAATCTACCAGTTCCACTAAAGCTACTTGAGCTTGAAGATTGATTAATATTCTCCAAAGGCCCTTCAACAGCACCAAGCTGTCTAGCTTGATTGAAAATTGCATCCACGTCATTACCCTTTGTAGGATCTTGGACAAGCATACCACTGCAACCGTAAAAATTAGAAATGTGCAAAGTACTTAAATAAACACATTTCATACATATATTATATAAAGGAAGGAATGACCAAGGGCAACAAGTCAGATAAAAACAAATGATAGACATAAGCATTAGCAACTACAGCTTTGTGAAATATTTCAGGAGCCACAGTTGTGGGATTGAAAAGCATTCTAACATTTGCAAGATAAAGAGCAAAAAATCTAAAAATTATTGAATTAACAAATATTGAAAATATGAAAATACACCAAGATCAAATTTGGTTCCTTGCAAAATTACAAAGGATTGGAAATTATAAATGCTTTAAATACAAAATATAACGGAATAGCTTATGACACGGCCCGATAAATATATGACAGAAATAAAGCTAACAATGCACTAAAGAGCCATCATCTATAAACATTCCAGAACCATGGAGCTTTCTTTGCTCAGTACTCAGTCTACATGCCAAGAGTCGCGACTCTGAGTAAGATGATTCTTCTCTACCTATGTTACAGCTCTGGCATCAATAGTAAACAAATCCCATCAAAAAGCAAGCTCTATAAACAAATCCCATCGCTATCCAGATCCTACCAATGCTGTCATCCAGATCCTCTTGCACCCACCCCAAAAGCATTTTCAAATCAGCAAGTCCAATGCTCGCCTAAACAAAATAATAATCAAAATGACAATTTTTGATTTACAATAGATGACAGCATTTCCATCCGCCTAAGGGGCAGGACTGTTTCCACTGACCAAGGAAACTAACACTACACAACCAGGCAATAAAACCAAGAACCCCTATCCATACTATCCCTCCACCTAATTATCTAACTCTCAAATGCGCAACTTCCTACTTCATGATTTTCAATGCCTAAACTTCAAGTATCTTTCTTACCACGACTAAAGACACCCGCCCCATTCATTTTTCTTCTCAAAAGACTCATCCTCAACCCTCAGCACTAAAAATCCACTTCAAAATTCAATCAATTATCACTACTAGCCCGCCAATTAACATACAAATCAATGAATTCGTCAATTATAAAAGGATACCATTATTGCTAATCCAAAAAAGATTGCAACTTTACATTAAAAATCAAAATTTGAAATCCCAGAAGAAGTAAATCTCGATATATAATTAGGGTTTTAAAGGGGGTATTTGTTTGTTACCTTTTCTCTCCACCAGTGTAGTACTCTTGAGGAGCATCTTCGTCGTCGCTGTCAGAGTCAGGCCCGGAACGCCGGTTCAGATCGGAGAGAGTACGGATACCTCCGGCTCGACTGCTTGAGGGTTTTGCTGGTTTCTTGTCCCTTGACGCCATTTTTGTTTTGCTTTGGATAGATTTGCTGAGACTCGATGAGGTTTAGGAAGAAAGAAAAAGCCTATAACCAGCAGATATTAATAATTTTGGTACGGTAATTTATATATATATATATATTTTTTTTTTTTTTTCCTTTTATACAAAGATTAGCGATGGTAACTGTAACTACGAGTCAGTTTCTACTTCATGCATGTCTTATCCATTACTTAATAATAAACAAATAATTTTAGACATATCAACAGATATTTAAACTACAAAAAAATAAATTGTGTTGTTATTAAATTTAATTTTTTATTTGATTTAAATTCAAAATTAATTATATAGAACTTATGTCAATTTAATTATTCCAAAATCATCAACTATAAAAAAAATTCAAGAACCAAATGTTTTTTTAAAAAAACTTTCAACTCAACTCTTATACCTAAACAGTTTTATAGAATATCAATAACAAATAACAAATGACGTGTAAATAAGAAATTGATCATTAATATATTATGAAATCCGGATGAAATTCATCTTTCTTTTGCAAGGGTCGAGCATGAAAGTAGTAATAACATATTATTAATGCGATCATTAATATCTTTTTTTTATATATAAATATTTTTAATATTATTATATTAAAATAATTTAAAAATATAAAAAAATAATTATTTTTCTCACAAATTACTTTTAAAACATAAAAATAAAGGAGTCTAAAATTCCATGCAAAGAAGTGTGGAAACTCGATTGCAAGTACTAGATTCATGGACCTAGTAACTCTAGGTTCAAGTTATCGTCCATGATAATTGAGAGTTCGACACCTATACCAATCAATCATCTATTCATCAATCAACAATTTTCTTTCTTAATTTACACTTGTTGGATGTTCATATGAATTTTTTAGGTTAGAGATGATTTCCATTATTATAATTAATCTCATAATCTCTCATAATCATACTTTTTTTTATTTAGATATTCCCATATATGATGTCTAAATACTTGATACTTGAAATAATTAATATTTCACTCATGTTTTAGTTTAAAATTATTTTTTTATTTTTTTCAGTTGTGTAATTTTTTTTAACATATAAAGGTTTGATTTATTTATCTATTATATTGTTTTCTTGAAATTTCACCTCCAACCATGAGAGATCACAAAAGATATAAATGATTGATTTAAATTCTTGAATTAGAGATGATTTCTATTTAAATTGTTGTGCACTCACATGGTTATACATACATAAAAGTGCACACATCTCGTTGACACAAACAAGTTTTTAACAAGTTATGATCATATTACTAGCTAACTAACATCAATCTACAACACACACATAAATTTAGATAAATAAAATATTAATTTAATATTTTTTAAATAATTTTCATAATTTTATATTGAAAATATTAAAATAATTAATTTAATATTCTTTAAAAAAAAAAAACAATTTCAACCACTAAAGAGAGTGACCAAGTTTAAGTGATTTCTATTTCACTTTGTTACATAGTTGAAGCACTTGCCATTTCCCATGAGCTGAAAGAACAAAAATCTAACTGTAGTTAGGTTTACTACTTTGGTTGGGCAACTCACTACTTTTCAATCATCAAAGTAAGGAGACATCGAGATGTTGGTGGGTCCCATTAACAACAAAGTTAGCTGACGTGGCAGCATCTTCACTTTATGATTGACCCTGTGATAATAATGGTAGGAGAGCATGGTAGAATAGAACAAAGATAAGGTAATGGCAGACGCAGCCGATCGAGCAAGACCGAACCGGGAAGAGGAGAACCGTTTAAAGCATGCCTGTGATGCTGGAATGGTGACTGGTGAAGTCCCTTCGGACAGCGAGGATTCTAATAATCCACTGAGTTCTGACTCTGTAAGCTCCGAGTCACCTCCAAGACTTGCTGATCTTGCAGCGAGTTTCCGGGTCTTCTCGGAGTCAATGGCGAGAATGGACCTTGCAGAGATGGAGATGATCAAGGCAAGAGAGGCTTCAAGGTTGGAGGCAGAGAAAAGGAGGATGGAGTTGGAGGCTGAGTTGACTAGAATGATGTTGCAGACTCAGTTGCAGATTGCTTCGATTGTGGCCGGGAAAGGAACGAGTAGAAAGAGGAAACGAGTTGGAGAAGAAGAGGGGGAGATGCCCATTCTGTCAAGGTACAGTTCATTCTCTCTCAATGAAAAAGTTTCGGACTTTTGTATGTTTTTTGATTGCTTAACTCACTGAGTCGTGATTGGTTAATGCAGGGAAGGAGCTTTGCTGCTAAGTTTGCTACAATGCAACTTCTTCTTTTGAAGTCTATTTGTATCGGATTCGGCCCTGGTTTCTTGCCCTTTTCTTCTCTTTTCTTTTTAACAAATAAAAATGTCTGCTTGATGTTTTCTCTATATTTAAGTCAAGAATGGACAGAGCAATAAAGAGATCTGCATCCATTGCTTCTTTGCATTATGTTTGATGGTGTGGTATCCTAACTACTGTTCTGCAAACCCTAAGTACAGAATTCCTACTGCAAAACCTGAAATTGACCTTCTGCTGATTTATCAGGACTCGTATGCATGCTATACATCTATTGATATACCTAGGGTTTGTGCTATATAACATTGAAATTACAATTCCTCTGTCAATCTTTCTAACATGTATCCACTTGAGGTTTCTGTGGGTGCATAATAGAACCTCGAATTTTCTGTTCTGCAATGCTAGCTAGAGCCTTCCTTCGATTCAAGGTGCTTTTCGGTGTATTCTGCCAGAGGTTGAAACATGTAGAGATGAAATGCTTAGAACCTTGAATTTTCTGCTATACAATGCTAGCTAGAGCCTTCCTTCAATTCATGGAGCTTGTTGATGTATTCTGCCAGAGGGGGAAGACTGAAACATGTAGAGATGATATGCTTATAACCTTGAATTTTCTGCTATACAATGCTAGCTAGAGCCTTCCTTAAATTCATGGAGCTTGTTGATGTATTCTGCCAGAGGGGGAAGACTGAAACATGTAGATATGATATGCTTAGAACCTTGAATTTTCTGCTCTACAATGCTAGCTAGAGCCTACCTTCAATTCATGGAGTTTTTTGGTGTATTCTGCCAGAGGTGGAAGACTTCCTTGTTCTCCATCTTTACTTGCTTGTCCTCGAATTATGCTGCGAATGCAAAGACATGTAAACAATACGATGTGAGAGGACATGGGATGTTTAGTTGGTTACCTTTGATGCCCATGATCGTTCTGCCTGTTGACACACATCTCTAACATCTCTTCCAGATAGATGAATACAGCAAGAGCAAATATGAGTGCAAAGGAAAATGAAAGAAAAAAAATGAAGCAACTTAACAGAGTACAGAAGGAATGCTCTCATCGCATGGACCAAAATCTTTCCAAATTGATTGCAGCCCAACCTCAAAACCACATTTATGAGAATTTCTACATGAACACAGAACAATTCGATTGCTTACTCCTCTGTTGCTCTAGCAAATTCCTCTAATTCCGATTTTGTTAGGTGCTAAGCATTCTGGGCAGCTTTTTCCAGGCGATTTGCCGATCAGGTGCACCAAAGGTAACCATTGAATCAAACACGACTAAGAACGCACATAAAACATGAGTTAGAATGCACTCCAATTGGCCCAGGCAATGATCAACATGATACAGAGATCTTTGCACTGATTTACACTCCTCTCTCAATAGTGGCTTTCTGAGTTTTTCTTGGGGGAACAAGTGCAAATTGACCAAACAAGTTTGTTTCTTGTCCTCAGCACGGATGCGTTTAGAAAGATGCAAAATGTAAAATTTCTCCAGCTAAATTACACAAGTTCTACGGAAGTTATGAGCACTTTCCCAATAGTGATGTGTACCTGTATCAAAAGCAGAAATAGCTTCTCTTATTCTGAGCAAATTAAAGAAAAAAAAAAAGGTCCTAACGCGGAAATGGCCCATACCACAGAGACCTTCAAGGTTGATTTAAAAGCAGAAAATTGATGAACTGATAAGAGAACATCAGCGAAGGAAAGTGAGGATTGCAGGTAACTTTATCAGATTTACTTTATATATATAAAAAAAACATCAAATTTACTTTAACTTTATCTTGATTTTGATCTTAATGTTTGATACGTGCTACTTTAAGTGCCAGGTTCAAAATTTAATTTAACATAATTTGATGTGTTGGATTTCACAAAAGAAAGAAAGAAAAAAGAACATTGCGCTGGAAGTAAGAGAAAGCACTGTAAAAGAAATTATACACATTAATTATATATAGTTAATTAATGTAAGATTGGCCCGACCCATGGGTGCTCTTAATATATGTGGGAAGAAAAATCCTAAAGAACAAGAAGGTCAGAACTCTGCGTATGATATGTAATATATCATACACAGATACTTCCCCTCCTGCCATCCCTGCCTTTGCCAATGATTCAAATACTCAGAACTCTGTGTATGATATGTAAAATATCCGTGTTTAAAAGTTTGTTTAGTTTTTCGTTTTAATAATATATTTTTTATTTTTTCTTTAATATACTGAAATAAAAAAACTAAAAATTTTAATCACTATTATATTAGTAATTACACAACTCAAATATAAAATCACTAAAAAACCAAATTTTTTGATTTCAACTCCACCGACAAACTGACCAACTAATAGATTGGTAAGATACGAAGAGCCTTGATGATACTGGTGGGTGAAGAGGGTGTTTGGGAGTGTGGTAGCTGTTGCTTTTCAAATAGCTTTTCGTGCCGAAAAATATGCCAATAATGTTTTTTTATTTTTTAAAAATCATTTTTGATATCAACACATCAAAACGATCCAGAAAGTACAAACCGAATTTAATTTTAGTAAAAAAAAACAAAAATTGTTTTTTCAAATTATACAAAAAACCGTTTGAATCGCAGTACCAAACAGCCCCGAAGTAAGAAGAAGTGAAGAACCGTGTGAGTTGATGAAAGGGATTGTGTTTGTGTGAGTGTCTCTAATGTCTCTTTTGGTAATTATACTCCACGCGTGATAAATGATTTGAGCAAATAAAAAAAAAGAATAAAAAAAGAAAATGGTCCTAACGCGGAAATGACCCAGACCCCAGAGACTTGTGAGGTTGACTTAAAAACTGAAAATTGATGGACTGATGAGAGAACATCAGCGAAGGGAAAGTGAAGATTGCAGGTACTCTCTCTCTCTCTCTTATCTCTTTTAGTATTATGTTATATTGTGAAATGTAACTCTGCTGTAACTGAGAATCACTTCGATTAATTCACTATTAGAAACTAATTATTGATGATCTCATCAACCGATTTTGTTGGTTCAGCATAGAGATTTATCATATCTACAAGTATTTTTCTGAAAGGGCATGGAGGAGTTGATTGCTGGGAAATAACTTGAAAATTGTCTTACAGAAAAAGTAAGATAATAATATATGAACACTTCAGCTTATTGGTGTGCTGTCGATCTTGATCTATCGACTTTAATCCTGCAATTCCTTTTTTTTTTGTCCAGATCTTTGTAAAGTTTTATCTTTGCTAGACTCGAAATGGCTGCTGGGAAATATCAAGAATCCTACTCTTCTCGGTTTTCTAATTGTAAATATCAAGTGTTCTTGAGTTTTAGAGGTGAAGACACCCGCAAGAACTTTACCGATCACCTCTACAAGGCCCTGGTTGATGCAGGGATTCACACATTTAGAGATGATGATGAAATTCGGAGAGGAGAGAATATAGATTTCGAGCTCCAGAAGGCAATACAAGAATAAAAAATATCAATAATCGTGTTCTCCAAAAACTATGCTTCGTCGAGATGGTGCCTCGATGAACTCGTAATGATCATGGAACGTAAGAGGAATGCTGACTGCATAGTTTTGCCAGTATTCTATGATGTGGATCCATCCCAAGTCGGACGTCAAACAGGGAGCTTCTCTGCAGCATTTGTGGAACATGAAAAGAGCTTCAACAAGGAGATGGAGCGGGTGAATGGGTGGAGGATTGCTTTAAAGGAAGTGGCTGATTTAGCTGGAGTGGTTCTAGGAGATGGGTAAGTTGTATCTCTTTATGAAACTATACATAGCATAAGACTAGAATGCTGGTCGTGAACTCTTAATTTCTTTCAATTAAGTATACTGATAAGAAAACATAAACAAAAATAAAATAAAATACTTATGATTTCTTCATTGGTTTTTTTTTTTTTTCCAATCATGATTTGGTTTTAACTATCAAATCATTGACATGCAACCTGCTTTAATTTCTTAGCTAAATGTTGTCTATTTTTAGAGACTACTAATTATCGTACATTGTACTTTATGTTTTGATGTAGTTACGAGGCACCGTTTGTCCAATTTATTGTGGAGAATGTCTTAAAGAATTTGGATCAAAAAATGTTTCATGTCCCCCTTCATTTCATTGGAAGAGATGCTCCAGTACAAGCTATCAACTCATGGTTGCAAGATGGATCCCATGGTGCTGCCATTGCTTTACTCTATGGAATTGGTGGAGTTGGAAAGACAACCATAGCTAAGAGTGTTTTTAACCAGAACTTTTATAAATTTGAAGGAATGAGCTTCCTGTCAAATTTTAGATCAAAGGATATAGTTTGCCTACAGAGGCAACTTCTTTTCGACATCTTAAAAAAGATTATTGATGAGATAAATGATGAAGATGAAGGAATTCTGAAGATTAAGGATGCCTTATGTTGCAGAAGAACTCTTATTGTTCTAGATGATGTGGACCAAAGGGACAGATTCAATAAAATCATTGGCATGCAAAATTGGCTTTGTAAAGGAAGTAAAATAATTATAACAACCAGAAATAAGGGTCTGTTTTCAGCTAATGATATTGAGTGGGTCCGGTGCAAAGTCCAACCGCTAGATATTGAAAAATCTTTTGAGCTTTTCAGTTGGAATGCCTTTGGACAAGCTGACCCTGTTGATGGTTTTGTAGAAGACTCTTGGAGAATAGTACGTCATTGTAATGGACTTCCATTAGCTCTTCGAGTTACTGGCTCCTCATTGTCCGGAAAAGAAAGAGAAATATGGGAAAGCGCATTACAACAATTGAAAGTGATTCCTAATTTTGAAGTTCAAAAGGTTCTTCGAATAAGTTACGACTTTCTTGATGGTGATTATCCGAAGAACTTATTCCTTGATATCGCATGTTTCTTCAATGGAATGGATGTGGATGATGCGGTTAGGATACTGGATGGGCTCCATAAAGGTGCAAGATTTGGGATTGATAATCTCATCGATAGATGTCTTGTTGAAATCAACAATGATCAAAGGTTGTGGATGCATCAACTAGTAAGAGATATGGGTAGGGAAATTGCTCGCCAAGAATCACCCAAATGTCAAAGAATATGGCATCATGGGGATGCTTTTACAGTTTTGAAAGGAACTAGTGTACGTAGCTGAATTTTTTTAAATGTCTACTTAAATGGTTTGTGGTGCCTTGACATATTCATTCATCTACTTTCCTTTCTCATGTACTTTTAATATTATTATGCAGGATGCTGAAAAATTACGTGGCCTTAGCATTGATATGCATGCATTAATGGAAGATCATTATGCAGAAGTTGTTTGTACTGATTCAATGGTTTGTGGCAAGCGCCGCAGGCTTAACTTCTTTCAACAATGGCTTTCCAAGTTTTCCAATGGGGGAAAATTACAAACTGGCCAAACAAGTTTGTTTCCCATCCTCAGCACGGATGCTTTTAGAAAGATGCTAGATGTAAAATTTCTCCAACTAAACTACACTAATTTTCATGGAAGTTTTGAGCACTTTCCCAAGAATTTGATATGGTTATGTTGGCATGGATTGTCTTGGAGCTCCATACCAAATCACATATGCTTGGAGAAGCTTGTGGTTCTTGATCTATCCAGAAGTTGTCTAGTTGATGCTTGGAAGGGAAAACCGGTATGTATCAAGTCTCTTTATAGTTATCTCTCTCGTTTTCAATTGATAACAACTAAATTCATGTATTTTCACAGTTTCTTCCAAAATTGAAAATTCTTGATCTTCGTCACTCTCGTGATCTCATTAGAACCCCAAACTTCTCGGGTCTCCCAGCCCTTGAAAAGCTAATACTTGAAGACTGCATCCGTTTGGTTCAAATTCACGAATCTATTGGTGATTTACAAAGATTGTTGATTTTAAATCTAAGAAATTGTCTTCCGCTTCTGCAAAATTAGATATTTCGACAGTCTCTGCAATTATTTTGGTATTTCGACAGTTTCTGCAATTATTTTGGTATTTCGTCTTCCCTTCAGCTTCTGCAATTTGGTATCTGCAATTGAATTCGTACTCTTTGTTTTGTGTTTTGGGAGTAATCGTATAATTTCGAGAAGATATTTGTTTAGTTTCTGCAATTGAGTATTTTGTCTTCCGCTGCTTTTGCATTCTGGTTATTTGTGATTGTTGATTATGGCTACTGAAAGAGATGATTCGCTTCAGTCTGTGAGTGTGAGGTTGGATGGGAAGAACTATTCATATTGAAGTTATGTAATGAGAAATTTCCTTAAGGGTAAGAAGATGTGGGGGTATGTTAGTGGAACTTATGTGATACCTAAGAATATTGAGGAGGGGGATGCTGGTTTGATAGATACATGGGAAGCAAATAATGCAAAGATCATTACTTGGATCAACAATTCTGTTGAGCATTCAATAGGTACGTAGTTGGCGAAATATGAGACAGCAAAAGAGGTTTGGGATCATCTGCAAAGGTTATTCACACAATCAAATTTTGCAAAACAGTATCAATTAGAGAATGACATACGAGCTCTTCATCAGAAGAATATGAGTATTCAAGAGTTTTATTCTGCTATGACAGATCTTTGGGATCAATTGGCTCTTACTGAATCGACAGAATTAAAGGCATGTGGTGCCTATATTGAGCGTAGAGAGCAGCAAAGATTGATACAGTTTTTAACAGCACTTCGCAGTGATTTCGAAGGACTTAGAGGTTCAATTCTGCATCGTTCTCCACTGCCTTCTGTTGACTCTGTTGTCAGTGAGTTATTGGCTGAAGAAATACGTTTTCAGTCTTATTCTGAAAAAGGAATTCTTTCTGCTTCAAATCCTTCAGTACTAGCAGTACCTTCTAGGTCATTCTCTAATCATCAGAATAAGTCTCACACAAGGGTTGGCTTCGATGAGTGCAGCTTCTGTAAGCAGAAAGGTCATTGGAAGGCTCAGTGTCCTAAGTTGAGACATCAGAATCAAGCTTGGAAGCCTGGAAATCAGTCACAATCTAATGCTCATAGACCACCTCAGGGTTATAAACCACAACACCACAATACTGCAGCAGTAGCTTCCTCGAGTTCTATTACCGATCCTAATATTTTGGCTGAGTAATTTCAGAAGTTTCTCTCCTTGCAGCCACAAGCAATGTCCGCTTCTTCTTCCATAGGTCAGTTGCCTCATAGTTCCTCAGGTATGTCACATTCTGAATGGGTCTTGGATTCTGGTGCTTCTCATCATATGTCTCCAGATTCCTCATCTTTTACCTCTGTATCCCCTTTATCCTCCATTCCTTTTATGACTGCTGATGGCACTCAAATGCCCTTAGCAGGTGTTGGTTCTGTTGTCACACCTCACATGTCTCTCCCTAATGTTTATCTTATTCCACAACTCAAATTGAATCTTGCGTCTGTTGGTCAAATATGTGATTCTGGTGATTATTTAGTCATGTTTTCTGGTTCCTTTTGTTGTATACAGGATCTGCAGTCTCAGAAGCTGATTGGGACAGGCCGTAGGGAGAATGAACTATATATTTTGGATGAGTTAAAAGTGCCAGTTGTTGCTGCTGCCGCTGCTACTACTACAGTTGATTTGTCTTCCTTTCGTTTGAGTATTTCATCTTCTAGTTTTTATTTATGGCATTCCCGTCTAGGTCATGTTTCGTCTTCTCGTTTGAGATTTTTGGCATCCACAGGAGCTTTAGGAAATTTGAAAACTTGTGACATTTCTGATTGTAGTGGATGTAAATTGGCAAAATTTTCCGCCTTACCTTTTAATCGAAGTATTTCTGTTTCTTCTTCACCATTTGATTTGATTCATTCTGATGTATGGGGACCTTTTCCTGTTGCCACAAAAGGAGGGTCTCGATATTATGTCTCTTTTATTGATGATCATACTCGTTATTGTTGGGTTTATTTAATGAAACATCGTTCTGAATTCTTTGAGATATATGCAGCTTTTCGAGCTCTTATCAAAACTTAATATTCTACTGTGATCAAATGCTTTAGGTGTGATTTAGGTGGGGAATACACTTCTAATAAATTTTGCCAATTGCTTGCCCTAGATGGAACCATCCACCAAACTTCATGTACAGATACTCCTGAGCAAAATGGTGTTGCTGAAAGAAAACATAGGCACATTGTCGAAACTGCTCGTTCTCTCTTGTTGTCTGCTTTTGTTCCTAGTGAGTTTTGGGGAGAAGCTGTTCTTACTGCTGTAAGCTTGATTAATACAATTCCATCTTCTCATAGTTCGGGTCTATCTCCTTTTGAAAAGTTATATGGGTATGTCCCTGATTATTCCTCATTTAGAGTCTTTGGTTGTACTTGTTTCGTTCTTCGTCCTCATGTAGAACGAAGTAAGCTATCCTCTCGATCCGCTATTTGTGTCTTTTTGGGCTATGGTGAAGGTAAAAAGGGTTATCGTTGTTTTGATCCAATCACTCAGAAACTTTATGTGTCTCGTCATGTTGTCTTCCTTGAGCATATACCTTTCTTTTCTATTCCATCCACTACTCATAACCTGACTAAATCTGATCTTATTAGTATAGATCCATTTTCTGAGGATTCTGGTAATGATAGCTCTCCCCATGTTCGATCAATTTGTACTCATAACTCTGCAGGTACTGGTACTTTACTCTCTGGCACACCTGAAGCTCCATTCTCATCTACAGCCCCTCAAGCTTCATCTGAGATTGTGGATCCACCTCCACGTCAGTCCATCCGTATTCGTAAGTCTACAAAACTACCAGATTTTGCTTATTCTTGTTATTCTTCATCATTTACTTTTTAGCCTCTATTCATTGTCTTGTTGAGCCCTCTTCCTATAAAGAGGCAATTCTTGATCCGCTTTGGCAGCAAGCTATGGATGAGGAACTTTCTGCATTGCATAAGACAGATACTTGGGATCTGGTTCCTCTACCTCCTGGTAAGAGTGTTGTTGGTTGTCGTTGGGTGTATAAGATCAAGACTAATTCTGATGGGTCTATTGAGCGATATAAAGCTAGGTTGGTTGCCAAAGGATACTCTCAACAGTATGGTATGGACTATGAGGAGACATTTGCTCCGGTTGCAAAAATGACTACTATTCGTACTCTTATTGCCGTAGCTTCGATTCGTCAATGACATATTTCTCAACTTGATGTTAAAAATGCCTTCTTGAATGGAGATCTTCAAGAAGAAGTTTATATGGCACCCCTTCCTGGTATTTCACATGACTCTGGATATGTTTGTAAGCTTAAGAAAGCATTATATGGTCTCAAACAAGCACCCCGTGCTTGGTTTGAGAAATTCTCTATTGTGATCTCGTCACTTGGCTTTGTTTCTAGCAGTCATGATTCTGCTCTTTTTATTAAGTGCACTGATGCAGGTCGTATCATTCTGTCTTTATATGTTGATGACATGATTATTACTGGTGATGACATTGATGGTATTTCAGTTTTGAAGACAGAGTTGGCTAGACGATTTGAGATGAAGGATTTGGGTTATCTTCGATATTTCCTGGGTATTGAGGTAGCATACTCACCTAGAGATTACCTTCTTTCTCAGTCAAAATATGTTGGAGATATTCTTGAGCGGGCTAGACTTACTGATAACAAGACTGTGGATACTCCTATTGAGGTTAACGCAAGGTACTCTTCTTCTGATGGTTTACCTTTGATAGATCCTACTTTATACCACACTATTGTTGGGAGTTTGATATATCTCACCATTACTCGTCCAGATATTGCATATGCTGTTCATGTTGTTAGTCAGTTTGTTGCTTCTCCTACTACTGTTCATTGGGCAGCTGTTCTTCGTATTTTGCGATATCTTCGGGGTATAGTTTTTCAAAGTCTTTTACTTTCATCCACCTCTTCCTTGGAGTAACGTGCATACTCTGATGCTGATCATGGTAGTGATCCCACAGATCGCAAGTCTGTTACCGGGTTTTGTATCTTTTTAGGTGATTCTCTTATTTCTTGGAAGAGTAAGAAACAATCTATTGTTTCTCAATCATCCACCAAAGCAGAATATCGTGCCATGACATCGACTACCAAAGAGATTATTTGGTTACGTTGGTTACTTGCTGATATGGGAGTTTCCTTTTCCCATTCTACTCCTATGTATTGTGACAACCAGAGTTCTATTCAGATTGCTCACAACTCGGTTTTTCATGAGCGGACTAAGCACATTGAAATCGATTGTCATCTTACTCGTCATCATCTCAAGCATGGAACCATTACTTTGCCCTTTGTTCCTTCTTCATTGCAGATTGCAGATTTCTTTACCAAGGCGCATTCCATATCTCGTTTTCGTTTTCTAGTTGGCAAACTCTCGATGCTTGTAGCTGCCGCATCGTGAGTTTGAGGGGAGATGTTAAATAATATTTATGTTGTCTTATTTATTAAGGGTAGAATAGTACTTTCAGTTTAACCTATATATACTTTATTTGTAATTAGGTTAAGACTATGCATTCATAATATACAGTTTATTCAGAATTCTAGCCTCCTTTTTGTGTTTGATCTCAATTAGTTTAACACTATTAATATGTTACGCAAAAAAAAAAAAAATTCCTAATTTTCATGTTAAATTGAGAATTTATCCCGGAATAAAAATGGGGATGTCACAACTTCTCTCTTTTTTCTTTCTCTCTCTTCCTCTTCTGCTATTTATCTCGCCAACCAACCTCCCACTCTTTCTTTCTCTTCTCTCTCTCATTCTCTCCTCGAGCAACGACCCTCTTTTCTCTAACAGGTATGGCTTCTCCTTCTCTTTTCTCCTCGGTTTGTTTAATTTTTTATTTGTTAATTAACTCATAACTTGTCATTTTTTTTATTCTCAGATTAACCCACAACTAATATAAGGTAAGAATTCTCCTATTTCTTCTCTAAGTTTTGTGTGTTTTTTTTTTAAAATTTATTTTCTTAATTGTTTGAATTTTTTTCATATGAGAAAATTTTGTTATATTTAGTTTTTTTTTCAATTTTTTTTCAATTAAATTAAAAAATAAAAAAACCTAATTGAACTTTAAAAAGGTTTAAGTGGCTTGAACAGGAGCTAAAATGAAAGAAAAATAAAGTTTAGAAGTCAATTTGTTAGAAATTAGAAGAATCAATAAGTCTAGGGACTTAATTGAAATTTGGTTTATGTTAACTAATGCAACTAGGGACTTAATTGAAGGAAAAAAAAGTTTGAGAGTCAATTTGTGTCAAGATTGCAATAATTAAAGGTTCAAAGACTAAAATGAATGGGTGTTGACGTTTTGAGAGGCAAATTAATTTAATCAAGGGTGAAATCAAAAAAATTAAAAGTATAAAAGGGCAATTGAGGATGAAATTAAAGAATATCAAGACCAATGATCATACTGTAAAAGACACTAAGGGCTCAATCAAAGAAATCAAGTGTCATAATTGAAAAGATTATTAAAGATTGTGACCAATTGAGGGTTTGTTTGTGAAATAACAAGAAAATAGGGACCAAAATTGACTTTCACTTATTAAATTTTTTTAAGGCCCGTTTGTTTGCTGGAAAGTAGTTTCCTTTTGGAAAGTGAATTTTGGGAAAGTAAATTCCAGGAAAGTAAATTATGTTTTGATGTTTGGTAGTGTAATAGAAAATAAGTTGGAAAACACTTTGTAGTGTTTGGTTATGTTATGGAAAATAAGCTGGAAAATAACTTATTAATGTTTTATTTTTTTCAAGTTTATTAAAACAATGAGGAACAAATCTTACAAATTTAGAAGTTGAATGAGAATGAAATTGTTAAAAAATATAATTTCATAAATTATCTCAAATAAAATAAATAATAATCAAATAATAGAGATCAAATATAATAAATAAAAAAATTGAAAGATGAAGAAATTAAAATAATAATAATTATCATTTCATAAATTATTTCAAATAAAATAAGTAACAATCAAAAGAATGAGGATCAAATTTGATAGATAAAAAAAATTTTCAATTAAAAAATGGTAAGGGAAAAACAAATAATAATTATAAAAATAAGGATCAAAGTTAATATAAAAATCAAATTCTAAGGGATGAAATTGAAAAAAATATTCAAAATAATATATATATATATATATAAAGTTTGAAGACCAAATTTGATATAATCAGCAAATAATATGATATTTCTAAATTTTTCATAACTTTTAAAAAATATTTTCAGTCTAAAATAAAAAAAATGATGCATTAGTCCTAAATGTTAGGAGTAAATTGAAAGCAATCCCCATTTGTTTTTAGTATGATCAGATTTCTTTGCTCATGTACTTGAAAGACATTTAATACAATACGTTTTGGTCTAAACCGAAGACAATATTTATTATAAAATTAATTGACCTGTTGTTGATTGGTCTACTAACGATGTCTTATGAGAAAAAAAAAAAACATTTATAAAAGCATGTGAGTTCAGAGAAGCTGATTGGAATATAGAGGAGATATTTTAGAAAAAGGCAAATAGACGTAATGGAAAACTAGGAGAAATTAATGGCAAACAGATATAAAATTTAGGGATTTAATATTATGTTATTGAAATATTTTCTAGCTTCAGGATGGCAAACAGAAGCAAAAGATTTGAGAAAAAAGAGAGAAACAGAAATGATGTTAATAGCCATCATCTTCTCCTCTTAATTAGAAACAAAAGATTCTTACTTCAGGATGTCACCACTAGCCATCAACTTGTGGAATTTATTTTCTGACTTTTTTCTTACTTCACCAGGTCATTAGCCGTCAACTCCCGGCACCAAAATTTTCCATGCATAACTGGTCAAGCCTAGACATTCCGACTTTCTGCTTCCGCCATTAGCCATGGAAAATTCCTCACGCGGAAACGTTCCATACCATAGAGAGAGAGTGGACTTGTAGGGATGACTTGTCTTAAAATTACAATCCACCCTTTTTCTCTCAATTTTAAAACCATTCGCCCATGTCTTGGGCCCAGTTGACTTGTTCAGAATTAAACTCATTTACATGCAATTGGCTAATTAATATACAATTTGAAACATAATAAAGGCTGCCCATTAAATATATGTATTAATAGAAAAGGTTTTTTAAAAAATAATCTTACTTCAGGATGTCAATAGCCATCAATTCCCGGCACCAAATTTTTCCATGCATAACTGGTCAAGCCTAGACATTCCGACTTTCTGCTTCCGGCATTAATTAGCCATGGAAAATTCCTCACGCGGAAACGTTCCATACCATAGAGAGAGTGGACTTGTAGGGATGACTTGTCTTAAAATTACAATCCACCCTTTCTCTCTCAATTTTAAAACCATTCGCCCATGTCTTGGGCCCAGTTGTAGACTTGGTCTGAGGATATATCGGAGACGTATCGTTTTAACAAGACAGCAGAGTTCCGCGTCTTTGAATCATTGGCAATGGCAGGTATGAATACGATGGAATTTGAGATGTTTAATGGTTTGTTCTGGATATAAAAAACTCGTGAATTAGATTTTTTATGAATTAAATTTAAATTTAAATAAAAAATATTAATTTAACTAAACCTTGCTAACTCCCGATAGGATCAATATCAAAAAATTATTTTTAAAATAAAAAGTAAAATAATTTTATTTTTATAAAATAATTGACTTAAGTTAATTGAATAACGCAACTACCCAGAATTTATTTTCGAAGCGTGTTTAAGAGTGTGGTAACAATTGCTTTTTAAAATGCTTTTCATTCCAAAACACATTAAAATAATGTTTTTTTATTTTTTTAAAATTATTTTTTATATTAACACATCAAAATAATTTGAAAACATCAAAAATATATTAATTTAAAATAAATAAATAAATTTTAAATTTTTTTTAAAATACTTTCAAACCGCAATACCCAGCATACCCTAATTGTGTTTGTATGAGTGTCTCTAATGTCCCTTTTGGTAATTATACTCTACGCGTGATAAATGATTTGAATTTTGAGAAAATTAGAAGAAAAAAAAATGGCCCTAAAGCGGAAATGGCCCATACCCCAGACTTGTAAGGTTTATATAAGAATTGTCTGGCAACGTAGTATAACTTGTATTTTTAAAAATTTTAAAACTTTTTTATTTAAAATTATTTTTTTAATATTTAAAATTATTTTAATACCCTTATATCAAAAATAATATTTTTAAAATAAAAAAAATTATTTTAATTATTTATAAAAAAATATCCCTTTAAAAAATAACAACACTTTCAATCACAACCTTAAAAGCATAAAATTGATGAACTGATAAGAGAACATCAGCGAAGGGAGAGTGAAGATTCAGGTACTCTCTCTCTCTTATCTCTTTTAGTATTATGTTATATTGTGGAATGTAACTCTGCTGTAACTGAGAATCACTTAAATTAATTCACTGTTAGAAACTAATTACTGATGGTCTCATCAACCGATTTTGTTGGTTCAGCATAGAGATTTATCAAATGTACAAATATTTTTCTATCACTTTGTTTTACAGAAAAAGTAGGATAATAATATATGAATACTTCAGCTTATTGGTGTGCTATCGATCTTGAACTATCGACTTGAATCCTGCAACTCCTATTTTTTTTGGTTCAGATCTTTGAAAAGTCTTATCTTCGCTAGACTTGAAATGGCTGCTGGGAAATATCAAGAATCCTACTCTTCACGGTTTTCTTATTGTAAATATCAAGTGTTCTTGAGTTTTAGAGGTGAAGACACCCGCAAGAACTTTACCGATCACCTCTACAAGGCCCTGGTTGATGCAGGGTTTCACACATTTAGAGATGATGATGAAATTCGGAGAGGAAAGAATATACAACTGGAGCTCCAGAAGGCAATACAGCAATCAAAAATAGCGATAATCGTGTTCTCCAAAAACTATGCTTGGTCGAGATGGTGCCTCGATGAACTTGTGAAGATCATGGAACGTAAGAGGAACGCTGACTGCATAGTTGTGCCAGTATTCTATCATGTGGATCCATCCCAAGTCGGACGTCAAACAGGGAGCTTCGCTGCAGCATTTGTGGAACATGAAAAGAGCTTCAACGAGGAGATGGAGCGGGTGAATAGGTGGAGAATTGCTTTGAAGGAAGTGGCTGATTTAGCTGGAATGGATTTAGGAGATGGGTAAGTTGTATCTCTTTATGAAACTACACAGAGCATAAGACTAGAATGTTGGTCGTGAACTCTTAATTTCTTTCAGTTAAGTATACTGATAAGAAAACATATAAGAAAAATAAAATAAAATACTTATGATTTCTTCATTGTTTTTTTTTTTCCAATCTTGATTTGGTTTTAATAAGGGGTGATAATGCACCTACAAAATTAACTATCAATCAATCATTGACACGCAACCTGCTTTAATTTCTTAGCTAAATGTTGTTTATTTCTATCCTTTATAGAGAGGCTACTTATTATCCTACGTTGTATTTTACCTTCTGATGTAGGTACGAGGCACAGTTTGTCCAATCTATTGTGGAGAATATCTCAAAGAATTTGGATCCAAAAATATTTTATTCCCCCCTTCATTTCATTGGAAGAGATCCTCTGGTACAATATATCAACTCATGGTTGCAAGATGGATCCCATGGTGGTGCCATTGCTTTACTCTATGGAATTGGTGGAGTTGGAAAGACAGCCATAGCTAAGAGTGTTTTTAACCAGAACTTCTATAAATTTGAAGGCAAGAGCTTTCTATCAAATTTTAGGTCGAAGGATATAGTTTGCCTACAGAGCCAACTTCTTTTTGACATCCTAAACAAGACTGTTGAGATAAATGATGAAGATGAAGGAATTCTAAAAATTAAGGATGCAATATGTTGCAGAAGAACTCTTATTGTTCTAGATGATGTGGACAAAAGGGACCAATTCAATAAAATCATTGGCATGCAAAATTGGCTTTGTAAAGGAAGTAAAATCATTGTAACAACCAGAAATAAGGGTCTGTTTTCAGCTAATGATATTGAGTGGTTCGAGTGCAAAGTCGAACCTTTGGATAACAAAAAATCGCTTGAGCTTTTCAGTTGGAATGCCTTTGGAAGAGCTTACCCTGTTGATGGTTTTGTAGAAGACTCTTGGAGAATAGTACATCATTGTAATGGACTTCCATTAGCTCTTCAAGTTATTGGCTCTTCATTGTCCGGAAAAGGAAGAGAGATATGGGAAAGCGCATTACAACAATTGGAAGTGATTCCTAATTTTGAAGTTCAAAAGGTTCTTCGAATAAGTTATGACTTTCTTGATGGTGATTATCTGAAGATCTTATTCCTTGATATCGCATGTTTCTTCAATGGAATGGATGTGGATGATGTAGTTAGGATACTAGATGGGCTCGATAAAGGTGCAAGATATGGGATTGACAATCTCATCGATAGATGTCTTGTTGAAATCAACAATGATCAAAGGTTGTGGATGCATCAACTAGTAAGAGATATGGGAAGGGAAATTGCTCGTCAACAATCAACCAAATGTCAAAGAATATGGCGTCACGAGGATGCTTTTACAATTTTGAAAGGAACTACTGTAAGTAGCTCAAATTTTTTATATGTCTGCTTAAATGGTTTGTGTGGTGCCCTAACATGTTCATTCCTTTCTCATGTACTTTTAATATTTTTAATGCAGGATGCTGAAAAATTGCGTGGCCTTACCCTTGATATGCATGCATTAATGAAAGATAATAATGCGGAGGTTGTCTGTACTGATTTAATGGTTCGCCGCAAGCGCCGCAGGCTTAACTTCTTTCAACAATTGCTTTCTGATTTTTCCGATGAGGGAAAATTACAATCTGGCCAAACAAGTTTGTTTCCTATCCTTAGCATGGATGCTTTTAGAAAGATGAAAGATGTAAAATTTCTCCAACTAAACTATACTAATTTTCATGGAAGTTTTGAACACTTTCCCAAGAATTTGATATGGTTGTGTTGGCATGGATTGTCTTTGAGATCCATACCAAATCACGTATGCTTGGAGAAGCTGGTGGTTCTTGATTTATCTAGAAGTTGTCTAATTGATGCTTGGAAAGGCAAACTGGTATGTATCGAGTCTCTCTCTACAGCTATCTCTCTCGTTTCAATTGATAACAACTAAATTCATGTATTTTCACAGTTTCTTCCAAAATTGAAAATTCTTGATCTTCGTCACTCTCGTGATCTCATTAGAACCCCAGACTTCTCGGGTCTCCCAGCCCTTGAAAAGCTAATACTTGAAGACTGCATCCGTTTGGTTCAAATTCACGAATCTATTGGTGATTTACAAAGATTGTTGATTTTAAATCTAAGAAATTGTACAAGTCTTATGGAGCTTCCAGAAGAAATGAGTAGATTGAATTCACTTCAAGAGCTGGTTTTAGATGGTTGTTCAAATCTTAACAGCCTGAATATGGAGTTAGAGCATCATCAGGGGCGCAAGCTGCTTCAAAGTGATGGAATTGTTGCAAGTACATCATTCATTACATCTCTTCCATTGAAGCTATTCTTTCCCTCTAGGTTTTCAACGAGGAAAATGTTGAGATTTACCTCGTTTGCACTGCCAGGCTCCTTGACGAGACTAGATTTAAGTGGAACAACAATGCGTTCTCTTCCAGAAAGCATCAAGGGTCTTGGTCTACTCGATTTCCTATATTTAAGAAATTGCAAAATGCTTCAGGCAGTCCCAGAGCTTCCATCCCATTTGCGGCTGTTAGATGTGTCCTTTTGCTATTCACTGCAAAGACTTGCAAATCTAACCGTTTGGACTAAAACCGATGGTTGTGAACAATTTGTCGAGTTCCAAGATTGGATGAAGCAAGAATTAATCCAATTGTTTGACTCTCACATGTTCAGAATAATGAAAACGGTTAGTGCTCAAATACAGCCATCGAGATTTCAGGTCCTCCCTCACCCCTTTTATTGTATTTGAAATCTACATTTGAATATTCTTCTTTGACTCATTTTATAGACATTGTTTTGGTGGTACAGATAATATTTATGGATGGCATAATCAACTTTGTCGAATATGTATTTGATGAAGATGAGATGTTAAGCAGGTTTCATGAGGAGGAGGAAGAGGATAAATGGCTAATTGAGAATGAGTTTGTAGATAACTTTTCATTCAAAATATCCTCACCTCCTCCTGCGCACCGGATATGTGGCTTTAATCTGTTCACAAGGTTTTGTGTGACGTCAGAGTATAGTTTATATGATCCTTTTCATATTGAAATCAGAAACAATACCAATGGTCTATCCATGCATTGTCAAGCCTATCTCCTCCCTATTCGTTACAAGCGCGGGGTTCGTGAAATCCAATCGCTAATGCACGGGAAATTAGGGGTCGGTGATCCTACATTTGATGATGGTGATGACGTGAGTATTTCAGTGCTTCCACATGATCTAGCTATTCAAGTAAAGGCGATTGGTGTACAGTGGTTGCATGAAGAGAAAGGAAAGGATGATGATATCCAATCAAAGGATGAAGTTATCAATGCCCACAACAGTAGGGATGATGATGATGATGATGATGCAGCACACGTAGCCAAAGTAGAAATAGCTTCTCGTATTTTTAGAAATTATTATTGTGCTTTCCATGGTAAATACGGTAAATACAGTGCTCGGCCTGCTGGCAATTTCGCTTGGTGGTATTTTGCAAAGAAAGGTCTAGAACTTGTATTATATTAGACGTCAACTAGTAGAGGTTTGCTTTTTTAGATTTCAACCGTAAAATGAAAAAAAAGCTCCAAAGCTTTTGAAAGAGTTTTTTTTTTTTTCCTTCAAAACCTTATCTTGAAGAGTTTTGTATCTCTATTAATGTTCCTCCTTTCTTTGTCTAGAGATATTTTATTTATAAATATTTATAATAGCTTTCATATTCTTTTTTAATATCATATGATATTACTTTATTAATTAATTTTTATTTATAGAATCTTGCATTATTATAATAAGATATATTAAATATTTTATTTTATATGTCAACCTTCTTTTATTGACCAAAATATATGTGAAGAACCAGTTCTTTTTCATATTATTTTATCTATTTTATTTCTTTTTTTTTATGTAAAAATAATATATGATGAAATTTTATTTGTAATTGTTTTTTTGTTTCTACATATATCCTCTCGAGACAAGTTCACTTGCAGTTAAAAATATTTGAGAATGTCTTGAAAATATAGTTGAAAAAATTTTATAATTTGAATATATTTCATTTTAATTAAAAATTGATTTGATTGTATTAAGTTTTCACAATAAATTAATATGGATATTTTTATTGTAAAAATAAAAAAATAATAATCATCAAAATTAGAAATTTAAAAGTTAATTTTAATTGAAAATTATCAAATTAAAAGATAGAATTAAAATTTAATAACAAAAGTGGAAATCCTAAAATTTTCTACAGTAGCCAACAACTTTGACTGCCTATGAGACCTCGGTTCAAGCCTGGTGGACCTTCAAAAAGCACAACCGGGTCGGGTTAACATAAATAATATGGACAGAATCAATTAATGGGCTTCACATGTCTAGCCTACCATACACACCATCGAATGAATATTGAATATGAATCCCAGTGGGGCTTTGTGGCCACGTGATTAGCTTAAACTAGATTATTTACCTGAACTTTATTACTAGTAGGGCAAAGTTTTTTTTAATATAAAAAAGATGTTGAGGTGATGGTAGTGTTTTTTTTTTTTTAAAATAAAAATAATTAAAGACATAGGTTGTTAAGTTGCCTTAATTCAATAAATATAATTAATTTAATAATATAATTAAAAAAATTGAGAACAACAATAAACAAAACAAACTAATAATTAAAGAAATTCACAATGATCAACTAAAAAAAAATGCTTACCAATATTACATAAATATATCCTCATAGTATTTGATAACAAATATATCCTCATAGTATTTGGTAACGAAGAAAAAAAATCAAATAAAAATATAACAACCTTATAAAAAAAAATATGAATCTCAATTCTAAACAATCATATGTTAAAGAATAAAATTAAAAAATAAAAAATAAAAAAATAATTATTGAATTATGCTTCGTCAAGGTGGTGCTTCGATGAACTTGTAATGATCATGGAGTGCAAGAGGAATATTGACTGCATAGTTTTGCTAGTATTCTATGATGTGGATCCATCTGAAGTCGCTGTAGCATTATTGGATCATGAAAAGCGTTTCAAGGAGGAATGGTTTTAGGAGATGGGTAAGTTGTATTTCTGAATGAAATTACACATAACATAAGACTAGAATGCTGCTAGTGAACTCTTAATTTTTTCAGGTTTGTAGTAAAGCATTTAGACAATGACTGATATTACCTCTTCAATTTAGAAAAAACTGTACCACTCACAACTCAGTGAACATTAAAGAAAAATAAAAATAAAAATAAAAAAACTTGTTTTTCTCATTTTCTGATATTTTCGTTCTTAGTTACCTGAAAAAAGCAATGATTTCTACATTATTCCATTTTCGGTTTCAATCATTGACGCACAGCCTGGTTTAATTTCTTTTTTCCAAGACACTAAGATTTTGAAACTTTATAGAGAGACTTGCTAATTATCATATGTTGCATTTTCTTTTTGATGCAGGCATGAGGCACACATTGTCCAATCTATTGTCGACAAGGTCTCAAAGAAATTGGATCATAAAATATTTCATATCCCCCTTTATTTCATTGGAAGAGATCCTCTAGGAAAACATATCAACTTATGGTTGCAAGAATATGGCTCCCACAGTTCTGCCTTTGATATACTCTATGGGATTGGTTGTAAATATCAAGAATCCTCATTTTCACGGTTCTCTAGTTGTAAATATCAAGTGTTCTAGAGTTTTAGAGGTGAAGACACCCGCAAGAACTTTACCGATCACCTCTACACAGCCCTGGTTCAAGCAGAGATTCACACATTTAGAGACGATGATGAAATTGGGAGAGGAGAAAATATAAAGTCAGAGCTCCAACAGGCAATACAACAATAAAAAATATCGATAATCGTGTTCTCCAAAGCATATGCTTTGTAGCGGTGGTGCCTGGATGAACTTGTAATGATCATGGAACGTAAGAGGAATACTGACTGCATAATTTTGCCGGTCTTCTATGATGTGGATCCGTCTGAAGTCAGAAATCAAACAGGGAGCTTTGCTGCAGCATTTGTGGATCATGAAGGAGATGGAGCAAGTGAATGGGTGGCGGATTGCTTTGAAGGAAGTTGCAGATCGAGGAGGAATGGTTTTAGGAGATGGGTAAGTTGTATTTCTTGATGAAACTACACATAACATAATACTAGAATGCTGGTTTTGAACTCTTAATTTTTTCAGGTTTGTAGTTAAGCATTTGGATGATAATTGATAATACCACTACAATTTAGTGAAACTATAACACTCCCAACTCAAAGAACATACAAGGAAAATAAAAATAGAAGATATTTTTTTCTCTTTTTTTTCCTTGACTACCTGAAAAAGCAAAGATTTCTACATTATTCCATTTTTGGCTTTAATATGTGGTGATAACATAGCTGCAAAAGTAGCAATCCATCATTGACGCACATCCTGGTTTAATTTCTTTTTTCCAGGATGCTAAGATTTTGAAACTTTACGGAGAGAATTATACATTACATTTTTCTTTCTGATGCAGGTATGAGGCACAGCTTGTCCAATCTATCGTAAGGTATGAGCAACAATAAGAGTTCTTCTGCAACATAGTGCACCCTTAATCTTTCAGATATCCTAAACAATGCTGATGGCATACATGATGTTGATGGAGGGATTATATCAAGGATGCTTTATGTTGCAGAAGAAATCTTATTGTTCTTGATGATGTGGACAAATGGGACCACTTCAATGCAATTGTTGGCACGCGAAATTGGCTTCGCGAAGGAAGTAAATCATTGTAAGAACTAGAAATAAGGCTTTGATTGTAGATGATGGTGAGTGTGTCAAGTGCAAAGATGAACCTCTAGATAACAAAAAATCACTTAATCTTTTGAGTTGGCATGCCTGTGGACAAGCTTACCCAGTTGAAGATTTTATGGAGGAATCTTGGAGAATAGTACATCATTGTAATGGACTTCCAGTAGCCCTTTGTGCTATTGGTTCTACATTTTTTAGTAAAAGCAGAAAAGTATGGGAAAGCGCATTACATGAAATGGAAGTGATTCCAAATTGTCAAGTTCAAAAGGTTCTTGCAAAAAGTTAGAACTCTCCTGATGATGATTATCAGAAGAACTTATTCCTTGATATTGCTTCTTTCTTCAATGGAATGGATGAGAATTATACAGTTAGGACAGTTGATGGGTTCTGTTAGCTGGCAAGATTTGTGTATTAGCTGGAGAGATATGTGTAGATTACGGGATTGTAGGGAAATCTATTTGTTTCCTTGTAACAGATTATTATCATACCAAGAATAGGAGTCTAGGCAGACTAGGTCACCTTACCTACTTGTATATATATTCTTCTGTAAAGACGAACAAAAGTAATGCAGTGAAGTATTTTACAGAATAAAAAGCTTTGTTTGTATGTCTGCTATAATCAACATGGTATCAGAGCAGGTTTGAAAAAACAAGTTTTTTTTTCTCTGTTTCTTCCCTACATTCTCCTTCGAACCCTTTTTTTAGGGAACTTCCACTTGCAAACGAAATCACAATGGCAGAACAAGAACAAAATCCTATTGTTCAAGCCACTTCACACAACCCTCTGCCAAACCCAATTATCATTCAACAGGATACCTCTGGTTTTCCTGTCAGCATTATTCTCAATGAAACAAATTATACCTTATGGTCACAGTTGATGGAGATGCGAATTGGAGCCCGTAACAAAGTTGGGTATCTAACTGGAGCAACGGCGAAACCAGCACCCAATGATCCGAATTATGCTATATGGATTACTGAAAATCATAAAGTTAAGAGCTGGCTCATTGAATCCATGAGCCCCCACCTGATGCAGAGATTCATTCGTCTTATTACAGCAAGAGAAATATGGGAGGCAGTGTCAAAAACCTTCTACGATGGATCTGATGAGACACGATTGTTTGAACTGAATCAACAATCTTTTTCAAGCACTCAGAATGGTAGGCCTTTGTCCCTATATTATAATGAACTTGTTGCAATATTCCAGGAAATTGATCATCGCAGCACATCCCAAGAAGAATCTGTTGAAGGGATTGTACAACTCCATGCAGCAATGATGAGATTACGAGTTCATATTTTTTTAAGCGGTCTTGATTCTGAGTTTGATCAGATCCGTGGTGAAATTCTTCGAAAGGAACCAAAAATGGACCTGGAAGCAGTCTACGCATGTGTTAGAAGAGAATCACAACAACGACAGGTCATGGGAGTTCCTCGGCTGATCTCTGAAAATACAGCCATGATAGTGAATAGAAACCAACGAGGGACAGGTTATAATTCTGCCAAAGGGAAAAATAGTCAGGGTTCAGGAAAGCAAAATCATTATGTTTGCACTCACTGTGGTGAATCTGGTCATTCAAAGCAGCGTTGCTATGAACTTATTGGATATCCCGAATGGTGGGATTTTTCCAAGAAACCACGGAAGAACATATCAGGTGGGAAAGCTGCACTGGCCATATCAGGTGAAAGCCTTCCAATTCAAGAGGGGACTTCGATGCCTACTGCAAATGTAACTCAGCCAGGTAGTATTGGTGAGGCTAATGTTCTTTCTGCTATTACTATGGATAATACTTGGATTATTGATACTGGTGCATCCGACCATATGATTAGAGACTGTAATAAACTACAAAATCTTCATCCATCATCCCAACAGGTCATCTCTACTGCCAATGGTGGTATCTCCCCTATTACAGGGAAGGGCTCCATTGCTTTAACTCCTACCATAACTCTTGATACAGTATTGGTTGTTCCTAGTCTTGAATGTAATTTGTTATCTGTCAGCCAAATCACTTCAGCACTAAATTGCACCGTTACTTTTTGGCCCTTTTTTTGTGTTTTTCAGGATATTCTGACACGGAAGACTCTTGGTTGTGGTGTTAAACGGGGCAATCTCTACTACTTGGAATTGACAAACATTTGCAAATGGCAGAACAACAAGGCATGTTCTGTGACGACGAGGGATAGGAGATTGTCTGAAGTGTGGCTTTGGCATAAAAGGCTAGGACATCTTTCCTTTAGTTATCTTAAGAAGTTGAAACCCAGTTTATTTATAGAATTGAATATTTTGGATTTTCAGTGTGACATTTGTGAATTGGCAAAGAGCCATCGTAAACCTCATTTCCCCTCTTTGAATAAAAGCTCGGAGCCCTTTATGGTTATTCACTCTGATATTTGGGGACCTGCAACAATCCCGTCTTTGTCTAAAGCTCGTTACTTTATTACCTTTATTGATGAATGCACTCGTATGACATGGATATCCTTACTTCATAAGAAAAGTGATGCAAGTGTTGCTTTTCGGGAATTTTACAGCATGGTGAACAATCAATTTCAGAAACAGATTAAAGTATGACAATCTGATAATGCCATGGAATTTCTTGAGAGCTCACTTGGTGATTTTCTTCGCCAAAATGGTATTCGACACCATACTTCTTGCACCTACACGCCCCAACAAAATGGCCTTGCAGAGAGGAAAAATAGGCAGATCATGGAGGTGGTACGTGCATCTCTTTTTGGAATGCATATGCCTCGCTTCTATTGGGGAGAGGCTGTTAAGTCTGCTGTCTACATCATCAATAGAGTGCCTTCCCGAGTGATTAACTTTCAGACCCCAAACCAGAAACTACAAAGCTTCTTTGACACACCCCATCACCCGAACTTAGAACCCAGAACCTTTGGTTGCACCGTGTATGTTCACATACCCAAAGTCTTACGTAACAAACTTGACCCTTGTGCCCAACGTTGTGTATTCATCGGTTACTCTGATTTTCAGAAAGGATACAGATGTTATTGTCCTCAAACACGAAAGCTACATGTCTCTCTTAATGTTTCCTTTCGAGAAACAACTCCTTATTATTTAGCAGTCGGCTCAGGCTCTCCTCTTCAGGGGGAGAATGTGTATTCAGAGGATGAGCTTTGCAGAACTATGTCTAATAACAGTGAGGGTGATGGTGTTTTTATGGAACTGGAGACATTTGAAAAAAGGATGAATAGCAACAGGCACAATGCTATACCGCTCACTGATACTCAAACTATCCCAAATGAGAGGATCTTATCATTGGACAATGACCTTTGTAGGAATTATGCTGGTGACATAGAAGTTGTAAACCATAATGGGGACAACACTGAGATGATTGAATTGGGTGTTGTTGACATAGAAGATGTGAACCTTGATGAGGAAGACACTGCGATGATTGACCTGCCCGCACCATCAACCACAGAGTCCTCTGCACAGAATATCCTAGACAATTCCACCACTGAAAATACATCTCGACCGACTCCCAGGTATTCACAAAGATCTAATAAAGGTGTTTCCAAGAAACAATATGAACCGGACATTAAAACCAATGTTAAATATCCTATCAATAACTATGTCTCTTCTCATAGACTTTCGGAATCTTATGCACTAACCATTAATCAATTATCCAAAGTATCTATTCCTAGTAATGTGCAGGATGCATTGGCAGATCCAAGATGGAAAAAGGCTATGAATGAAGAGATGGAAGCCTTGCAGAAGAACTCCACTTGGGAACTTGTTGTGTTACCAGAAGGAAAGAAGGCGATTGGGTGTAGATGGGTATACACTGTTAAACTTAAAGCAGATGGAAGCATTGACAGATATAAGGCGAGACTCGTGGCCAAGGGGTATGCCCAAAAATATGGTATTGATTATCAGGAGACCTTTGCACCAGTAGCCAAGCTTAACACCATCCGTATACTCATATCCATTGCTGCAAATCGAGATTGGCCCTTACAACAATTCGACGTAAAAAATGCTTTCTTGAATGGTGATCTAGAAGAAGAAGTGTACATGGAACTTCCACCTGGAATAAATCAAAGTTCCAAACACGAAGACAAAGTGTGCAAACTAAAGAGATCTTTGTATGGTTTGAAGCAATCTCCTCGAGCTTGGTTTGGGAGGTTTTCTTTGGCAATGAAAGCAACCGGTTATCAACAGAGCAATGCAGATCATACATTATTTGTTAAACATAAAGATGGTAGGGTAACGACATTGATTGTGTATGTAGATGACATGATTTTGACAGGTGATGATCCTGAAGAAATGAAGACACTGCGAGAGTACTTGTCTGCAGAATTTGAAATGAAAGATTTGGGACAGTTGAAGTATTTTCTTGGCATTGAAGTAGCAAGGTCCAAACAAGGAATTTCCCTTTCACAACATAAATACGTATTGGATCTTCTAAGTGAGACTGGGATGCTAGCTTGCAAACCTGTTGAAACACCAATACAGGTGAACCATCGACTTGGGATCTTTCCAAATCAAGTCCCTACAGATATGGGTCGATATCAAAGACTTGTGGGTAAGTTAATTTACCTAACCCATACTAGACCTGATATAACATATGCTGTAGGTGTTGTGAGCCAATTTATGCATGCACCAAGTGAGGAGCATATGGATGCCGTCTATAGAATCTTGAGATATCTTAAAGGTGCGCCTGGCAAAGGTTTATTATACTCAAAAAATGGTATCTCAAATATAGAAGGCTATACTGATGCAGATTGGGCAGGAGATCAAACAACAAGGAGGTCTACATCTGGGTATCTAACCTTTGTGGAAGGGAATCTGATTACTTGGAGAAGTAAAAAACAGAAAGTTGTAGCACGATCTAGTGCAGAAGCAGAATTTCGAGGAATGGCTCAGGGAATATGTGAGTTGTTATGGATCCAGAGTATTCTGAAGGATTTAGAGATCAAGTATACGGATCCTATCAACCTGTACTGTGATAATAAAGCAGCAATTCAGATTGCACACAATCCTGTTCAGCATGATCGAACTAAACATGTTGAAGTAGATCGTCATTTTATCAAAGAGAAGCTAGATCAAAAAATTATATGTTTTCCATTTGTTAAATCTGCAAGTCAACTAGCTGATATCCTCACCAAGGCAATATCAAACAAAGATTTTTACAGTATGATTGGCAAGTTGGGCATGATAGATATCTATGCACCAACTTGAGGGGGAGTGTTAGCTGGCAAGATTTGTGTATTAGCTGGAGAGATATGTGTAGATTACGGGATTGTAGGGAAATCTATTTGTTTCCTTGTAACAGATTATTATCATACCAAGAATAGGAGTCTAGGCAGACTAGGTCACCTTACCTACTTGTATATATATTCTTCTGTAAAGACGAACAAAAGTAATGCAGTGAAGTATTTTACAGAATAAAAAGCTTTGTTTGTATGTCTGCTATAATCAACAGGTTCGGTATAGATGCAAGATTTAGGATTGACTATCTCATCGATTGATGTCTTGTAAAAATTGTTAAAATAAAATGAAAAAAATTTATAAATGCATCAACTTGTAAGAGACATGGGAAGGGAAATTGCTCGTCAAGAATCACCCAAATGTCAAAGAATATGGCATCACACATGGAAGCTTTTACAGTTTTGAAAGAAACAAGTGTAAGAGTAACTGGTTCTGTTTTCCTATCTTCATGGTATTTAGGTGTGTTAAAATGTTCATGCTTTTACTTTCTTTTCTCATTTACTTTCAACATTTGGGAAGCATGATGCTGAAAAATTGTGTGACCTTACCCTGTATATGCATGAATAAGTACAGAAGTTGTCTGTATTGATTCAATGGTGCACTTGCAACCGCTGCAGGCTTAACTTCTTTCAACAATGTCTTCTTCCTACACTCCTCTCTCAATAGTGGCTTTCTAAGTTTTTCTTGGGGGAACAAGTACAAATTAACCAAACAAGTTTGTTTCTTGTCCTCAGCACGGATACATTTAGAAAGATGAAAAATGTAAAATTTCTCCAGTTAAATTACACAAGTTCTGTGGAAGTTATGAACACTTTTCCAAGAATTTGATGTAGTTATGTTGGCATGGATTCCCTTTAAGATATGTCACATTGGACTTCGCGCGACCATGTAAAAATGAAACCTTATAAGAGAAAAGAACAGACATTTGATATCTTGTTTTTTTTATGGAAAATGATCTTGTTTAAAGAGTCGTCATCTAATATTATGGTCATTAGGAATCCTAAATGGTCAATAAAGATTCTATGGTACAAGACTAGTTATAAAGGGAAGACATTATCACCTCTTAAACTTTCTGCCTATGACATGCTGCATTGTTGATTTTATTTTAAATTCCTAAAAATTTGTTGGTTTATGCTCTGATGGTTTGCTTGTAATATTCTCGACTCTAGCGTCAGTGAATATTCAACTATAAATATTTTCAATTCTAGTGTTAATAAATATTACATAGCTAGAAAATAATAATAACAAAATATAATAAAATAAATTTAAATAAGTATTTTTATTCTTGACTCTAATATTAGTAAATAAACTAATAAACCAAATTTATTTTTTTATGTATGCATGCATACATTTATTTTATTTTATTTTACTTGTTTTTTTTTTATCTTTATTTATTATTATTTTTTTTTAGGTTAGGTCTAGTGGGCAGTTTTTACCCACAAACATGCGTGAATTGTTCACAAACGCTTCCTACAGTCGCCATGTAATTAAATCTCTAATACACAGTGTTGATGAATTATTTTGCAAAATTGGAGACACTTACCTGGGAGCAGGATGAAGGCGATGGCGTGCTGTTCGTCCTTTCGTTTACTTTTCCTCTGGTTCTTTCTTTTATTTTGCTTTCTCTCGGTGCAACCTTTGCCTGTGTTTGTTTTTCTCTATTTTTCTTTTAGTCTCCCCGTATATGCTCTGTTCTTCTCTGCGGATTCTGTGTTTCCTACTTTCACTCCCTCTCCTCTGTTCGGCTGTTTTTTTTTTTCTTTGTCCTCCCCGGGTTTCTACCTCTGTTTCCTGCCCTGGTTCTTTTGGTTTTTCCTTAGTTTTTCGCTTCAATCTCTTCTCTGTCATCCCTTGTTTCTCTCTTCTGTTTTTTTTTTTATATACGTTCTTCTTTACGTTTCTCCTTCCCCCAGCCCCCCCCCCCCCCCGTGTGGCGACCGACCAGAGAATGCCATGCGGTCACCTCCTCTAAATAATGAGGCGACCGACCCTTGTTATTGCAGGAGTAATAGGGATCGTGGGGCGTCCGTTTCTGGTCTAGTTCGTTGAAGAAGATGAACAGTATTGATGGCCATTTTCGTTTTGGTCTGATGTTTTGAAAGCTTTGTAAGCAAGCCCCCCGGATAAATTTTAATTGGAACCCTACATCTCAGCGCTATTTACAAATTGGTCATTGGATTTTAATTTCTTGCAATTTTAACTAGAATCAGTCCTAAACTTTGATATTTATTTAATTAAGCCCCTGATTTCATTAATTAACTAATTTCAAGTTCAATTAAGTCTCAAACTTATCAATTCCTCAATTAAACTCTTAATTTGGTTAATAAAACAAATTCAAAGTTTAATTAAATCCCAAAACTTCAACTCATATTGCGTTAACCCAAATTTTAATTCATCTTCATTTATTTTATTTTTTATTTGTTTTTTTCATCATTATTTTTTTTATTATCATTTTTCAAGGAAAATAATAATAAAAAAGGGTTGGGTTATTACAAGATCCAAACCAAAGCACTTCTGCTTGGAGAAGCTCGTGGCTCTTAATCTAATTCAGAACCAGTCTAATTGTTGCTTGGAAAGGCATGCTCTGTATTTAGTCTCTCTATACAGCTATCTCTCTTATTTTCAATGGACAACAACTGATTTCAAGTGTTTTCAGAGTCTCTTCCAAAATTTAAAATTCTTGATCTCCGTTGCTCATTTTATAAGTTCTGCTTTATTTCAACTCTACATTTTTGTTCTTGTATATCTAGAAAATTTTCCCTTTGCTCATTTTATAAATTCTGCTTTGATGGAACAGATACAACTTTAGGGCAACAGATTCAGCATTGTCCTTGAATATGATGAAAATGAGATGTTAAGGTGGTTTCACGAGGAGGAAGAATAGGAGTGGCTACTTTAGAAAGAGTTTGTAGAGTACTTGTCATTCAAAATATCCTCACCTGCTGCGCACCGGATATGTGGCTTTGATCTATTCACATGGTTTTCTGCTATGTCAGTATGCAATCCTTATCGTCATGTTTTTCTTGAAATCAGAAACAATACGAAGGGGTAGAGTCTGGGTTTCTTACCCCTTAATTTTTCGATAGAATTTTTGGCCGAAATGATGTCAATAGCCATCAAATTCTCCTCTTAATTAGATTTTTCTAACTTGATTCTTACTTAAGGATGTCAATAGCATAACTGGTAAGTTGCATTCCGATTACGTCCATGGAAAATTCAGTGTGCATTAATTGTCGAGATTATAATCAAATAGATTAGTGATTGTATTCAACATCCAAGTCTTGATCAAACTAAAACCAATAAAGTCCTCACGCGGAAACGTTCCATACCATAGAGAGAGTGGACCTGTAGGGGGGACTTGTCTTAAAATTACAATCCACCCTTTCTCTCTCAATTTTAAAACCATGCCCATGTCTTGAACCGGTAGGAACTTGAGTGTATTTGTTTTTGAGGTTGTTTTTGTAGTTATAGTTTGAAAAATATAAATTTTAAAAAAGTATGATTAACTAAAGTTAGTTGAATTTAGATATGTGTTTGGTAAAAATTATGGTTAAAGTTTATGTGCAATAAAAAACATGTATAAAATATTTGGTAGTTGTGTGGTTGCGGTTGTTTTTCAAAATACCTTTTACTTGGAAATGCATTAAAATGATATATTTTAATTTTTAATTTTTTTTATATCAGTACATCAAAATGATCTAAAAACACAAAAAAAAAAATTAATTTGAAGCAAATGAAAAAAATAAAAAATTATCAAATTTTTTTAAAAGCGCTTTTGAAATCCAAAAACAAACAGTATTTTATGAAACTCGGTTAAAAAAACATGTAAAAACTGATTTAAGAAAAATACGTTTCAAACTCAATTTTTTAGGGGGTTCTGCAGTATAAAACATAATTTTAATAGTTACCAAATACTTTGCTATATTTTTTTGCACCGCAAACAAAAAAAAAACTGGTGTAAAACAAACGAAGCTATTGGTCTAAGGACAAATCTAAAATAAATTCTGGGTAACTCTATTATGCAATTATCTTAAGTCAATTATTTTATAAAAATAAAATAATTTTATTTTTATTTATAAAAAATCCAAGTCACGCGTTTTTTATATATGAGAACAAACCATTAAACACTTCAAATTCCATCATATTCAAACCCCCGTAGTGGGTGAATACGTGGGTGAAGGGTTTTTAGCTAATGCTTTGCCTTATTTTATTGGACAGAGGGTAACACAATGCTTCTCCGTGGCATTATTGGACAATTCATTAGCATCATCGATTGCATTTCTTATTTCTATGCTAAAAATATTGCATGCCTTCTTGTTTTTTTTTTTGGATAAATAGGTAAGTTTTGATGATGTTTAAAAATTAGTATGCTAAAAAATAATGTTATTTTATATTTAAATAATAATTAATTTCATGTTTAGGTCAATATTTATTTTTTAAACCTCGAAAAGTAAATGATAAAGTTAATAATTTTTTAGTAAAGAGTTAAAATAAATAAGATAATAAATTTTAAATGCCAAGAATATTTTTATTTCATGATTCTTATTTTCTGACTAATGAAATAACTTACCTATGTTTAAATATAAATGCAAGTTAAAGTTTAAACTATATACATTAAGTATCAAGTCCCTATTATTCCGTAACAAATATTCCATTAGTTTTAGTTATTTACTTCCATGTGATGTCAATATCAAATTTACTTTATACAAAAAAAAAAAAAAAAAAACATCAAATTTACTTTATCTTTATCCTGATTTTGATCTTAATGTTTAAGTTTTGATACGTGCTAGTTTATGTGGAAGTTAACATTTTAATTTAACATAATTAGATGTGTTGGATTTCACAAAAAATGAAAAAAGAAAAAGAAAAAGGAATATTGCGCTGGAAGTAAGACGAAGCACTGTAAAAGAGATTATACACATCAATTATATATAGTTAATTAATGTAAGATTGGCCTGCCCCATGGTGCTATTAATATATGTGGGAAGAAAATTCCTAAAGAACAGCAAGGTCAGGAAAGTTATGGGGAAGAAATCTACACAAAGATGTAACAAGCAACTTCCCCTCCTGCCATCCCTGCCCTTGCAAATGAATCAAATACTCATAACTCTGCTGTCTTGTTAAAACCAAACGTATCCTGCAATCACAGAAATGATGTTGATAGCCATCAACTCTTCCTCTTAATTAGATTTTTCTAACTTCATTCTAACTTCACGATGTTAATAGCCATCAACTTGTGGAGTTTATTTTCTAACTTGATTCTTACTTCAGGATGTCATGCCTAGACATTCTGACTTTCTGCTCCCGGCATTAGCCATGGAAAATTCCTCACGCGGAAACGTTCCATACCATAGATAGAGTGGACTTGTGGGGATGAATTGTCTTAAAATTACAATCCACCCTTTCTCTCTCAATTCTGAGCAAATAAAAAAAAAAAAAGAGGTCCTAACGCGGAAATGGTCCGTACCACAGAGACTTTTAAGGTTGATTTAAAAGCAGAAAATTGATGAACTGATAAGAGAACGTCAGCGAAGGGAAAGTGAAGATTGCAGGTACTCTCTCTCTCTCTTATCTCTTTTAGTATTATGTTATATTGCGGAATGTAACTCTGCTGTAACTGAGAATCACTTCGATTAATTCACTGTTAGAAACTAATTATTGATGATCTCGTCAACCGATTTTTTTGGATCAGCATAGAGATTTATTATATGTACAGATATTTTTATGAAAGGGCATGGAGGAGTTGATTGCAGGGAATTAACTTGAAAATTGTTTTACAGAAAAAGTAAGATAATATTATATGAATACTTCAGATTATTGGTGTGCTGTGTCGATCTTGAACTATCGACATCAATCCTGCAACTCTTTTTTTCTTTTCTTTTTCCTGTTCAGATCTTTGAAAAGTCTTATCTTTGCTAGACTCGAAATGGCTGCTGGGAAATATCAAGAATCCTACTCTTCTCGGTTTCCTAATTGTAAATATCAAGTGTTCTTGAGCTTTAGAGGTGAAGACACCCGCAAGAACTTTACGGATCACCTCTACAAGGCCCTGGTTGATGCAGGGATTCACACATTTAGAGATGATGATGAAATTCGGAGAGGAGAGAATATAGATTTCGAGCTCCAGAAGGCAATACAAGAATCAAAAATATCGATAATCGTGTTCTCCAAAAACTATGCTTCGTCGAGATGGTGCCTCGATGAACTCGTAATGATCATGGAACGTAGGAGGACTACCGGCTCCATAGTTTTCCCAGTTTTCTATGATGTGTTTCCATCTGAAGTCAGAAATCAAACAGGGAGCTTCGTTGCAGCATTTGTGGAACAAGAAAAGCGCTTCAAGGAGGAGATGGAGCGGGTGAACGGGTGGAGGATTGCTTTGAAGGAAGTTGCAGATTTAGCTGGAATGGTTTTAGGAGATGGGTAAGTTGTATCTCTTATGAAACTACACATAGCATAAGACTAGAATGCTGGTCGTTAACTCCCCTGTTTCATGAAACAGTTTTTATGCTTTCTTTTTCTCTGTTTGTTCATTTGATGTAAGTTAGGCTACTATCTTTGTATGTAGCCTTCTTCTTAATAAAATTTCGACTATTAGCAAAAAAAAAAAAAAAAAAAAAAAGACTGATAAGAAAACATTAAAGACAAAAAAAACTTATAATTTCTTCTTCTTTTGTTTGTTGTTTTTTTTTTCCAAACATGATTTGGTTTTAATAGGTGGTGATAACGCACCTACATATTTAACTATCAATCATGGACCAATTTAACTATCAATCATGGACACGCAACCTGCTGTAATTTCTTAGCTAAATGTTCTTTATTTTTATCCTTTATAGAGAGACTAGCAATTATCATACTAGGTATGAGGCACAATTTGTCCAATCTATTGTGGAGAATGTCTCAAAGCATTTGGATCCAAAAATATTTCATGTCCCCCTTCATTTCATTGGAAGAGATGCTCTCGTACAAGATATCAACTCATGGTTGCAAGATGGATCCCATGGTGCTGCCATTGCTTTACTCTATGGAATTGGTGGAGTTGGAAAGACAGTCATAGCTAAAAGTGTTTATAACCAGAACTTTTATAAATTTGAAGGAAAGAGCTTCCTGTCAAATTTTAGATCAAAGCATATAGTTTGTCTACAGAGGCAACTTCTTTCCGACATCCTAAAAAAGACTGTTGATGAGATAAATGATCCTGATGAAGGAATTCTGAAGATTAAGGATGTCTTATGTTGCAGAAGAACTCTTATTGTTCTAGATGACGTGGACAAAAGGGAACAATTCAATAAAATCGTTGGCATGCAAAACTGGCTTTGTAAAGGAAGTAAAATCATTGTAACAACCAGAAATAAGGGTCTGTTTTCAGCTAATGATATTGAGTGGGTCCGGTGCAAAGTCGAACCGCTAGATATTGAAAAATCTTTTGAGCTTTTCAGTTGGAATGCCTTTGGACAAGCTGACCCTGTTGATGGTTTTGTAGAAGACTCTTGGAGAATAGTACGTCACTGTAATGGACTTCCATTAGCTCTTGGAGTTATTGGCTCCTCATTGTCCGGAAAAGGAAGAGAAATATGGGAAAGTGCATTACAACAATTGGAAGTGATTCCTAATTTTGAAGTTCAAAAGGTTCTTCGAATAAGTTATGACTTTCTTGATGGTGATTATCCGAAGAACTTATTCCTTGATATCGCATGTTTCTTCAATGGAATGGATGTGGATGATGTAGTTAGGATACTAGATGGACTCGATAAAGGTGCAAGATTTGGGATTGACAATCTCATCGATAGATGTCTTGTTGAAATCAACATTGATCAAAGGTTGTGGATGCATCAACTAGTAAGAGATATGGGAAGGGAAATTGCTCGTCAAGAATCTCCCAAATGTCAAAGAATATGGCGTCACGAGGATGCTTTTACCATTTTGAAAGGAACTATTGTAAGTAGCTCAATTTTTTTATATGTATACTTAAATGGTTTGTGGTGCCTTAACATCTTCTTTCATTTACTTTCCTTTCTCATGTACTTTTAATATTATTATGCAGGATGCTGAAAAATTGCGTGGCCTTACTATTGATATGCATGCATTAATGGAAGATAATTATGCAAAAGTTGTCTATACTGATTCAATGGTAAGCCGAAAGCGCCGCAGGCTTAACTTCTTTCAACAATGGCTTTCTGATTTTTCCGATGGGGGGAAATTACAAACAAGTTTGTTTCCTATCCTCAACACGGATGCTTTTAGAAAGATGACAGATGTAAAATTTCTCCAACTAAACTACACTAATTTTCATGGAAGTTTTGAGCACTTTCCTAAGAATTTGATATGGTTATGTTGGCATGGATTGTCTTCGAGATCCATACCAAATCACGTATGCTTGGAGAATCTTGAGGTTCTTGATCTATCCAGAAGTTGTCTAGTTGATGCTTGGAAAGGCAAACTGGTATGTATAAATTAAATTCATATATTGTCACAGTTTCTATAGCTATCTCTATAGCTATTTTTCTCGTTGTCAATATATAACAACTAAATTCATGTATTGTCACAGTTTCTTCCAAAATTGAAAGTTCTTGATCTACGTCACTCTCTTGATCTCATTAGAACCCCTGACTTGTCGGGTCTCCCAGCCCTTGAAAAGCTAATACTTGAAGACTGCATCCGTTTGGTTCAAATTCACGAATCTATTGGTGATTTAAAAAAACTGTTGATCTTAAATCTAAGAAATTGTACAGGTCTTATGGAGCTTCCAGAAAAAATGAGTAGATTGAATTCACTTCAAAAGCTGGTTTTAAGTGGTTGCTCAAATCTTGACATCTTGAATATGGAGTTAGAGCATCATCAGGGGCGTAGCTTGCTTCAAAGTGATGGAATTGTTGCAAGTGCATCGTACATTACATCTCTTCCATTGAAGCTATTCTTTTCCTCTAGGTTTTCAGCGAGGAAAATGTTGAGATTTACCTTGTTTTCACTGGCACGCTCCTTGGAGTGTCTAGATTTAAGTGGAACTCAAATTCATTTTCTTCCAGAAAGCATCAAGCATCTTGGTCTACTCAATTACCTATGTTTAAGAAATTGCAAAATGCTTCAGGCACTCCCAGTGCTTCCATCCCATTTGGGTTCGTTAGATGTGTCCTTTTGTTGTTCACTGCAAAGCCTTGCAAATCGATACCGTTGGATTTTAGCAGATGGTTGTGATCACTTAGTCGAGTTCCAAGATCGGATAAAGCAAGAGTTAATCCAAAATTTTGATTCTCATATGTTCAGAATAATGGAAACGTTTAGTGCTCAAATACAGCCATCGAGATTTCAGGTCCTCCCTCTCCCATTTTATTGTTTTGGAAATCTACATTTGAATACTTTTCTTTTGCTCATTTTATAGACTTTGTTTTGGTGGTACAGGTAGTATTTAATCATGGATTATTATGCGTTGTCGTACCTGTATTTGATGAAGAAGAGAAGTCGAGGTGGTTTGATGAGGAGGAAGAAGAAGATAAATGGCAAATTCAGAATGAGTTTGTAGATAACTTTTCATTCAAAATATCCTCACCTCCTGCGCACCAGATATGTGGCTTTAATCTGTTCACAAGGTTTAGTGTGACGTCAGGGTACAGTCGCAATGGTCCTTTTTATATTGAAATCAGAAACAATACCAGTGATCGGTCCATGCTTTGTATAGCCTTTGTCTTCCCTATGAGGTACGCTTGTGGTGTTCGTGAAATGCAATCGCTATTGCACAGGAAATTAGGGGGCAATGATCCTACATTTGATAATGGTGATGACGTGAGTATTTCAGTGCGTCCACATGGTCCAACTATTCAAGTAAGGACGATTGGTATACGATGGTTGCATCAAGAGGAAGGAAAGGATGATGATGATATCCAATCAAAGGATGAAGTTATCAATGCCCACAACAGTAGCGATGATGATGATGATGATGCAGCACACGTAACCAGAGTAGAAATAGCTTCTCGTTTTTTTATAAATTATTATTGTGGTTTCCATACTAAAACCAATGATGGCAATGCCGATTGTTGGTATTTTGCAAAGAGAGGTCTAGAACTTGTGTGACGTCAGCATACCCAAAGTAGAGGTTTGCTTTTTCAGATTTGAACCGTAACATTAAGAAAGCTAGAAAGCTTTTGAAGTGGTTTTTTCTTTTTTCTTGAAAAGCTTATCATGAAAATAGTTTTGTATCTTCCTCCTTTCTTTATAATGGAAAGCATGAGATCTTTTATTTATAAATATTTGTCAGGACTTTCACTTTTTTTCTTTTTTCCCTGTAATATGATATTATTTTATTAATTGATTTTTATTTATAAAATCTTGGATTTATAATAAGATGTATGAAATATATTATTTTATGTGTCAATACCAAAATATATGTAATGATTCATTTTTTATGTTATTTTATCTATTTTATTTCATCTTTTTATATAAAAATAAAATAAAAAATAATACATGATAAAATTTAATTGGTAATTCTTTTTTGCTTCTACATATATCCTTTCCAGACAAGTTCACTTGTAATAATAAAAAAAATAGACATGTCTTGAAAATATAATTAAAAGGATTCTATAATTTGAATATATTTTATTTTAATTAAAAATTAATTTGATTATATTAAATTTTTACAATAAATTAATATAGATATTTTTTTTATAAAAATAAAATATAATAATCATCAAAATAAAAAATTTTAAAATTAATTTTTATTGAAAATTATCAAATTAAAAGATAGAATTAAAATTCAACAACAAAAGTGGAAAGCTTTTGAAATTGTTTTTTATTTTTTTTGAAAAGCTTATCAGGAAAATAGTTTTGTATCTCTAGTAATCTTCCTTCTTTCTTTGTATAGCATGAGATCTTTTATTTATAAATATTTGTAATGGCTTTCACTTTTTTTTCCCGTTGTAATATGTTATTATTTTATTAATTGATTTTTATTTATAAAATCTTGTATTTATAATAAAATATATTAAATATCTTATCTTACTTGTCACCTTGTTGCTGCTCACCATTTTCCAAGACGGTGAACTCCACAAACCCATTTGCTGTTTTCTCTTAAACAACTAAAAAACGCTCGAGTTCTCTTCCAATTTTCCGATGAGCCAACTCAACGGGAAACCTCACATACTCTTTTGACAACAGAATCCTATTACTATCACACCATGGAACCTCCATTCTTATAGAACCCCCACTCAATAAACCTCTTGCCATTAGGCATTAGCACTTGCAAGACACCAAACATTGTGCAGCTTCAATGTCCCTCCACTCCACAGCAATACGCAATGGCTCAAAACGGAACACCACTCGGTAGCCGACCCAGTAGCTGATTCAGAGTCATGATCCTCCACGTGCCCTTTTCTTATTGGTGGGTGGTGTTGATGCTAGTTTTGGATGCCAGAGGATAGAGATACGGCCAGAGCAGGCGCACAGCGAGAGTGGATGAGTTGGATTATGCGGCTGTCTAATGTCCCTTTTGGTAACTATACCTCGCATTCCTATATAATAAAATATTTTATTTATAATATTGTGCCACATAGACTTGAAGGGTTGTCTTAAAAGTTTGGAGCTTAGATTACTGATGCAGAACAGCAGCCACAACTTAAGACAGAAGGGAAAGGGAAACTTGCAGGTACTCTCTCTTTCTTATCTCCTGTTTACTTTGGTTCCAGCTGTTGTCTTGTTTTCTTTGTTGATGATCACTTAGATTAAACCACTGTTAGTGACTACTTGTTCATCATCTCATCTAATCATGCCACTCAAAAAATTATAAACTAAGAAATTCACCTCCGTGGGCTTTGTAAGGATTACAAGATGTGTGCTTTCTAAATAATTAAGGCTTACATAGCCAGATGGGGATCCTTAATGACTTTCCTTTCTTGCTCCATCTGTGCTTCTAAATGTGTGGTAGCAAGTGCGGATAACATATGTACAGATATTTCTCTGAAAGGGTCTGGGGGAGTTGATTGCTGTTATAAAGAAAAAGTAGGATAATGATATATAAATACTTCAGCTAATTGCTGTGCTATCGATCTCGAATTATCGACATTCATCCTGCAACTTGAGAGCTTGAATATAGATTTAGAGCATCATCAGGGACGCAGGTTGCATCAAAGTGATAGAATTGTTGCAAGCACATCTTATATTACATCTCTTCCATTGAAGCTATTCTTTCCCTCCAGGGTTTCAAAAATGAAAAATTCCAGATTTACCTCGTTTACATTGCCATACTCTTTGACGACACTAAATTTTAGTAGAATTCCAATTTGTTTTCTTCCACCAAGCATTAAGGACATTGGTACCCTCAATTACCTTTCATTAGCGGAATGCAAAATGCTTCAAACGCTCCTAGAGCTTCCATCCAATTTGGTTGGGTTAGACGTGTCCTATTGTTATTCGCTGCAAAGAATTGCAAATGTGATCCCTTTTACCATAGCTCGTGATTGTGATCAATTATTCACATCCAAGATTTGATTAAGCTAGAATTAATCCAAAAGGTTGACTCACACTTGTTGAGAATAATGGAAATGGTCAGCGTTCAAATGCAGACGTGGAGATTTCAGGTCCTCCCTCGCCCATTTTAGTATTTTACTGTATTTCAACTCTACATTTTTGTACTTCTTCGATATTTAGAAAATTTTCCCTTTGCTCATTTTGTAATTTCTGCTTTGATGGAACAGATAGAACTTCAGGCCAACAGATTCAATGCTGTCCTTGAATATGATGAAAATGAGATGTTGGGGTTTTATGAGGAGGAAGGGTATCCAATCCGTATCTTCATGTTTATCTTGAAATCAGGAACAATACCAAGGGTGTGAGACCTGTCACTTAGAAAAGTAGATTAGAAGTGTTTTTCCTGATAAAAGCTTTAGAGCTTCACTAACACTCCTGTTAGTGCACATACACGTGTGTGGTCCTATGCAAAATGAATCTTTGAATTGTTAAAATTATTTTTACTATTTATTGATAATTAGAGCAAGTATTGTAAGGTTTATTTTTTAAAATTCATGGTTGATGTATTTGCTGAGTTTGTGAAGTTTAAGACAATAGTTGAGCTAGAAATAAGAAACAAACTAAAAATGTTGAGGTCTGACAATGGGGCTGAGACATTGTTTGGCATTACGTTTTGGAAAAGCTTTTGAAAAAATTTGAATTTTTTTTTAAATTAATATACTTTTTGTGTTTTCATATCATTTTAATATGCTGATGTCAAAAATAATTTTTTAAAAATAAAAAACATTATTTTAATGTGTTTTGGAATGAAAAACACTTTGAAAAGCAATTGCTACCACACTTCCAAACACGTTCTCCTCTAGATAGTTTAAGGATTAATTGGTGAAAAAAGAGCTCACACATTAGCTAACAATGACCTATACTCCACAACAAAATAGGGTCAATGAGAGGAGAAACAGAATAGTGATGGAGATGACAAAATGTTTGCTATACGAGAAGACAATATCATTAAAATTCTAGGCTAGGCAGCAAACATAAAATTTTACCTTCTCAATTTAATGGCCACAAGAGCTTTGAAAGATAATACTTCCTATGAGAAATGGTATGGTTTTAAACCCAATACTCATCATTTAAAAGTTTTTAGCAGCCCCTTGTTATATTTTGAAACCTAAAATTAAAAGGAGTAAACTTGATCAAAAGGAAAATGTAGGAGTTCTTATAGGTTATAACAGTCAATTTAAGGTCTATAGAATCTATGATTTGAAATTTAATAAGGTGGTGATTGCTAGAGATATAAAAGTTGTAGAAGGTACTACATAGAACTGGGAAAATGCTTTAATTGAAGAGCCAAAACTGAAGCAACAAAATGGAATGGATGATGCAAAGGATGGTGATGTTGATGACAAACTAGTAAGGGGGACAATATTTTTAAGTGATATTTACAGTAGGTGTAATGTTGTTGTAGTAAAAACAACAAATTTTGAAGAACCAATAAGTTCTAACCACACGGACTTTTTAAAGGTGAGTCCAGACCGTTGTATTCTTGCAGCAGCTCCATCTTTAACAGCAACAGAGCATTCCAGGAGACCACACAGGACGCAGGGGAGATAGAAAAGAGAGAGACTAGGAGGAACTAAACAGAAAGAGACCGAGAGAGGGGGGGCCAAAAACACAAACCAATGAAAAAAACCAGAGGAGGAACCCAGGGGAGAACACAGAAAAAACCAGGGGAAGACTGGAGAAGCAAACGAGACAGAAATAGAGAGAAGCATTGGCCAGCCAACGCACGAGCGCCAGCCTCGTTTCCGGTTGCACCACCCCTCTTCAACAGACGGACGCGAAGGAGAACAGGGGAGTAAACGCAGAGAGGACATAACGAAGGAAACAGAGACAGAATCAAAGATCAGAGAACACAAACAGAGGAAGAATAAAATCAAGCAAAAAAAAGAGACAAGAAATCAGAGAAGAAGGGAAGGAAAAACAGAAGCAGAGGGGAACATTGGTTAACCAACTCCCCCTCACGGCCTCACCGTCATCCTCGTCTTCAGGCAGCAGCTCCAGGTACGCTCTCTTTCCATTACCCTGCTTTGCAAATTCAGTTGGCAAAATAATTACCCTGTCACTGTGCAAAGCATGCGTGAGTAATTCATGCATGCATGCACAGTGACCAGCCGGGTCATTCGCTTGAGCCAATGACTGGGCTGGGTCATTAGATGTAACCCAACCTATACAGGCTGAGCTGGACTCGGCAAAAAAAAAAAAGAATAATTGGGTTGGGTTCAGGCCCAACCAGCCCAATCCCCTTTATTTTATTCCTTTATTTTATTATCTGGCTAAATGAACCTCTCTTTTTTATATATATATAAAAAAAATTCCAAAAATATTCGTGGACCATTTTGAATTTATTTGTAAGTCCCTTAGATTTTTTTAGTATTTCACTGTGTAATTAATCTATAAATTTTTAATGTTAAATGCAAATCCAGTGTACGATATTTTTTTTAAAAAAATATGCATGCATAGATTTAAATTCATCTTATTGGTTTATTCACTAATATCATAGTTAAGAATACCATTCGTTTTTATTTTATTTTTTACTACGTAATATTTACCAACGCTAGAGTTGGAAGTATCCGTGGTTGAATATTCACTGACATTAGAGTTAAAAATATTACAAGCAAACCATCATGGCATACACCCGCAAACTATTAGCAATTTAAAATAAAATCAGCAATGCAGTCTGTCTCAGGCAGAACGTTAAAGGAGTGATAATATCTTTCTTTTTATATAACTAGTCCCGTACCGTAAAATCTTTATTAACCAGTTAGGATTTCTAGTGAACATAATATTAGATTGCGACTCTTTAAATAAAATATTTTTCCATTAAAAAATAAGATGTCAGAATCTATATTTTTCATTGATTTTTTTCAAGATTGCCGCGATGTTAGTCGCGACACGCATTATAGCATACTTGGCTATAATAGGCCTAAGCTCCTCCCCAATCGAGCATTCTTGAAGGATGTTGCTGGAAAGACAACCATAACCCCCATGTGGTCTCAATGTAGAAAAAAGTTAGTCACGCTGAATAATTTAAAATTGTGAGCTACAATCTCAGCAGGTGTATTTCTTATTATCATCCCACTTCAAACGCATCCCCTTCGTGCCCGTGCTTTATCAGAAACATCGCAGAGAACTTTTCAGTGATAGGAAATCGAATATGCAATCCTTAACTTATGAAGTTGTTTATGTGTTGGATGTTTTATTGTATAATATGAAAAGCATATGCGTGCGTTAGATAATGTTTGTTGTTAATTCATGTTAAATAAAAAACAAATTCCTGGATTTTCATGTTAAATTGAGAATTTATCCCGGAATAAAAAAAATTTAAATTATAAAAGGGCAATTGAGGATGAAATTAAAGAATATTAAGACCAAGGACCATACTGTTAAAGACACCAAGTGCTCAATCAAAGAAATCAAGTGGCATAATTGAAAAGATTATTAAAGATTGTGACCAATTGAGGGTTTGTTTGTGAAATAACAAGAAAATAGGGACCAAAATTGACTTCAATTATTAAAATGTTTTTTAGGTAATTAGTTCAGAATTAAGGCCTTATTTGTTTGCTGGAAAGTAGTTTCTGTTTGGAAAGTGAATTTTGAAAAAATAAATTATTTTTCGATGTTTGGTAGTGTAATAGAAAATAAGTTGGAAAACATTTTCCAGTGTTTTGTTATATTATGAAAAATGAGCTGAAAAATAACTTATAAATTAAGAAGTTGAATGAAAATTAAATTGTTAAAAAAATATAATTTCATAAATTATCTCAAATAAAATAAATAATAATTAAAATAATAGAGATCAAATATAACAAATAAAAAATTGAAAGATGAAGAAATTAAAATAATAATAATTACCATTTCATAAATTATTTCAAATAAAAAAAGTAACAATCAAAATAATGAGGATCAAATTTGATAGATAAAAAACAATTTCAATTAAAAAATGATAAGGAAAAATCAAATAACAATTATAAAAATAAGAATGAAAGTTAATATAAAAATAAAATTTTAAGGGATGAAATTGAAAAAAAATCAAAATATATATATATATATATATATATATATATATATAAATCAAAATATGAACCAAAATTGACTTTCACTTATTAAAATTATTTTTAGGTAATTAGTTCAGAATTGAACTCATTTACATGCAATTGGCTAATTAACATACAATTTGAAACATGATAAAGGCTGCCCATTAGATATATGTATTAATATAAAACAATTTTAAAAAATAATCTTAAAACTAGGTCCAATACAAGTTGAGTGAACTCTTCACTCAATGATAGGAAACAGATTGAATAAAATCAATTGGTTTGTAGCAATTCAATTTAAATTATTTTCTCTTGTATAAAGGAGGTGGTGCTATTTTTTTAAGAAAATAGAAATGGTTTATGACATTTTAATTTTTTAATTTGTGTAGATGTGTTAAGGGAAAAGTTAATCGCGTGTTATATGAACATGATCATTGTTAGTTCTTTTAGCAATGCTTCTGACGATCATGAATTGTTAGGTACCGATCAAGAATAAACACTTAAAAGATAGATATTCACTTACGACACGAGCTCGTTGAGCACCTTTCTAGTGAAATTTTAAATGAAATTTTTATTATTTATTTATTTTTTTTATTCGATTAGAAATTTTTGATATTACATATATAATTCATCGCTATCTATGTTAGAAATAAATAGCATAAAGTTTCTATTTTATTGGTGGAATATTTTTTGCAGGTATTTTCGTAACTATTTGCTAGAAAATTTCTAGTAGTGAAACAACTAAAAAAGAAAAGTTGCATTAGTCCTAAATGTTAGGAGTAAATTGAAAGCAATCCCGATTTGTTTTTAGTATGATGAGATTTCTTTGCTTAACTACTTGAAAGACATTTGATACAATATGTTTTGGTCTAAACCGAAGACAATATTTTTTTTTTTTGTATTAATTTAGCTGTTGTTGTTTGGTCTACTAACGATGTTTTATTGAAAAAAAAAAAAACATTTATAAAAGCATGTGAGGTCAGAGAAACTGATTGGAAAATACAGGAAATAATAGCCATCAACTTCTCATCTGAATTAGATTTTTCTAACTTGATTCTTACTTCACCAGGTCAATGGCCATCAACTTGTGGAATTTATTTTCTAACTCGTCAATATATAGCCATCAATTCCTGGCACCAAAATTAGTGATTATATTCAACATCCAAGTCTTGATCAGAATAAAACCAAAAAAGTCCTCACGCGGAAACATTCCATACCATAGAGAGAGTGGACTTGTGGGGATGACTTGTCTTAAAATTACAATCCACCCTTTCTCTCTCAATTTTAAAACCATGCCCATGTCTTGGGCCCAGTTGTAGACTGGTCGGATTACAAATACAGGGTGTGTTAGGTATTATGTGTTAGATGTGTTTTTTAAAAAATTAATTTTATTTTATTTAAAATTAATATGTTTTTTATATTTTTAGATTAATTTGATGTATTTATGTTAAAAATAATTTTTAATAAATAAAAAATATATTATTTTAATGTGTTTTAAAATAAAAAACACTTTAAAAAACAACCGCTATCATACTTCTAAACACGTTTTTAAAATAAATTTTGGGTAACTGAGTTATCTAATTAACTTAAATCAATTATTTTATAACAATAAGATTATTTTATTTTTTGTTTTAAAAATAATTATTTGATGTTGATATGATTGAATTTCATTGGGGGTTAGCAAAATTTAGTTAAATTAATATCTTTTTATTTAAATTTAAATTTTATATATAAAAAATCTAATTCACGAGTTTTTTATATACGAGAACAAACCATTAAACACCTCAAATTCCATATTAGCCATCGAAAATTTATTTTCTAACTTGATTCTTACTTCACCAGGTCAATAGCCGTCAACTCCCGGCACCAAAATTTTCAATGCATAACTGGTCAAGCCTAGACATTCCGACTTTCTGCAACCGGCATTAGCCATGGAAAATTCCTTGTAGGGATGACTTGTCTTAAAATTACAATCCACCCTTTCTCTCTCATTTTTAAAACCATTCGCCCATGCCTTGGGCCCAGTTGTAGACTTGTTCTGATTACAAATACAGGGTGTGTTTGATATTATATGTTGAAAGTTTTTTTTTTTAAAATTTTAATATTTTTTTTAAATTAATATATTTTTTATATTTTTAAATTATTTTGATGTGCTGATATAAAAAATAATTTAGAAAAATAAAAAAAATATTATTTTAATGTCTTTTGAAATAAAAAACAATTTAAAAAACAACCGCTATCATATTTTTAAACATATTTTTAAAATAAATTTTGGTAACTGTATTATCTAATTAACTTAAGTCAATTATTTTATCTTGTTTTAAAAATAATTATTTGATATTGATATGATTTAATTTCATTGAGAGTTGGAAAGATTTAGTTAAAATAATATTTTTTTTATTTTAATTTAAATTTTATTTTTAAAAAATCTAATTCACGAGTTTTTTTATATATGAGAACAAACCATTAAACACCTCAAATTCCATAAATCTTAAATTCTAAATAAACAAGAAATTAAATTATTTAAATGAAATACTAATCTAAATATTATACTAGTTGACTAATTTATTTAATTTAACCATTTGTTTTTCAATTAATTCTTCATAAATCTACTTTACTTTCAGCAGATTCAAATGATGCTACAAGAATTACAGGCCCTAGTAAACTTTCCAAGTCAGATATGAAGAGCCTTATCCTCCACGTGCCTTTTTCTTACTGGTGGGTGAAGTAAGAAGAACCGTGTGAGTTGATGGGAGGGATTATGTGTTGTGTGCGTGTCTAATGTCCCTTTTGGTAATTATAGCAAGAATTCAGGCCCTAGTATACGCGTGATAAATGACTTGAGCAAATTTTTTTAAAAAAGGGTCCTCACGCGGAAATGGCCCATACCACTTCAGCTTATTGGTGTGCTGTCGATCTTGAACACTTCAGCTTATTGGTGTGCTGTCAATCTTGAACTATCGACTTTAATCCTGCAATTCCTTTCTTTATTGTCCAGATCTTTGTAAAGTCTTATCTTTGCTAGACTCGAAATGGCTGCTGGGAAATATCAAGAATCCTACTCTTCTCGGTTTCCTAATTGTAAATATCAAGTGTTCTTGAGTTTTAGAGGTGAAGACACCCGCAAGAACTTTACCGATCACCTCTACACGGCCCTGGTTCAAGCAGGGATTCACACATTTAGAGATGATAATGAAATTCGGAGAGGAGAGAATATAGATTTCGAGCTCCAGAAGGCAATACAAGAATCAAAAATATCGATAATCGTGTTCTCCAAAGACTATGCTTCGTCGAGATGGTGCCTGGATGAACTTGTAATGATCATGGAACGTAAGAGGAATGCTGACTGCATAGTTTTGCCAGTATTCTATGATGTGGATCCATCCCAACTCGGACGTCAAACAGGGAGCTTCTCTGCAGCATTTGTGGAACATGAAAAGAGCTTCAACGAGGAGATGGAGCGGGTGAATGGGTGGAGGATTGCTTTAAAGGAAGTGGCTGATTTAGCTGGAATGGTTCTAGGAGATGGGTAAGTTGTATCTCTTTATGAAACAATACATAGCATAAGACTAGAATGCTGGTTGTGAACTCTTAATTTCTTTCAGTTAAGTGTACTGATAAGAAAACATATAACAAAAAAAAAAAATACTCATGATTTCTTCATTGTTTTTTTTTCCAATCATGATTTGGTTTAAACTATCAAATCATTGACACACAACCTGCTTTAATTTCATAGCTAAATGTTGTTTATTTCTATTGCTTATAGAGAGACTACTAATTATCGTACATTGTATTTTACTTTTTGATGTAGGTACGAGGCACCGTTTGTCCAATCTATTGTGGAGAAGGTCTTAAAGAATTTGGATCAAAAAATGTTTCATGTACCCCCTCATTTCATTGGAAGAGATCCTCTAGTACAAGATATCAACTCATGGTTGCAAGATGGATCCCATGGTGCTGCCATTGCTTTACTCTATGGAATTGGTGGAGTTGGAAAGACAACCATAGCTAAGAGTGTCTTTAACCAGAACTTTTATAAATTTGAAGGAAAGAGCTTTCTATCAAATTTTAGGTCAAAGGATATAGTTTGCCTACAGAGGCAACTTCTTTTCGACATCCTAAACAAGACTGTTGAGATAAATGATTCTGATGAAGGAATTCTGAAGATTAAGGATGCATTATGTTGCAGAAGAACTATTATTGTTCTAGATGATGTGGACAAAAGGGACCAATTCAATAAAATCATTGGCATGCAAACTTGGCTTTGTAAAGGAAGTAAAATCATTGTAACAACCAGAAATAAGGGTCTGTTTTCAGCTAATGATATTGAGGGGGTCCGGTGCAAAGTTGAACCGCTAGATGATGAAAAATCAATTGAGCTTTTCAGTTGGAATGCCTTTGGACAAGCTGACCCTGTTGATGGTTTTGTAGAAGACTCTTGGAGAATAGTACATCATTGTAATGGACTTCCATTAGCTCTTGGAGTTATTGGCTCTTCATTGTCTGGAAAAGAAAGAGAGATATGGGAAAGCGCATTACAACAAATGAAAGTGATTCCTAATTTTGAAGTTCATAAGGTTCTTCGAATAAGTTACGACTTTCTTGATGGTGATTATCCGAAGAACTTATTCCTTGATATCGCATGTTTCTTCAATGGAATGGATGTGGATGATGCGGTTAGGATACTGGATGGGCTCCATAAAGGTGCAAGATTTGGGATTGATAATCTCATCGATAGATGTCTTGTTGAAATCAACAATGATCAAAGGTTGTGGATGCATCAACTAGTAAGAGATATGGGTAGGGAAATTGCTCGCCAAGAATCACCCAAATGTCAAAGAATATGGCATCATGGGGATGCTTTTACAGTTTTGAAAGGAACTAGTGTAAGTAGCTGAATTTTTTTAAATGTGTACTTAAATGGTTTGTGGTGCCTTGACATATTCATTCATCTACTTTCCTTTCTCATGTACTTTTAATATTATTATGCAGGATGCTGAAAAATTAAGTGGCCTTACCATTGATATGCATGCATTAATGGAAGATCATTATGCAGAAGTTGTTTGTACTGATTCAATGGTTTGTCGCAAGCGCCGCAGGCTTAACTTCTTTCAACAATGGCTTTCCCAGTTTTCCAATGGGGGAAAATTACAAACTGGCCAAACAAGTTTGTTTCCCATCCTCAGCACGGATGCTTTTAGAAAAATGCCAGATGTAAAATTTCTCCAACTAAACTACACTAATTTTCATGGAAGTTTTGAGCACTTTCCCAAGAATTTGATATGGTTATGTTGGCATGGATTGTCTTTGAGCTCCATACCAAATCACGTATGCTTGGAGAAGCTGGTGGTTCTTGATCTATCCAGAAGCCGTCTAGTTGATGCTTGGAAGGGCAAACCGGTATGTATCAAGTCTCTCTATAGCTATCTCTCTCGTTTTCAATTAATAATAACTAAATTCATGTATTTTCACAGTGTCTTCCAAAATTGAAAATTCTTGATCTCCGTCACTCTCGTGATCTCATTAGAACCCCAGACTTCTCGGGTCTCCCAGCCCTTGAAAAGCTAATACTTGAAGATTGCATCCGTTTGGTTCAAATTCACGAATCTATTGGTGATTTACAAAGATTGTTGATCTTAAATATAAGAAATTGTACAAGGCTTATGGAGCTTCCAAAAGAAATGAGTAGATTGAATTCACTTCAAGAGCTGGTTTTAGATGGTTGCTCAAATCTTGATAGCCTGAATATGGAGTTAGAGCATCAACAGGGGCGCAAGTTGCTTCAAAGTGATGGAATTGCTGCAACTACATCATTCATTTCAACCCATCCATTGAAGCTATTCTTTTCCTCTAGGTTTTCAACGAGGAAAATGTTGAGATTTACCTTGTTTTCACTGCCACGCTTATTGGACAGTCTAGATTTAAGTGGAACTCCAATTCGTTTTCTTCCAGAAAGCATCAAGGATCTTGGTCTCCTCAGAGCCCTATATTTAACAAATTGCAAAATGCTTCAGGCAATCCCAGAGTTTCCACCCCATTTGGATTCGTTAGATGTGGCCTCTTGCTATTCACTGCAATACCTTGGAAAGCCAGATCACTTAGTCGAGTTTCAAGATCGGATAAAGCAAGATTTAATCCAAATGTTTGACTCTCACATGTTCAGAACAATGGAAACAGTTAGTGCTCAAATACAGACATCAAGATTGCAGGTCCTCCCTTACCCATTTTATTGTTTTGGAAATCTACATTTGAATACTTTTCTTTTGCTCATTTTATAGACATTGTTTTGGTGGTACAGATAATATTTACAGATGGCGTATTCAACGTTGTCGCATCTGTATTTGATGAAGAAGAGAAGTCAAGGTGGTTTTACGAGGAGGAAGAAGAGGATAAATGGCTAATTCAGAATGAGTTTGTAGATAACTTTTCATTCAAAATATCCTCATCACCTCCTGCGCACAAGATATGTGGCTATAATTTGTTCATAAGTTGTGTGACGTCAGTATACCGTGGCTTTAGTTATGTTTATATTGAAATCAGAAACAATACCAGTGGTCTATCCATGCTTCGTCGAGCCTTTGTCATCTCTATGATATACAAGCGTGGTGTTCGTGAAATCCAATCGCTATTGCACATGAAATTAGGGGGCAATGATCCTACATTTGATAATGGTGATGACGTGAGTATTTCAGTGCGTCCACGTGGTCCAGCTATCCAAATAAGGACCGTTGGTGTACAATGGTTGCATGAAGAGGAAGGAAATGATATCCAATCAAAGGAAGAGGTAGCCAGAGTAGAAATAGCTTCTCGTTTTTTTAGAAATTATTATTGTGCTTTCCATGGTAAATACAGTCCTGGCAATATCTGTTGGTGGCATTTTGCAAAGAAAGGTCTAGGAAATAGTAATCCTCCTCCTTTCTTTGTCTAGCATGAGATCTTTTATTTATAAATATTTATAAGGGCTTTCATATTAAAAAATGTAATATGATATTATTTTATTAATTAATTTTTATTTATAAAATCTTATATTTATAATAAGATGTATTAAATATCTTATTTTATGTGTCAATTTTCTATTGACCAAAATATATGTAAAGGTCCATTTTTTTCATGTTATTTTATCTATTTTATTTCATCTTTTTATGTAAAAATAAAAGTAACACATGATGAAATTTAATTGGTAAATTTTTTTTTGTTTCTATATATATCCTCACGAGATAAGTTCACTTGTAATAAAAAAATAAATAGGCATGTCTTTAAAATATAATTGAGAGGTTTTTATAATTTGAATATATTTCATTTTAATTAAAAATTGAATGGATTTTATTAAATTTTCATAATAAATTAATATAGATATTTTTATTGTAAAAATAAAATATAATTATCATCAAAATTAGAAATTTAAAAATTAATTTTGATTGAAAATTATCAAATTAAAAGATAGAATTAAAATTCAATAACAAAAAGTGGAAATCGTAAAATTTTCTATAGTATCCAATAACTTTGACTGCCTATGAGACTCTTTCTTTTCATAAAAAAACATTTATTTTAAGATCATGGTTTGAAAGTCTCGTTATCCTGAATCAAAAGACACAATTTGTTCATGATTTCGATTAATGATCATGATCATGGTTTTCATATACCAGCACTGCACTGTCACCCATGACCTCAAACATTTTGACCCTCTTTTTATCAACATTATGAGGATCTTGAAATGTGTTTTCATTTCCCTGGTTTTTGACAGCAACAGTTGTTCCAGGAGACGCGAAAGCCACAAAGTTCTGATCACTTGGACTTTTTAATGGTTGGCTGTTGGAGCTATATCAAGTGCTAAAAGCATTTCAGGTTTAAATCTTCAAGAAATTGCTGAGTATGTCTGAGGAGAAATAGACGGCAACCTCATCTTGAAGAGCATGACCAACGCCGCTGAGCTGTGGTTTTGTGTAGACCCTCACAAACCCCATCTTTGCTTCTTTTTTAAGAACTGAGTGGAGGAGGCGGTGGGAGTGGCCCGATGGCAGTGATGGAGGTATTAAAAGCTCGACCTGTGCTGTTGCACATACACAAGGTTACCTTCTGTAGAATTTCAAACTTCTGCAATAACAGTCCCATAACTTTAAACAACTAAAAAACGCTCGAGTTCTCTTCCAATTTTCCGATGAGCCAACTCAACGGGAAACCTCACATACTCTTTTGACAACAGAATCCTATTACTATCACACCATGGAACCTCCATTCTTATAGAACCCCCACTCAATAAACCTCTTGCCATCAGCACTTGTAATCCCTGATTCCCTAAACCCACACTTTATAGCCGAAGACACCAAACATTGTGCAGCTTCAATGTTGTTGGAGTTATGCCTTAAGTTGCTGCCTTTATTTTAGTATTGTCTGTCTTTGTTATTTTAATTATGCTAGAGCTAGTCTTCAGGACGTGAACTGGTCTTTAGGAGTCAGTTATATTGTTAGCTAAACATGGTACAATCATGTTAGTGGTCAGCTGAACGTGGCACATTGTAGTGCTACAAACCAGCAATTTCAGTTTGTTTCAAGTCTATTTAAACGTGTAAAGATTGCTGAAACATAATGCAATCAACGATATTTTCAGTTCAATAAAACAGTGAAAAACTTCCACTGTTCAAATCAAAATCTGCATTCTGTTCTTCACTTCTTCTTTTCAATCTTTTCAAACTCTTTCAATTGGTATCAGAGCAATTTTCTTGAAGGGCCTGTGATGGATTCTGAATCAAGTTTCACCCATATTTCTCCTCCAATCTTCAATGGAGAGAATTTTCAACTATGGGCAGTAAGAATGGAGACTCACCTAGAAGCCTTAGATTTGTGGGAAGCTATTGAAGAAGATTATGAGGTGCCACCACTACCTAATAATCCAACTATGACTCAGATCAAAAGTCATAAGGAGAGAAAGACCAAGAAATCGAAGGCGAAGGCATGTCTGTTTGCTGCTGTTTCCACAACCATTTTCACCAGGATCATGTCACTTCAATCAGCAAAGGATGTTTGGGATTACTTGAAGAAGGAATATGCAGGAGATGAAAGAATTCGTGGAATGCAAAGCTTAAACTTGATACGTGAATTTGAGCTGCAAAGGATGAAGGATTCTGAGACTATAAAAGAGTACTCAGACAAATTGATGGGGATTGCTAACAGAGTCAGGCTGCTGGGAACATCATTTGCAGATTCCAGAATTGTTGAAAAACTTCTGGTCACAGTACCAGAAAAGTATGAAGCTTCAATTACAACATTGGAGAATACTAAAGACCTGTCAAAAATTACATTGACAGAGTTGCTAAATGCCTTACAAGCTTAGGAGCAGAGAAGGCTTATGAGGCAGGATCATGCAATTGAAGGTGCTTTGCAAGCAAAATTTGCAGACCATGACAAGAAGAAGTTCTTCAGGAAGAACGCAGCTTCAGGCAGCATTAAACCAAATCAAGGTTACAACAAAGGAAAATTTATTAAAAGGAATTTTCCACCTTGTCAACACTGCAACAAAAGTGGTCACTCACCATTCAAATGCTGGAAGAGGCCTGATGCAAGGTGCAGAAAGTGCAATCAGCTAGGACATGAGGCAATAATCTGCAGATTCAAAAATCAAAAACAAGAAGAAGATGCTCAAGTCGCGAACCAAGATGATGAGGATCAGATGTTTGTGGCTGCATGCTTCTCGGTTCAAACCACCTCCGACCATTGGCTAATTGATAGTGGTTGCACCAACCACATGACTTTTGATAAAAGTCTTTTTCGAAATTTGCAGCCTACAGAAGCTGCAAAAGTCAGAATTGGAAATGGTGAATGCATTGAAGCCAAGGGAAAGGGAACAATTGCCATCACAACAAATTCAGGTACAAAAACAATTGCAGATGTTCTTTATGTGCCTAATATAGATCAGAATTTGTTGAGTGTGGGGCAATTAATTGAGAAAGGAATGAAAGTGATTTTTGAAAATCAACATTGCTGTATTTTTGATGCTGCTGGGTGTAAAATTCTACAAGTCAGAATGAAGAGCAAAAGTTTCTCGTTTCTGCCATTTGAGGAGGAGCATAATGCTTTTCCAACAAAACTCAATTATACTGAGTTATGGCATAAAAGGTTGGGGCACTGCCATCAACAAAGGATGCTTACCATGAAGAATTCTGAGGCTGTCAGAGGTATACCTTCATTTACTGAAATTTCATTGAACTGTCATGCTTGTCAGTTTGGTAAGCAGAATAGAAAATCATTTCCTAGATCAACTTGGAGATCATCCCAAAAGCTGCAGCTGATTCATACCGATGTGGCTGGTCCTCTAAGCACACCATCATTAAATGGCAGTAAATATTACCTGCTGTTTATTGACGATTTCTCTCGAATGTGCTGGATTTATTTCATGAAATTCAAATCAGAGGTGGCTGGAATTTTCTGGAGATTCAAGAAGAATGTGGAGAATCAAAGCAACTGCAGAATTCAAGCAATTCGTTCAGACAATGGCAGAGAATACACATCAACAGAATTCAATCTTTATTGTGAAGAAGCTGGCATTAAGCATCAACTCACAGCCCCTTACACTCCAGAGCAGAATGGGGTTAGTGAGAGAAGAAATCGATACATAATGGAGATGGCTAGATGCATGCTACATGAGAAGAACTTGCCTAAAGTTTTTTGGGCAGAAGCTGCTAACACAACAGTATTTCTGCAAAATCGTCTCCCAACAAAGCTTTTGACAGAAAAAACTCCTTTTGAAGTGTGGTATAATTACAAACCCTCACTTAGTTTTCTTAAGGTTTTTGGCAGCACATGTTTTGTTCACATTCCACAGATTAAGAGGGACAAGCTGGACAAGAAAGCAATGCAAGGTATCTTTGTTGGCTATAGCACAATTTCTAAAGCCTACAAAGTATACCTCCCTCAAACCCAGAAGATTACAATTACACGGGATGTGCAGTTCCATGAAGACGTCAAATGGAACTGGGATGAAACACAAGAGATCACGGTGCTTGATGATCAAATTATTACTCCCCTGCAACATGAATCAATTGATGAATCAATTGATGACTCACCAGTACGAGGCACCAGATCACTTGAAGAAATCTATCAAAGGAGCAATGTGGCTGTTTGTAAACCAGAAAATTATGAAGATGCACAGATGAATCCAGCATGGCAAGAAGCAATGAAGGAGGAAATACACATGATTGAAAAAAATCATACGTGGGAACTTGTTGATCGACCTGCAGACAAGAACATTATTGGCGTCAAGTGGATTTTCAGGACCAAACTGAATGCTGACAGCTCCATCAACAAATTCAAGGCAAGGCTGGTTGTCAAGGGGTATGCTCAAGTGTATGGGGTGGATTATTCAGACACATTCGCTCCAGTAGCAAGGATGGACACCATCAGATTGTTGCTTGCTGTTGCTGCACACAAAGACTGGAAAGTGTTCCAGATGGACGTAAAATCAGCCTTCCTCAATGGCAATTTACAAGAAGAAATTTATGTTGAACAACCTGCTGGATTTGTTGTTCAAGGAGAAGAAGACAAGGTGTACATGCTGAAGAAGACACTTTATGGATTAAAACAAGCACCAAGGGCCTGGTATGGCCGAATTGATGACTACTTGACAGGGTTTGGATTTCAGAAAAGTCTTTCTGAATCAACCCTCTATGTGAAGAAAATTGATGATGATGTTCTTATTGTGTCCCTCTATGTTGATGATTTACTTGTAACTGGAAGTAATTTGCAGCAAATTGAAAGGTTCAAGCAGGACATGATGCAAGCTTTTGAAATGAGTGACCTTGGACTCATGAGTTTTTTTCTTGGCATGGAGATTAAACAAAGCAGAGGAGTGATCTTCATTGGTCAAGAAAAATATGCGAAGGAGATTTTGAAGAAATTCCAAATGGAGAATTGCAAACCAACTGCTACTCCAATGAATCAGAAGGATAAATTCAGCAAAGAGGATGGGACTGCCAGGGTAGATGAAGAAAAGTACAGAAGCTTGATTGGTTGCTTGCTGTATTTGACAGCAACCCGACCTGACATTCTTTATGCAACAAACCTTCTATCAAGGTTTATGCATTGCCCAAGTGAGCTACATATGAGGGCAGCCAAACGTATCCTACGTTACATCAAAGGAACATGCAGTTTTGGTGTTAAATTTATGCAATGTAGAACACTGAAATTGCATGGCTTTTCTGACAGTGATTGGGGTGGATTCATTGATGACATGAAAAGCACTTCTGGTTTTTGTTTCAATCTAGGCTCAACAATATTTTCATGGTCATCTAAGAAGCAAAGCATTGTTGCACAATCAACTGCAGAGGCAGAGTTCATTGGTGCCACAGCTGCAGTTAACCAAGCTTTATGGCTTCAAAAGTTACTGCGTGATTTACATATGGAAGAGGAAGAAGCAACTGAAATCTCAGTTGACAATCAAGCAGCTATAGCAATCTCTAACAATCCTGTGTTTCATGGGAAAACCAAACATTTCAACATCAAATTATATTTTATCCGAGAGGTGCAGAAGAATGGAGATGTTAAGCTACTTTATTGCAGCTATAGCAATCTCTAACAATCCTGTGTTTCATGGGAAAACCAAACATTTCAACATCAAATTATATTTTATCCGAGAGGTGCAGAAGAATGGAGATGTTAAGCTACTTTATTGCAGGACTGAAGATCAAATGGCTGATTTGTTTACCAAAGCACTTCCTGCTAACAAGTTCGAATTTCTCACAAGGTTGATAGGAGTATGCAGCCCTTAATGCAAGGAGGAGTGTTGGAGTTATGCCTTAAGTTGCTGCCTTTATTTTAGTATTGTCTGTCTTTGTTATTTTAATTCTGCTAGAGCTAGTCTTCAGGACGTGAACTGGTCTTTAGGAGTCAGTTATATTGTTAGCTAAACATGGTACAATCATGTTAGTGGTCAGCTGAACGTGGCACATTGTAGTGCTACAAACCAGCAATTTCAGTTTGTTTCAAGTCTATTTAAACGTGTAAAGATTGCTGAAACATAATGCAATCAACGATATTTTCAGTTCAATAAAACAGTGAAAAACTTCCACTGTTCAAATCAAAATCTGCATTCTGTTCTTCACTTCTTCTTTTCAATCTTTTCAAACTCTTTCAAATGTCCCTCCACTCCATAGCAATACTCAATGGCTCAAAACGGAACACCACTCGGTAGCCGACCCAGTAGCTGATTCAGAGTCATGATCCTCCACGTGCCTTTTTCTTATTGGTGGGTGGTGTTGATGCTGGTTTTGGATGCGAGAGGATAGAGATACGACCAGAGCAGGCGCACAGCAAGAGTGGATGAGTTGGATGATGCGGGTGTCTAATGTCCCTTTTGGTAACTATACCTCGCATTCCTATATAATAAAATATTTTATTTATAATATTGTGCCACAAAGACTTGAAGGGTTGTCTTAAAATTTTGGAGCAGAACCGCTTAGATTACTGATACAGAACAACAGCCACAACTGAAGAGAGAAGGGAAGGGAAACTTGCAGGTACTCTCTCTTTGTTATCTCTTGTTTACTTTGGTTCCATCTGCTGTCTTGTTTTCTTTGTTGATAATCGCTTAGATTAAACCACCGTTAGTGACTACTTGTTCATCATCTCATCATATTATGCCACTCAAAAAATTATAAACTAACAAATTCACCTCCGTGGGCTTTGTAAGGATTACAAGATGTGTGCTTTCTAAATAATTAAGGCTTACATAGCCAGATGGGGATCCTTAATGACTTTCCTTTCCTGCTCTATCTGTGCTTCTAAATGCGTGGTAGCAAGTGCGGTTAAAATATGTACATATATTTCTCTGAAAGGGCTTGGGGAAGTTGATTGCTGGGAAATAACTTCAAAAATGTTTTCAAGAAAAAGTTAGATAACCATATATAAATACTTCACCTAATTTCTGTGCTATCGATCTTAAATTATCGACATTCATCCTGCAACTTTTTTCCTTTGCTAGTCTCGAATGTTGGTGGGAGTAACCATTAGTGGTGGCTTTGAAACACTCAAAGGGGATAAAACACAAGGTTTTATTACAAAAACACAAGCTTACAATTAATTAACACAAGCTTAAACACGCCCTCCCTCTCTCTTCTTTCTTTCTAGTGTTTCTCACAATTCTCTCCACTCAAATAAACACAAGCTGGGCACTCTATTTATATACGAAATCAGAATACAAAAAATCAATTGTTCCAAGTGTGAAAGCGGTTGGCGGCCGGTGGTGTGAAGGCGGCTGGCGACTGCGGCTGGTCGGTGGGTGGTTGCCTTCCTTGACCTTCTGGATGTTGAGTTTAATATTAACAAATCTCCCCCTTAAACTCAATCGAGGGATGTCATGCCAAGCATGAATACTTCTCCCTTCAATGCCTTCTCTCTGCTTGTAGCCTTTATCCACTAATTTGGCTTTCGTCTTGTAGACCCTTTTGATACCTATTGCTTTCTTCTTTTCTGGTGGATAAGTCTGCTTCCAGGTATCTTTCTTCTCAATGGCATGTATTTCTTCATCCATTGCTTTAATCCTTTTCTCTTCTGTGATAGCTTTATTTAAGCTTAATGGGTCCCTATCTGCATGGAAACAAAACAGAGTTGTATCTTCCATGACTTGAGTGGCATCGTACAGCTCTTCAAGATTTCGCATCCTTCTTGGTCCTTCTGATGAGGATGCTGATGGTGGTGTTGATGATGATGCTCCTGGTGTGTTTCTCCTGTTGAATACAGGGAATCTGTGTACCGGACTTTGTGGTTCAGCTGCTGGTATAAACACTGGACTTTGTGGTTCAGCTGCTGGCACAATCGGTTCTTCTGCAAGTACTGTTGGTACTTCTTCACCTTCAAGGATCAAATCAAGATTGATTCATTTGACTGCTTCTTGATCATCATTCCATTCCCAAGATTTATCTTCTTCAAAGATAACATCTCTACTTATGATTACTTTCTTCGTGATGGGATTATACAGCCTGTATCCCATCCTCCTTTCACCATATCCGACAAAGATGCATTGCTCGCTTTTATCATTGAGCTTTCTCCTTCTTGCATCTGGGATCTTTGCATATGCCACACAATCAAAGACTCGTAGATGAGTAACACTTGGTTTGTGACCACTCCATGCTTCTTCTGGAATGACTCCTTGCAAACTTCTGGTGGGGCAGCGATTCAATAGATACACTGCACATGATACAGCTTCAGCCCAGTATTGCTTGGGCAGCTTCTTTGCTTTGAGCAAACTTCTGGCCATGTCAAGAATCGTTCGATTCTTCCTCTCGGCTACACCATTTAGCTGTGGTGTATAAGCTGGTGTCGTTTGATGTTGGATGCCTTGTTGTGTACAAAAGGCTTCAAAGTCATTGGCTGTATATTCTCCCTCCACCTTGATCAGATCTCACGGTTCTGATCATGTAGCCACTTTGCTTCTCCATAATTGCTTTAAAATCTTTAAAACAATTGAATACTTCTGACTTCCTCTTCAGAAAGTATATCCACGTCTTTCTACTGAAATCATCAATAAAAGTGAGGAAGTACCTATTTTGTCCAGTCGACATAGGCGTTATTGGGCCACACACATCTGTGTGCACTAACTCCAGTGGCCTCTTTGCTCTTCAGTTGACTTCTTTGGCAAAACTGGATCTGTGATGTTTGCTGAGGACACAACTCTCACAGACTTCATCTGGATGATCAATGTGAGGCAAACCTTTGACCATCTTCTTGCTTGCTAGCATCTTCAGACTTGTGAAATTCAGATGTCAAAACCTTAGGTGCCAAAGCCATTCTTCACTGTTGGTGATGACACTCAAACACCTTGTTGCATCATACTGGATGTTCAAAGGAAACATCCTATTCTTGGACATTTTCATGTAGGCCATTAATCTCCAATTGTTGTCTCTAATTGTCAGATGACAATTCTCCGAGTAAAAAGTATAGCCTTTCTCCAAAAGTTGACCTAAGCTGATCAGGTTCTGCTTTATGGATGGGACATAATAGACATCGGCGATGTAGCTGGAATCGCCATTCTTCAACTTGACTGGGATGCTGCCTTTACCTTTGAATGGAACCTTTGTGGTATCTCCAAAAGTAACTAGACCTTGTATGGTCTCATCTAGATCACCAAATAACTCTCGGTGGCCGCACATGTGATTGCTGGCTCTAGTATCTAGATACCATATATCTTCCTTTTTCTCATCAAGTCCTTGTTGGACAAGAAATGCAGCTTCTTCTCTGTCATCCTTCTCTGCATAGTTGGCTTGCTCACGTATCTCCAACGGAGCTTTCCTTCTGCATTCAGTGCTATAGTGCCCAAATTGATTGCAACTATAACATTGGATATTCCTCTTGTCACGATTATTGTAACCGCCTCCTCTTCCTCTAGGAGTGAATGCTTGTTGTCCTCGGCCTCTTCTGGTGGTGTTTCTATCACCTTTTCCTCTAAAGCTTGTATTCCAAGATCCTCTTCCTTGGAATTGCTGAAATCCTCCTCTGGATTGTTGACTTCTTTCTTGAGTGGGATATCCACTTGTTAAAGTCTCCCCTTGCTCATATCTGTCCTTGAGAGACATATTTGCTTGTAAGGCATGCTCAATGGCCTTATCTCCATTTCTCTTTAGAATCTTCTGCTCATGAGCTTGCAAAGAACTCATAAGCTCATCAACTGTCAACTTGTCCACTTCCTTGGACTCTTCAATAGCGACAACAACAAAATCAAATTTTGGATCTAGGGATCTCAAAATTTTCTCAGTAATTCGAGCATCGATGATGGCTTCTCCATTTCTCCTCATCTGGTTGACTATCACCATAATCCTTGTGTGATAATCAGAAATAGACTCCGAGGACTTCATTTGCAATAACTCAAATTCACCTCGCAAAGATTGAAGACGAATCTTCTTGATTCTGTCAGCACCTTTGTATTTCTATTGGAGAGCCTCCCATATGTCATGTGATGTTTCAGCGGAAGCTATGATCTCGAATGTATCTTCATCAAGACCTTGATAGATGATGGTCTTTGCTTTGTTGTCTTTCTTTCTGTTGACTTTCAAGGCTTGCTTCTGTGCCTCTTGTAGAACATCTTCTCTTTCTTTGGACTCTGGTTCATCATAACCAGTTTGTACAATATCCAAACACTCTTGTGACCCAAGGAATGCCTTCAATCTGATGCACCAACTATCATAGTTGTCTTTGGTCAGCTTCGGGATGAGTGTATGTGTACCTTCGGTAGTCATTTTTCTCTTTGAATGACTATATCACCTCTCTGGGAGCCAAATTTGGCCAAACGGACACTGTAGATCGATCCGGAATGGTCCAAAGAGTAGAGAACCGGTCTGACCTTGTTGAAATCGGGTCAGAAAATGGGTTAACCGGTCAAAAAACCAATTCTGTACGGCGGGCGGTTCGCTGGGTTGAACCGGGAATATTCTGGGGAATATTCTCTCGGTGCGCTGGCGGCTGGAATCGGCTTGGCTCGACGCGAGTACAGCTCGGCTGGAGGCTCGGCTAGGACTCGGCGTAAGCGGCTCGGCGCGACTCAAATATGGCGCGCGTGTGGCTCAGTCGTCTTCAACCTCTGGAGCGCGTGGGCTGCGCTTGGTCAACAAGGCAGAATCTTCAGGCGGCGTGTGTAGGCTACCTCCGGCTCCGATCAGGCTGATTCTTGCGACAATGAGTTCGTCTTGATGAGCTCTACACTGTGGAATGATCAAAACTTGTTTTTGACAACTTTGAAAATTCGGATATACCCCAAAACTCTTCTGTTTTCCAACGAACGGGGCTCTGATATCAATTGTTGGTGGGAGAAACCACTGGTGGTGGCTTTGAAACACTCAGAGGGGATAAAACACACGATTTTATTACAAAAATCCGAAGCTTACAATTAATTAACACAAAAGCTTAAACACGCCCTCTCTCTCACTCTCTTTCAAGTGTTTCTCTCAATTCTCTCCACACATTAACAGAGGCTGGGCACTCTATTTATACACGAAATCAGAATATAAAAAATCAACTGTTCCAAGTGTGAAAGCGGCTGGCGGCTGGTGGTGTGAAGGCGGCTAGCGGCTGCAGCTGGTCGGTGGGTGGTTGCCTTCCTTAACCTTCTGGATGTTTAGTTTAATATTCAACATCAAAATGGCTTATGGGAAATATCAAGAATCCTCATTTTCACGGTTCTCTAATTGTAAATATCAAGTGTTCTTGAGTTTTAGAGGTGAAGACACCCGCAAGAACTTTACCGATCACCTCTACACAGCAAATGGAGACGATTTTATAATTTGAATATATTTTATTTTAATTAAAAATTTATTTGATTATATTAAATTTTTACAATAAAGTAATATAGATATTTTTTATAAAAATAAAATATAATAATCATCAAAATTAAAAGTTTAAAAATTAATTTTGATTGAAAATTATCAAATTAAAAGATAGAATTAAAATTCAATAACAAAAGTGGAAAGCTTTTGAATTTTTTTTTTAAAAAAAGTTTATCAGGAAAATAGTTTTGTAGCTCTAGTAATCTTCTTTCTTTCTTTGTATAGCATGAGATCTTTTAGTTACAAATATTGTAATGGCTTTCACTTTTTTTAGGAATAAGGAGGGGGATCGAAGAGCAAGAACCGAGTAAACACAGTAGAGGAAGGGAAGAGAGGGACAGCTGGTACAATATGGATCGTAAAATATTTCATGTCCCCCTTCATTTCATTGGAAGAGATCATCTGGTACAATTTGTCAACTCATGGTTGGAAGATGGCACCCATGGTGCTGCTATTGCTATACTCTATGGGATTGGTGGAGTTGGGAAGACAGCCATAAATTTGAAGGCTGAAGCTTTCTATCAAATGTTAGAGAAAGGTCATAAGAATCCAATGTTGTAGTTTGTCTACAGAGGCAACTTCTTTCAGATATCCTAAACAAGACTGCTGATGAGATACATGATGTCGATGAAGGGATTATAAAGATTAAGGGTGCATTATGTTGCAGAAGAACTCTTATTGTTCTCGATGACGTGGACAACCGGTACCAATTCAATGCAATTGTTGGCAGGCAAAATTGGCTTTTCCAAGGAAGTAAAATCATTGTAACAACTAGAAATAAGGCTTCGATTGTAGCTGATGGTGAGTGTGTCAAGTGCAAAGTTGAACCTCTAGATAACAAAAAATCACTTGAGCTTTTCTTTACGAAAAAGATCTTGTAATCTTTGATTTTGCCTATAAATAAATTTGAGGGATAACAGTAACCTAGATGTTCTTGCTCTGCCCTTTGTTATTTGTTTAAGTTAAGTTCTCTAAATACCATTTGAACAACAGAAATAAGCTGCAGAGACTGATCCTGTGGGGAGATAATTAAAACCAGAAATGCCATAGAGTTAGAAATGTCGATTTCTTTGTTTCTTGCTCCATTACTATTCCAGCACGATCTCATGGTTTTGTTCCCGCATATCCTCATGGTTTTGTTCCAGCACGATCTCATGATTTTGCCTATAAATAAATTTGAGGGATAACAGTAACCTAGATGTTCTTGCTCTGCCCTTTGTTATTTGTTTAAGTTAAGTTCTCTAAATACCATTTGAACAACAGAAATAAGCTGCAGAGACTGATCCTGTGGGGAGATAATTAAAACCAGAAATGCCATAGAGTTAGAAATGTCGATTTCTTTGTTTCTTGCTCCATTACTATTCCAGCACGATCTCATGGTTTTGTTCCCGCATATCCTCCATGTTTGTTTGCTCCTTAATCAATCTGATCCTGAAACACAGCCTGCATATATATGCTGCAGAACGATCTTCGTTTGCCAATTGTATCCAATGTTCCTCTTTCACAAATTCTTTATATGGTTGTACATGCAAATTATCAAGGTCACCTAACGCACAGTTAAGAGGTTTAGATTGAATTTTTTTTTACAAGTTGGTGCTACTTCTTGCTTATCTTCAAGTATGACATATATTTGGCACCGTCGCTATGGTGGATATTGTGCTTGTGTAGCTTGTCCCCTTTTCCAGGTCTATCTGAAGCAACCACTGGCTTTCCACGTTTCTCCTTCATGGTGCAGGAGAGTTCTCATTATCACAAATCCTCTTTTGAAACTCTTCACCCTTTGATGCAGGAGAGTTCTCATTATCACTGCTAGATGCTTTCTCCTCTGCAAGCAAGGATCAAGGATCCCGGAAAGGAAGTTTTGTAGAGCATATGGAGAAGGTGAAGAAGTGAAAATTGCCTCTGGTCTCCAAAGCACCACGATGAGTGCGTAACGATGGCCTTCTTGACATTGAATTGTGGAAAGATTCTATTTGAATTAGAATCCAAGGTTTGAGTATACTGAAAGGAAGTGGGTTTATCTCTTGCACGATGGCCTCCAAGTTATCTCCTGCAAGTGAGAAAACGTTTCCCAACAATCGTTCACTTTCTCCATATGCAACAGGCATGTCTTTTCCGTATTGACCCGTACAGAAACAAATTCTGAGTGATTTTCTTTCTCCATTGGGAATCAATCAAATCCACAAGCTATGAAACTTTCCTCATCCTGAAGCGAGTAATTCATGTGTATAAAAAGATTTCCAATGCCCCTTGCAGCATGACAAATAAGAAACATGGCTAACGCAACAAACAAAATTGCTCATGTATTTTTTTTGCTAAGATCTGAACAGGGGAACAAGCCTGGTGGACCTTCAAAAAGCACAACCGGGTCGGGTTAACATAAATTATATGGACAGAATCAATTAATGGGCTTCACATGTCTAGCCTACCATACACACCATCGAATGAATATTGAATATGAATCCCAGTGGGGCTTTGTGGCCACGTGATTAGCTTAAACTAGATTATTTACCTGAACTGTATTACTAGTAGGGCAAAGTTTTTTTCATGTAAAAAAGATGTTGAGGTGATGGTAGTGTTTTTTTTTTTAAAATAAAAATAATTAAAGACTTAGGTTGTTAAGTTGCCTTAACTCAATAAATATAATTAATTTAATAATATAATTAAAAAAATAGAGAACAACAATAAACAAAACGAACTAATAAAGAAATTTACAATGATCAACTAAAAAAAAATGCTTGCTAATATTACATAAATATATCCTCATAGTATTTGATAACAAATATATCCTCATAGCATTTGATAATGAAGCCAAAAAATCAAATGAGAATGTAACAACCTTATATATAAAAACTATGAATCTCAATTCTAAACTATCAAATGTTAAAGGATAAAATTAAAAAAAAATTAAAAAAAATGACTTGAGTCCACCCAAGTCAGTTAGCAAAATACATAACCTAATCCTGAGACTAGGATAACTTTGTAGAGAAAAAAACAACAAAGCTCAAATCTCAGATAATGCAATGTTGAAGGGCAAAACTGAGAAAAATAATCCAATCTAAAAGAACAATGGAAAAACAAAAGGACATGTGTTAACCCACTAAATTACGACTCAAGACATGATATTGAAATAGCAAAAAAAAATCATGAAATTCAACTCCTAATCAACCCAATGTTGAAAGATGATTTAAAAAAAATATCAATTTTTAAAAATGAACTAAAAAAATAAAATGAACTCAACCTAATCTTTAAAATTAACTTGTAGCCTAAATTATAAAACTGAAACCAACCTCATAGAAGGTAAACCTACAAAAAAAATTAAATTAAATTCTTGATCAATAAAATGATGAGAGATAGAATTAAAAAATAATCAATTAAAAAATAAAAATAAAACAAAACAAATATCAATTAGAAAAATAATTGTTGGGTTATGCTTCGTCAAGGTGGTGCTTCGATGATTCGATGAACTTGTAATGATCATGGAGTGCAAGAGGAATGCTGACTGCATAGTTTTGCCAGTATTCTATGATGTGGATCCATCTGAAGTCGCTGTAGCATTATTGGATCATGAAAAGCGTTTCAAGAAAGAATGGTTTTAGGAGATGGGTAAGTTGTATTTCTGAATGAAATTACACATAGCATAAGACTAGAATGCTGGTAGTGAACTCTTAATTTTTTCAGGTTTGTAGTAAAGCATTTAGACAATGACTGATATTACCCCTCCAATTTAGAAAAAATTGTACCACTCACAACTCAGTGAACATTAAATAAAAATAAAAATAAAAATAAAAATAAAAGAAACTTGTTTTTCTCATTTTCTGATATTTTCCTTCTTAGTTACTTGAAAAAAGCAATGATTTCTACATTATTCCATTTTCGGTTTCAATCATTGACGCACAGCCTGGTTTAATTTCTTTTTTCCAAGACACTAAGATCTTGAAACTTTATAGAGAGACTACTTATTATCATATATTGCATTTTTCTTTTTGATGTAGTTATGAGGCACAGCTTGTCCAATCTATTGTCGACAAGGTCTCAAAGAAAAGAAATTGGATCGTAAAATATTTTATATCCCCCTTCATTTCATTGGAAGAGATCCTCTAGTAAAACATATCAACTTATGGTTGCAAGAATATGGCTCCCACAGTTCTGCCTTTGATATACTCTATGGGATTGGTGGGGTAGGGGAGAAAACCATAGCAAAGAGTGTTTATAACCTGCAGTTTCATAAGTTTGAAGGTTGGAGCTTTCTATCAAAGGTTGGAGCAAAGGGATTATATTAAGGCTGCATTATGTTGCAGAAGAAATCTTATTGTTCTTGATGATGTGGACAAATGGGACCAATTCAATGCAATTGTTGGCATGCGAAATTGGCTTCGCCAAGGAAGTAAATCATTGTAAGAACTAGAAATAAGGCTTTGATTGTAGCTGATGGTGAGTGTGTCAAGTGCAAAGATGAACCTCTAGATAACAAAAAAATCACTTAATCTTTTGAGTTGGCATGCCTTTGGACAAGCTTACCCAGTTGAAGATTTTGTGGAGGAGTCTTGGAGAATAGTACATCATTGTAATGGACTTCCATTAGCCCTTTGTGCTATTGGTTCTTCATTTTTTAGTAAAAGCAGAAAAGTATGGGAAAGCGCATTACATGAAATGGAAGTGATTCCAAATTTTCAAGTTCAAAAGGTTCTTGCAAAAAGTTAGAACTCTCCAGATGATGAGTATCAGAAGATCTTATTCCTTGATATTGCTTGTTTATTCAATGGAATGGATAGGGATTATATAGTTAGGACACTTGATTGGCTCGGTATATATAGATGCAAGATTTAGGATTGACTATCTCATCGATTGATGTTTTGTAGAAATTGTTAAAATAAGATGAAAAAAATTTATAAATGCATCAACTCGTAAGAGACATGGGAAGGGAAATTGCTCGTCAAGAATCACCCAAATGTCAAAGAATATGGCATCACACATGGAAGCTTTTACAGTTTTGTAAGAAACAAGTGTAAGAGTAACTGGTTCGATCTGTTTTCCTATCTTCATGGTATTTAGGTGTCTTAAAATGTTCATGCTTTTACTTTCTTTTCTCATTTACTTTCAATATTTTGGAAGCATGATGCTGAAAAATTGTGTGGCCTTACCTTGTATATGCATGAATAAGTACAGAAGTTGTCTGTACTGATTCAATGGTGCGCCTGCAACCGCTGCAGGCTTAACTTCTATCAACAATGTCTTCTTCCTACACTCCTCTCTCAATAGTGACTTTCTGAGTTTTTCTTGGGGGAACAAGTACAAATTAACCAAACAAGTTTGTTTCTTGTCCTCAGCACGGATGCATTTAGAAAGATGTAAAATGTAAAATTTCTCCAGCTAAATTACACAAGTTCTATGGAAGTTATGAACACTTTTCCAAGAATTTGATGTAGTTATGTTGGCATGGATTCCCTTTAAGATATGTCACATTGGACTTCGCACGACCATGTAAAAATAAAATTTTATAAGAGAAAAAAACAAACATTTAACATCTTGTTTTTTTATGGGGAATGATCTTATTTAAAGAGTTGTTATCTAGTATTATGGTCACTAGGAACCCTAACTGGTCAACAGAGATTTTATGGTACAAAACTGGTTATATAAAAGGGAAGATATTATCGGCTCTTAAACTTTCTGTCTATGACAGGCTGCATTGTTGATTTTATCTTAAATTCCTAAAAATTTATTGGTTTATGCTCTGATGGTTTGCTTGTAATATTCCCGATTATAGCATCAGTGAATATTCATCTATAAATATTTTCAACTCTGGCGTTAGTAAATATTACGTAGCTAGAAAATAATAATAACAAAATATAATATAATAAATTTAAATAAGTATTTTTATTTATGATTCTAATATCAGTAAATAAACCAATAAACCAAATTTATTTTTTATGTATGCATGCATACATTTATTTTATTTTATTTTACTTGTTTATTTTTATTTTTATTTTTATTTTTTTGGGTTAGGTTTTTACCCACAAACATGCGTGAATTGTTCACAAACGCTTCCTACAGTTGCCATGTAATTAAATCTCTAATACACAGTGTTGGTGAATTATTTTGCAAAATTGGAGACACTTACCTGGGAGCAGGATGAAGGCGATGGCGTGCTGTTCCTCCTTTCGTTTACTTTTCCTCTGGTTCTTTCTTTTCTTTTGCTTTCTCTCGGTGCAACCTTTGCCTGTGTTTTTTTTTTTTTTCTATTTTTCTTTTAGTCTCCTCGTATATGCTCTGTTCTTCTCTGCGGATTCTGTGTTTAATTCCTACTTTCACTCCCTCTCCTCTGTTCGGCTGCTTTTTTTTTCTTTGTCCTCCCCGGGTTTCTACCTCTGTTTCCTTCTCGGGTTATTTTGGTTTTCCTTAGTCCCCTGGTTTGTTCCCTTTTCCAGTTCTTCCCTCTGTATTTTTTGGTCTTCTCAAGCAATACCAGCAGTGGCTGCTGAAAATGGAGCTTTTGGAGCTGCCACCAAAGAAGAAGACAAGGGCGTCCCTTTAGTTTTTCACTGATGTTCGTTCTTTCTCTCTGTTTTTATCTTCAATCTCTTCTCTGTCATCCCTTGTTTCTCTCTTCTGTTTTTTTTTTTCCTGTTCTTCTTTACGTTTCTCCTTCCCCCAGTCCCCCGTGTGCATGGTCTTTCTCTGGCTTTTTATATAGCCAAAGAATGCCATGCAGTCGCCTCTAAATAATGAGGCGACCGACCGTTGTTATTGCAGGAGTAATTGGGATCTTGGGGAGTCCGTTTCTGGTTTGGTTCGCTGAAGAAGATGAACAGTGTTGATGGCCATTTTCGTTTTGGTCTGATGTTTTGAAAGCTTTGTAAGCAAGCCCCCTGGATAAACTTTAATTGGACTCCTACATCTCAACACCATTTGCAAATGGGTCCTTTGATTTTAATTTCTTGCAATTTTAACTACAATCAACCCTAAACTTTGATATTTATCTAATTAAGCTCCTGATTTCATTAATTAACTAATTTGAAGTTCAATTAAGTCCCAAACTTATCAATTCCTCAATTAAATTCTTAATTTGGTTAATAAAACTAACACAAAGTTTAATTAAATCCCAAAACTTTTACTTGCTGTTAACCCAAATTTTAATTTATTCTTCATTTATTTCATTTATTTATTTTTTTAAGAAAAATAATAATAAATTAAAATAAAAAGGTTGGGTTTTTACATGATCCAAACCAAAGCACTTCTGCTTAGAGAAGCTTGTGGCTCTTTATCCAATCCAAACCAAAGCTTGTATGTATCTAGTCTCTCTTATTTTCAATGGACAGCAACCGATTTCAAGTGTTTTCACAGTCTCTTCCAAAATTTAAAATTCTTGATCTCCGTTGTTCATTTTATAAGTTCTGCTTTATTTAAACTCTACGTTTTTGTTCTTGTATATCTAGAAAATTTTCCCTTTGCTCATTTTATAAATTCTGCTTTGATGGAACAGATACAACTTTAGGGCAACAGATTCCACATTGTCCTTGAATATGATGAAAATGAGGAGGAAGAACAGGAGTGGCTACTTTAGAAAGAGTTTGTAGAGTACTTGTCATTCAAAATATCCAGTGGATATGTGGCTTTGATCTATTCACATGGTTTTCTGTTATGTCATTATGCAATCCTTATCGTCTCCTCTTAATTAGATTTTTCTAACTTGATTCTAACTTCACGATGTCAATAGCCATCAATTCCCGGCACCAAAACTTTCCATGCAAAATTTTCCATGCCTAGACATTAATTAGCCATGGAAAATTCCTCACGCGGAAACGTTCCATACCATAGAGAGAGTGGACTTGTGGGGATGACTTGTCTTAAATTTACAATCCACCCTTTCTCTCTCAATTTTAAAACCATGCCCATGTCTTGGGCCAGTTGTAGACTGGTCTAATTACAAATATAGGATGTGCTTGGTATCATGTGTTTTTTAAAAAAATTAAAATTTTTTATTTTAAATTAATATATTTTTTATGTTTTTATATAAAATCTAATTCACGAGTTTTTTATATATGAGAAATTAAATTATTTAAATGAATAAATTCTAAATAAACAAGAAATTAAATTATTTAAATGAAACACTAATAAAAAAATTATACTAGTTGACTAATTTATTTAATTTAACCAATTGCTTTGTTTTTCGATTAATTCTTCATAAATCTACTTTACTTTCAGCAGATTCAAATGATGCAACTAGAATTACAGGCCCTAGTAAACTTTCCAAGTCAGATATGGAGAGCCTTATCCTCCACGTGCCTTTTTCTTACTGGTGGGTGAAGAAAGAAGAACCGTGTGAGTTGATGGGAGGGATTATGTGTTGTGTGTGTGTGTAATGTCCCTTTTGGTAATTATACAACAGCGACTTCTAAGGCTGACTTCATAGCATCTCCAACGTAATATTATTTTAGTTTTTTTATGTTTATTTTACATATTTTTTTAAAAATATTATAAAAATGTTTTTTCTTTCCCACAAATATTATTCTTACATATCTTTTAAAAATATCAAAATCAACAAAATAAAACCACAAAAAAATAAACCAATTAAATATAACTATATAAAAGAAAATAACATCAAACTTATTAAAAAAAATAAAACAATATATTTATACTATTTAAAATATTATTATATCAATTAAACTCTTCAAAATAACATTTTCTCCAGGAGATGGTCTTACAAGTAAAGATTACAGGTACTCTCTCTCTCTCTTATCTCTTTTAGAATCACTTAAATTAATTCACTGTTAGAAACTAATTATTGATGATCTCATCAACCAATTTCGTTGGTTCAGCATAGAGATTTATCATTCAGCATAGAGATTTATCATATGTACAGATATTTTTCTGAAAGGGCATGGAGGATTTGATTGCAGGGAATTAACTTGAAAACTGTTTTAAAGATAAAGTAAGATAATAATACATGAACACTTCAACTTATTGGTGTGCTGTCGATCTTGAAAACTGTTTTATTTTGTTCAGATCTTTGAAAAGTCTTATCTTTGCTAGACTCGAAATGGCTGCTGGGAAATATCAAGAATCCTACTCCTCACGGTTTCCTAATTGTAAATATCAAGTGTTCTTGAGTTTTAGAGGTGAAGACACCCGCAAGAACTTTACCGATCACCTCTACACGGCTCTGGTTCAAGCAGGGATTCACACATTTAGAGATGATAATGAAATTCGGAGAGGAGAGAATATAGATTTCGAGCTCCAGAAGGCAATACAACAATCAAAAATATCGATAATCGTGTTCTCCAAAGACTATGCTTCGTCGATATGGTGCCTCGATGAACTTGTAATGATCATGGAACGTAAGAGGAATGCTGACTGCATAGTTTTGCCAGTATTCTATGATGTGGATCCATCCCAAGTCGAACGTCAAACAGGGAGCTTCTCTGCAGCATTTGTGGAACATGAAAAGAGCTTCAACAAGGAGATGGAGCGGGTGAATGGGTGGAGGATTGCTTTAAAGGAAGTGGCTGATTTAGCTGGAATGGTTCTAGGAGATGGGTAAGTTGTATCTCTTTATGCAACTATACATAGCATAAGACTAGAATGCTGGTTGTGAACTCTTAATTTCTTTCAGTTAAGTGTACTGATAAGAAAACATATAACAAAAAAAAAAAAAAAAAAAAACTCATGATTTCTTCATTGTTTTTTTTTCCAATCATGATTTGGTTTAAACTATCAAATCAATGACACACAACCTGCTTTAATTTCATAGCTAAATGTTGTTTTCTTCATTGTATTTTACTTTTTGATGTAGGTACGAGGCACCGTTTGTCCAATCTATTGTGGAGAAGGTCTTAAAGAATTTGGATCAAAAAATGTTTCATTTACCCCCTCATTTCATTGGAAGAGATCCTCTAGTACAAGATATCAACTCATGGTTGCAAGATGGGTCCCATGATGCTGCCATTGCTATACTCTATGGAATTGGTGGAGTTGGAAAGACAGCCATAGCTAAGAGTGTTTATAACCAGAACTATTATAAATTTGAAGGAAAGAGCTTTCTATCAAATTTTAGGTCAAAGGATATAGTTTGCCTACAGAGGCAACTTCTTTCCGACATCCTAAACAAGACTGTTGATGAGATAAATGATGAAGATGAAGGAATTCTGAAGATTAAGGATGCATTATGTTACCGAAGAACTCTTATTGTTCTAGATGATGTGGACAAAAGGGACCAATTCAATAAAATCGTTGGCATGCAAAATTGGCTTTGTAAAGGAAGTAAGATCATTGTAACAACCAGAAATAAGGGTCTGTTTTCAGCTAATGATATTGAGTGGGTCCGGTGCGAAGTCGAACCTTTGGATAACAAAAAATCGCTTGAGCTTTTCAGTTGGAATGCCTTTGGAAGAGCTTACCCTGTTGATGGTTTTGTAGAAGACTCTTGGAGAATAGTACATCATTGTAATGGACTTCCATTAGCTCTTGGAGTTATTGGCTCTTCATTGTCCGGAAAAGGAAGAGAAATATGGGAAAGCGCATTACAACAAATGGAAATTATTCCTAATTTTGAAGTTCAAAAGGTTCTTCGAATTAGTTACGACTATCTTGATGGTGATTATCCGAAGAACTTATTCCTTGATATCGCATGTTTCTTCAATGGAATGGATGTGGATGATGCAGTTAGGATACTAGATGGGCTCGATAAAGGTGCAAGATTTGGGATTGACAATCTCATCGATAGATGTCTTGTTGAAATCAACATTGATCAAAGGTTGTGGATGCATCAACTAGTAAGAGATATGGGAAGGGAAATTGCTCGTCAAGAATCTCCCAAATGTCAAAGAATATGGCGTCACGAGGATGCTTTTACAGTTTTGAAAGGAACTACTGTAAGTAGCTCAATTTTTTTATATGTCTACTAAAATAGTTTGTGGTGCCTTGACATATTCATTCATCTACTTTCCTTTCTCATGTACTTATAATATTATTATGCAGGATGCTGAAAACTTGCGGGGCCTTACCATTGACATGCATGCATTAATGAAAGATCATTATGCAGAAGTTGTCTGTACTGATTCAATGGTTTGGCGTAAGCGCCGCAGGCTTAACTTCTTTAAACAATGGCTTTCCGAGTTTTTAGATGGGGGAAAATTACAAACTGACCAAACAAGTTTGTTTCCCATCCTCAGCGCGGATGTTTTTAGAAAGATGCCAGATGTAAAATTTCTCCAACTAAACTACACTAATTTTCATGGAAGTTTCGAGCACTTTCCCAAGAATTTGATATGGTTATGTTGGCATGGATTGTCTTCGAGATCCATACCAAATCACGCATGCTTGGAGAAGCTGGTGGTTCTTGATCTATCCAGAAGTTGTCTAGTTGATGTTTGGAAGGGCAAACTGGTATGCATCGAGTCTCTCTTTATAACTATCTCTCTCGTTTTGAATTGATAACAACTAAATTCATGTATTTTTGCAGTTTCTTCCAAAATTGAAAGTTCTTGATCTCCGTCACTCACATGATCTCTTTAGAACCCCAGACTTCTCGGGTCTCCCAGCCCTTGAAAAGTTAATACTTGAAGACTGCATCCGTTTGGTTCAAATTCACAAATCTATTGGTGATTTACAAAGATTGTTCATCTTAAATATAAGAAATTGTACAAGTCTTACGGAGCTTCCAGAAGAAATGAGTAGATTGAATTCACTTCAAGAGCTGGTTTTAGATGGTTGCTCAAATCTTGACAGCCTGAATATGGAGTTAGAGCATCAACAGGGGCGCAAGTTGCTTCAAAGTGATGGAATTGTTGCAAGTACATCATTCATTTCATCTCTTCCATTGAAGCTATTCTTTCCCTCTAGGTTTTCAACGAGGAAAATGTTGAGATTTACCTTGTTTTCACTGCCACGCTTATTAGAGAGTCTAGATTTAAGTGGAACTCCAATTCGTTTTCTTCCAGAAAGCATCAAGGATCTTGGTCTACTCAGAGCCCTATATTTAAGAAATTGCAAAATGCTTCAGACAATCCCAGAGCTTCCACCCCATATGGATTCGTTAGATGTGTCCTTTTGCTATTCACTGCAAAACCTTCGAAATCCAAATCACTCAGTCAAGTTCCAAGATCGGATAAAGCAAGAATTAATCCAGATGTTTGACTCTCACATGTTGAGAATAATGGAAACGGTTAGTGCTCAAATACAGACATCGAGTTTTCAGGTCCTCCCTCTCCCATTTTATTGTTTTGGAAATCTACATTTGAATACTTTCCTTTTGCTCATTTTATAGACATTGTTTTGGTGGTACAGATAATATTTATGGATGGCATATTCAGCCTTCACGTATCTGTATTTGATGAAGAGAAGTCGAGGTGGTTTGATGAGGAGGAAGAAGAGGATAAATGGCTAATTCAGAATGAGTTTGTAGATAACTTTTCATTCAAAATATCCTCATCACCTCCTGCGCACCGGATATGTGGCTTTAATCTGTTCATGAGTTGTGTGACGTCAGCATACCGTGGCTTTAGTAATGTTCATATTGAAATCAGAAACAATACGAGTGGTCGATCCTTGCTTTGTCAATCCTTTGTCTCCTCTATGATCAACAAGCGTGGTGTTCGTCGTGAAATCCAATTGATATTGCACACGAAATTAGGGGGCAATGATCCTACATTTGATAATGATGATGACGTGAGTATTTCAGTGCGTCCACATGGTCCAGCTATCCAATTAAGGACCGTTGGTGTCCAATGGTTGCATGAAGAGGAAGGAAATGATATCCAATCAAAGGAAGAGGTAGCCAGAGTAGAAATAGCTTCTCGTTTTTTTAGAAATTATTATTGTGGTTTCCATGGTAAATACAGTGCTCGCAATATCGGTTGGTGGTATTTTGCAAAGAAAGGTCATGAGAACTTTTATTTATAAATATTTATAAGGGCTTTCATATTAAAAAAATGTAATATGATATTATTTTATTAATTAATTTTTAATTATAGAATCTTCTATTTATAATAAGATATATTAAATATCTTATTTTATGTGTCAATTTTCTATTAACCAAAATATATGTAAAGGTCCATTTTTTTCATGTTATTTTATCTATTTTATTTCATCTTTTTATATAAAATAAAAAATAATACATGATGAAATTTAATTGGTAATTATTTTTTTTGTTTCTATATATATTCTCACGAGATAAGTTCACTTATAATAAAAAATAAATAGGCATGTCTTTAAAATATAATTGAGAGAGTTTTATAATTTGAATATATTTCATTTTAATTAAAAATTGAATGGATTTTATTAAATTTTAACAATAAATTAATATAGATATTTTTATTGTAAAAATAAAATATAATAATCATCAAGATTAGAAATTTTAAAATTAATTTTGATTGAAAATTATCAAATTAAAAGATAGAATTAAAATTCAATAACAAAAGTGGAAGACGTTCAATTTTCTATAGTAGCCTGCAACTTTGACTGCCTACGAGACTCTTTCTTTTCATAAAAAAACAGTTACTTTGAGATCTTGATTTGAAAGTCTCGTTATCCTGAATCAAAAGACGCAATCTGTTCATGATTTCGATTAATGATCGATGCAATTGAATCAGTTTTCATATACTGTCACCCATGACCTCAAACATTATGAGGATCTTGGAATGTGTTTTCATTTCCCTGGTTTTTTACAGCAACAGTTGTTCTAGGAGACGCGAAAGCCACAAAGTTCTGACCACTTGGACTTTTTAATGGTTGGTTGTTGGAGCTATATCATGGCATGCTCTGTTGATTTTCCCAACCCATTCTCCTGATGCAAGATCAATTGCTAAAAGTATTCAAGGTTTAACCGGTTTCTGCAATACAAAACTGAAAACCAAACCAAATCGGGATTTTTTGAAATATTCTAATCGGTTTAATCAAAAAATATTTTCAATTCGGTTTTTTTGGTTAATGTTTTTTTGATTTTCTTGATTTACTTGATTTATCGGTTTTTTGATGACCCTATAAATACTTGAGCTTATTGGTGTGCTGTCAATCTTGGTCTACTCAGAGCCCTGACTTTAAGAAATTGCAAAAAAATTGTTAAAGGAATATATGCAGTAATACCAACCACGAAGCAAAAGATTTGGGAGAAAAGAGAGAAACAGAAATGATGTGAATAGCCATCAACTTCTGGAGTTTATTTTCTAACTTGATTCTTACTTCACGATGTCAATATATAGCCATCAATTCCCGGCACCAAAATTTTTCATGGATAGAGAGAGTGGACTTGTAGGGATGACTTATCTTAAAATTACAATCCACCCTTTCTCTCTCAATTTTAAAACCATTCGCCCATGTCTTGGGCCCAGTAGTAGACTTCGTCTGAAATATTGAATCATTGGGATGGCAGGTATGAATACGATGGAATTTGAGGTGTTTAATGGTTTGTTCTCATATATAAAAAACTCGTGAATTAGATTTTTTATAAATAAAATTTAAATTTAAATAAAAAAATATTAATTTAACTAAATCTTGCTAACTTGATGAAATTGAATCGGATCAACATCAAATAATTATTTTTAAAACAAAAAATAAAATAATTAACTTGAGTTAAATGGACAACGTAGTTACTCGGAATTTATTAGAGCGTGTTTGAAAGTGTGGTAGTGGTTGCTTTTCAAAGTATTTTTCTTTCCAAAAAACATTAAAATATATTTTTTATTTTTTAAAAATTATTTTTGATATCAGTATATCAAAATGATCTGAAAACATCAAAAATATATTAATTTGAAATAAAAAAATAAAAAAATTTTAATTTAAAAAAAAAAACACTTCCAAAACACAATACCAAACACACGTTTGGCTAAGCTGTAGCTACTGCTTTTTTTTAAAAAAAACTTAATAAAACTAGTGTTTGGTTATAAATAGTAACTGTGGTTTGGCTTATGGGACCTATTAAAAATAAGGTTGAACCGTAGGTTGTGATGAAGCAATTTTTTCATGCTTCTTGCCGTGTTTTGGTTCCGTACTAATAATTAAAAAAAAACAACCAAATAGATACCACAGTCGAGTTTCCTTCAACCACTTGCGAATATTAAATGCTTGGTATCTCATCATCAAGATGCAAAGAAAAGAAAAGTGGTCGGTGTGCTATTTTTTGGTCCTACTTTTCCAGTGATTCATAAACTTTGTGGTGCCTTTCCTCTTTTGTATTTCTGTATTTTCTTTTTTTGATTGTGTTTTATTTGAAAATTTTGAAGGAGATTGCTTAATAATATAGTATTTGTAGAATTTAATTGCAATTCTAATTTTGTTCTTGCCGGGTCCGACCCAGTTAAAAAAAATTTAATTTTTATTTTTATTTTTAATTGTATTTTATTCAAAAAATTAGAAAGAGATCGCTTGATGATGTAGCATTTGCAGAATTTGATAGAACAATAAACAATATTTGATATCAATATCATTTATTTCTTGATGTAATAATAGTAGTTAAATTTACAATATTTAAATTTAAAATCCTCAATATTAATATAAATATATATATATATATATATATATTAATTATTTTATAACCTCAATTTGAAGAAAAAAAGAAAATGGTCCTAACGCAGAAATGGCCGATACCACAGAGACTTGTAAGGTTGACTTAAAAGCAGAAAATTGATGAACTAATAAGAGAACATCAGCGAAGGGAAAGTGAAGATGATAGGTAACTCTCTCTCTCTGTCAAAGAACCAATTCAACCCAAAAGCTTAAGCTGTTAGGTGAGGCTCCAAGATATGATTTATATTATTCTCTAACACACCCTCTCAAGTGAAAGCCCTTTGGGCTTGAAACTTGCACAAGCCCACATTACCTTGTGCTTAATTTTATCAAATAAAGGGATGGTGAGATTCGAACTCGTGACCGCTTGGTCATTAAAGCTCTGATACCATGTCAAAGAACCAATTCAACCCAAAAGCTTAAGCTGTTAGGTGAGGCTTCAAGATATGATTTATATTATTCTCTAACACTCTTTTATGTCTTTCAGTATTATGTTATATTGCGGAATGTAACTCTGCTGTAACTGAGAATCACTTTGATTAATTCACTGTTAGAAACTAATTATTGATGATTTCATCAACCGATTTTGTTGGATCAGCATAGAGATTTATCATATGTACAAATATTTTTATGAAAGGGCATGGAGGAGTTGATTGTTGGGAAATAACCTGAAAATTGTTTTACTGAAAAATTAAGTAAGATAATAATATATGAACACTTTGATCTTGAACTCTCGACATCAATCCTGCAACTGAGAGTCAGAGTTGGAAGTATCCGTGGTTGAATATTCACTGACATCAGAGTCAGAAATATTACAAGCAAACGAGCATAGCATAAACCAACAAACTATTAGTAATTTAAGACAAAATCAGCAATGCAGCCTACCTCAGGTAAAACGTTAAAGGAGTGATAATATCTTTCTTTTTATGTAACTAGTCTCGTACCATAGAATCTTTGTTGACCAATTAGGGTTTCTAGTGATCATAATATTAGGTGGAGACTATTTAAATAACACATTTTCTCATCGAAGAACAAGATGTCAAAATTTATTTTTTCCATTGAATTTTTTTTAAAGCTGCCGCGATGTTAGGTGCGATACACATTATAGCATACTTGGCAAGCAATTAAGTGATCTACCTACAATAGGCCTAAGCTCCTCCCCAATCGAGCATTCTTGAAGGATGTTGCTGGAAACACAACCATAACCCCCAGGTGGTCTAAATGTAGAAAAAAGTTAGTCAGGTTGAATAATTTCAACAGGTGTGTTTTTTATTATCATCCCACTTCAAACGCATCCCCATCGTGACCCTGCTTTATTAGAAACGTCGCAGAGAACTTTTCAGTGATAGGAAATCGAATAAGCAATCCTTAACTTATTAAGTTGTTTATGTGTTGGATGTTTTATTGTATAATATGAAAATCATGTGCCTGCGTTAGATAACGTTTGCTGCTAATTAATTTTCATTAGAGCATCCTATTAATATGTTAAGCAAAAAAATAATATCCTGGATTTTCATGTTAAATTGAGCATTTGTCCCGGAATAAAAATAGGGATGTTACAACTTCTCTCTTTTTTCTTTTTCCCTCTTCCTCTTCTGCTATTTATCTCGTCAACCAAACCTCTCACTCTTTCTTTCTCTTCTCTCTCTCATTCTCTTCTCAAGCAACGACCCTCTTTTCTCTAACAGGTATGGCTTCTCCTTCTCTTTTCTCCTCGGTTTGTTTAATTTTTTATTTGTTACTTAACTCATAACATGTCATTTTTTTTTATTCTCAGATTAACCCACAACTAATATAAGGTAAGAATTCTCCTACTTCTTCTCTAAGTTTTGTGTGTGTTTATTTTTAAATTTCTTTATGTTCTTAATTGTTTGAATTTTTTTCATATGAGAAAATTTTGTTAAATTTTAGTTTTTTTTTTCAATTAAATTAAAAAATAAAAAAAACTAATTGAACTTTAAAAAGGTTTAAGTGGCTTGATCAGGAGCTAAAATGAAAGAAAAATAAAGTTTAGAAGTTAGTTTGTTAGAAATGAGAAGAATCAATAAGTCTAGTGACTTAATTGAAATTTAGTTTATGTTAATTAATGCAACTAGGGACTTAATTGAAGAAAAAACAAAGTTTGAGAATCAATTTGTGTCGAGACTGCAATAATTAAAGGTTCAAAGACTAAAATAAATGGGTGTTGAAGTTTTGAGAGGCAAATTAATTTAATCAAGGGTGAAATAAAAAAAAAGTACAAAAAGGCAATTAAGGATGAAATTAAAGAATATCAAGACCAATGACCATACTGTAAAAGACACCAAGTGCTCAATCAAAGAAATCAAGTGGCATAATTGAAAAGATTATTAAAGATTGTGACCAATTGAGGGTTTGTTTGTGAAATAACAAGAAAATAAGACCAAAATTGACTTTCATTTATTAAAATGTTTTTTAGGTAATTAGTTTAGAATTAAGATCTTGTTTATTTGCTGGAAAGTAGTTTTTTTTTTTAAAAAGTGAATTATGGGAAAGTAAATTATTTTTCGATGTTTGGTAGTATAATAAAAAATAAATTGGAAAACACTGTCCAGTATTTGGTTATGTTATGGAAAATGAGCTGGAAAATAACTTATTAATGTTTTATTTTTTTCAAGTTTATTAAAATAATGAGGAACAAACCTTACAAATTAAGAAGTTGAATGAGAATTAAATTTTTAAAAAATATAATTTCATAAATTATCTCAAATAAAATAAATAATAATAAAAATAATAAAGATCGATCAAATATAACATATAAAAAAATTAAAAGATGAAGAAATTAAAATAATAATAATTACCATTTCATAAATTATTTCAAATAAAATAAGTAACAATAAAAAAAATTAGGACCAAATTTGATAGATAAAAAAATTTGAATTAAAAAATGATAAGGGAAAAGCAAATAACAATTATAAAAATAAGAATCAAGGTTAATATAAAAATCAAATTCTAAGGGATAAAATTAAAAAAAATTCAAAATTATATATATATATATATCAATCAAAATAAGAACCAAAATTAACTTTCACTTATTAAAATTATTTTTAGGTAATTAGTTCAGAATTAAACTCATTTACATGCAATTGGCTAATTAACAAACAATTTGAAACATAATAAAGGCTTCCCATTAAATATATGTATTAATAGAAAACAATTTAAAAAATAATAATCTTAAAACTAGGTCAAATACAAGTTGAGTGAACTCTTCACTCAATGATAGGAAACAGATTGAATAAAATTAATTGGTTTATAGTAATTTAATTTAAATTATGTTTTCTTGTATAGAGGAGGTGTTATTAATTTTTCTTTTTTAAAAATAGAAATGGTTTATGACATTTTAATTTTTTCATTTGTGTAGATGTCAAGGAGAAAGTCAATTGCGTGTCATATGAACATAATCACTGCTAGTTCTTTTAACAATGCTTCTGACGACCATTAAATGTTAGGTGCTGATCAAGAATAAACACCTGAAAGATAGATATCCACTTACGATACTAGCTCGTTGAGTACCTTTAGAGTGAAATTTTAAAATGGAATTTTTATTATTTATTTATTTTCTTTATTCGATCAGAAATTTTTGATATTACATATTTCATCGTTATCTATTTCAGAAATAAATTGCATAAATTTTCTATCTTATTAGTGGAATATTTTTTGGAGGTATTTTTATAGCTATTTGCTAGTTTTCTAGCAGTGAAACAACTAAAAAAGAAAAGTTGCATTAGTCCTAAATGTTAGGAGTAAATTGAAAGCAATCCCCATTTGTTTTTAGTATGATCAGTTTTCTTTGCTCAACTACTTGAAAGACATTTGATACAATACGTTTTGGTCTAAACCGAAGACAATATTGTTTTTTATTAATTTACCACTTACAACTGCTTGCTGTTTGGTCTACTAACGATGTTTTATGAAAAAAAAATTATAAAAGCATGTGAGGTCAGAGAAACTGATTGGAATATACAGGAGATATTTTAGAAAAAGGCAATTAGACGTAATGGAAAACTAGGAGAAATTAATGGCAAACAGATATAAAACATATATAAACTTCTCCTCTTAATTAGATTTTTCAAACTTGATTCTTACTTCACCATATCAATAAATAGCTATCAATTCCTGGCACCAAAATTTTCCATGCATAGCTGATGCCTAGACTTTCCGACTCTCTGCTTCCGGCATTAGCCATGGAAAATTCCTCACGCGGAAACGTTCCATACAATAGAGAGAGTGGACTTGTAGGGATGACTTGTCTTAAAATTACCCATGTAGTTAAAATTACCCTTTCTCTCTCAATTTTAAAACCATTCACCCATGTCTTGAACCGGTAGTAACTTAAGTGTATTTGTTTTTGAGGTAGTTTTTGTAGTTAAAATTTGAAAAATATAAATTTAAAAAAAGTATGATTAACTAAAGTTAGTTGAATTTAGATATGTGTTTGGTAAAAATTATGGTTGAAGTTTATGTACAGCAAAAAACATGTATAAAATATTTGGTAGTTGTGAGGTTGCGGTTGTTTTTCAAGTACTTTTTACTTGGAAATGCATTAAAATAATGTACTTTAATTTTTAATTTTTTTATATCAGTACATCAAAATGATCTAAAAACATAAAAAAAAATTAATTTGAAGCAAATGAAAAAAAATAAAAAAATTTCAAATTTTGTTAAAAGTGTTTTTAAAATACAAAAACAAACAGTATTTTACGAAGCTCCATTAAAAAAAACATATAAAAATTGATTCACGAAAACTACATTTCAACTCAATTATTTAGTGTTCTCTCTCAATTTTGAGCAAATTAAAAAAAAAAAAAAAGGTCCTAACGCGGAAATGGTCCGTACCACAGAGACTTTTAAGGTTGATTTTAAAAGCAGAAAATTGATGAACTGATAAGAGAACATCAGCGAAGGGAAAGTGAAGATTGCAGGTACTTTCTCTCTCTTATCTCATTTAGTATTATGTTATATTGCGGAATGTAACTCTGCTGTAACTGAGAATCACTTCGATGTTAGGAACTAATTATTGATCTAATTATCTCTATTAGTACCATGTTATATTGTGGAATGATCTCGTCAACCGATTTCGTTGGATCAGCATAGAGATTTATCATATGTACAGATATTTTTATGAAAGGGCATGGAGGAGTTGATTGCAGGGAATTAACTTGAAAATTGTTTTACAGAAAAAGTAAGATAATATTATATGAATACTTCAGCTTATTGGTGTGCTGTGTCGATCTTGAACTATCGACATCAATCCTGCAACTTTTTTTTTTTTTTCCTGTTCAGATCTTTGAAAAGTCTTATCTTTGCTAGACTCGAAATGGCTGCTGGGAAATATCAAGAATCCTACTCTTCTCGGTTTTCTAATTGTAAATATCAAGTGTTCTTGAGTTTTAGAGGTGAAGACACCCGCAAGAACTTTACGGATCACATCTACAAGGCCCTGGTTGATGCAGGGATTCACACATTTAGAGATGATGATGAAATTCGGAGAGGAGAGAATATAGATTTCGAGCTCCAGAAGGAAATACAAGAATCAAAAATATCGATAATCGTGTTCTCCAAAAACTATGCTTCGTCGAGATGGTGCCTCGATGAACTCGTAATGATCATGGAACGTATGAGAACTACCAGCTCCATAGTTTTCCCAGTTTTCTATGATGTGCTTCCATCTGAAGTCAGAAATCAAACAGGGAGCTTCGCTGCAGCATTTGTGGAACAAGAAAAGCGCTTCAAGGAGGAGATGGAGCGGGTGAACGGGTGGAGGATTGCTTTGAAGGAAGTTGCAGATTTAGCTGGAATGGTTTTAGGAGATGGGTAAGTTGTATCTCTTATGAAACTACACATGGCATAAGACTAGAATGCTGGTCGTGAGCTCTTAATTTCTTTCGGTTAAGTATTTAAAGGAAGACTGATAAGAAAAAATAAAAGAAAAAAAAATAAAGTACTTATAAATTCTACTTCTTTTTGTTTGTTTGTTTTTTTTCCCCATGATTTGGTTTTAATAGGTGGTGATAACGCACCTACAAATTTAACTATCAATCATAGACACGCAACCTGCTTTAATTTTTTAGCTAAATGTTGTTTATTTTTATCGTTTAAAGAGAGACTAGCAATTATCATACATTGTACTTTACCTTTTGATTTAGGTACGAGGCACAATTTGTCCAATCTATTGTGGAGAATGTCTCAAAGCATTTGGATCCAAAAATATTTCATGTCCCTCTTCATTTCATTGGAAGAGATGCTCTAGTACAAGATATCAACTCATGGTTGCAAGATGGATCCCATGGTGCTGCCATTGCTTTACTCTATGGAATTGGTGGAGTTGGAAAGACAGCCATAGCTAAGAGTGTCTTTAACCAGAACTTTTATAAATTTGAAGGAAAGAGCTTCTTGTCAAATTTCAGATCAAAGCATATAGTTTGCCTACAGAGGCAACTTCTGTCCGACATCCTAAAAAAGACTGTTGATGAGATAAATGATGAAGATGAAGGAATTCTGAAGATTAAGGATGTCTTATGTTGCAGAAGAACTCTTATTGTTCTAGATGATGTGGACAAAAGGGACCAATTCAATAAAATCATTGGCATGCAAAATTGGCTTCGTAAAGGAAGTAAAATAATTGTAACAACCAGAAATAAGGGTCTGTTTTCAGCTAATGATATTGAGTGGGTCCGGTGCAAAGTCGAACCGCTAGATATTGAAAAATCTTTTGAGCTTTTCAGTTGGAATGCCTTTGGACAAGCTGACCCTGTTGATGGTTTTGTAGAAGACTCTTGGAGAATAGTACGTCACTGTAATGGACTTCCATTAGCTCTTCGAGTTATTGGCTCCTCATTGTCTGGAAAAGGAAGGGAAATATGGGAAAGCGCATTACAACAATTGGAAGTGATTCCTAATTTTGAAGTTCAAAAGGTTCTTCGAATAAGTTACGACTTTCTCGATGGTGATTCTCTGAAGAACTTATTCCTTGATATCGCATGTTTCTTCAATGGAATGGATGTGGATGATGCAGTTAGGATACTGGATGGGCTCGATAAAGGTGCAAGATTTAGGATTGACAATCTCATCGATATATGTCTTGTTGAAACCAACATTGATCAAAGGTTGTGGATGCATCAACTAGTAAGAGATATGGGAAGGGAAATTGCTCGTCAAGAATCTCCCAAATGTCAAAGAATATGGCGTCACGAGGATGCTTTTACCGTTTTGAAAGGAACTAGTGTAAGTAGCTCAATTTTTTTATATGTCTACTTAAATGGTTTGTGTTGCCTTAACATATTCTTTCATTTACTTTCCTTTTTCATGTACTTTTAATATTATTATGCAGGATGCTGAAAAATTGCGTGGCCTTACCATTGATTTGCATGCATTAATGGAAGATCATTATGCAGAAGTTGTCTGTACCGATTCAATGGTTCTTAGCAGGCTTAACTTCTTTCAACAATGGCTTTCTGATTTTTTCGATGGGGGAAAATTACAAACAAGCCAAACAAGTTTGTTTCCCATCCTCAGCGCGGATGCTTTTAGAAAGATGACAGATGTAAAATTTCTCCAACTAAACTACACTAATTTTCATGGAAGTTTTGAGCACTTTCCCAAGAATTTGATATGGTTATGTTGGCATGGATTGTCTTCGAGATCCATACCAAATCACGTATGCTTGCAGAAGCTTGCGGTTCTTGATCTATCCAGAAGTTGTCTAGTTGATGCTTGGAAAGGCAAACTGGTATGTATAAACTAAATTCATGTATTGTCACAATTTCTATAGCTATCTCTATAGCTATCTCTCTGGTTTTCAATTGATAAAAACTAAATTCATGTATTGTCACAGTTTCTTCCAAAATTGAAAGTTCTTGATCTCCGTCACTCTCGTGATCTCATTAGAACCCCTAATTTCTCGGGTCTCCCAGCCCTTGAAAAGCTAATACTTGAAGACTGCATCCGTTTGGTTCAAATTCACAATTCTATTGGTGATTTACAAAAACTGTTGATCTTAAATCTAAGAAATTGCACAAGTCTTATGGAGCTTCCAGAAGAAATGGTTTTAGGAGATGGGTAAGTTGTATCTCTTAAGAAACTCCACATAGCATAAGACTAGAATGCAGGTCGTGAACTCTTAATTTCTTTCGGTTAAGTATTTAAAGGAAGACTGATAAGAAAACATAAAAGAAAAAATAAATAAAATACTTATAATTTTTTTTTTTTTTTTGTTTGTTTGTTTGTTTTTTTTTTCCAAACATGATTTGGTTTTAATAGGTGCTGATAACGCACCTACAAATTTAACTATCAATCATGGACACGCAACCTGCTTTAATTTCTTAGCTAAATGTTGTTTATTTTTATCCTTTACAGAGAGACTATAGCAATTATCATACATTGTACTTTACTTTTTGATGTAGGTACGAGGCACAGTTTGTCCAATATATTGTGGAGAATGTCTCAAAGAATTTGGATTCAAAAATATTTTATGTCCCCCTTCATTTCATTGGAAGAGATCCTCTGGTACAATATATCAACTCATGGTTGCAAGATGGATCCCATGGTGTTGCCATTGCTTTACTCTATGGAATTGGTGGAGTTGGAAAGACAGCCATAGCTAAGAGTGTTTTTAACCAGAACTATTATAAATTTGAAGGAAAGAGCTTTCTATCAAATTTTAGGTCAAAGGATATAGTTTGCCTACAGAGGCAACTTCTTTCCGACATCCTAAACAAGACTGTTGATGAGATAAATGATGAAGATGAAGGAATTCTGAAGATTAAGGATGCATTACGTTGCAGAAGTACTCTTATTGTTCTAGATGATGCGGACAAAAGGGACCAATTCAATAAAATCGTTGGCATGCAAAATTGGCTTTGTAAAGGAAGTAAGATCATTGTAACAACCAGAAATAAGGGTCTGTTTTCAGCTAATGATATTGAGTGGGTCCGGTGCGAAGTCGAACCTTTGGATAACAAAAAATCGCTTGAGCTTTTCTGTTGGAATGCCTTTGGAAGAGCTTACCCTGTTGATGGTTTTGTAGAAGACTCTTGGAGAATAGTACATCATTGTAATGGACTTCCATTAGCTCTTGGAGTTATTGGATCTTCATTGTCCGGAAAAGGAAGAGAAATATGGGAAAGCGCATTACAACAAATGGAAATTATTCCTAATTTTGAAGTTCAAAAGGTTCTTCGAATAAGTTACGACTATCTTGATGGTGATTATCCGAAGAACTTATTCCTTGATATCGCATGTTTCTTCAATGGAATGGATGTGGATGATGCAGTTAGGTTACTAGATGGGCTCGATAAAGGTGCAAGATTTGGGATTGACAATCTCATCGATAGATGGCTTGTTGAAATCAACAGTGATCAAAGGTTGTGGATGCATCAACTAGTAAGAGCTATGGGTAGGGAAATTGCTCGTCAAGAATCACCCAAATGTCAAAGAATATGGCATCATGGGGATGCTTTTACAGTTTTGCAAGGAACTACTGTAAGTAGCTGAATTTTTTTTAAATGTCTACTTAAATGGTTTGTGGTGCCTTGACATATTCATTCATCAACTTTCCTTTCTCATGTACTTTTAATATTATTATGCAGGATGCTGAAAAATTGCGTGGTCTTACCATTGATATGCATGCATTAATGGAATATCATTATGCAGAAGTTGTCTGTACTGATTCAATAGTTTGTCACAAGCGCCGCAGGCTTAACTTCTTTCAACAATGGCTTTCCGATTTTTCTAATGGGAGAAAATTACAAACTGGCCAAACAAGTTTGTTTCCCATCCTCAGCACGGATGCTTTTAGAAAGATGACAGATGTAAAATTTCTCCAACTAAACTGCACTAATTTTCATCGAAGTTTTGAGCACTTTCCCAAGAATTTGATATGGTTAAGTTGGCATGGATTGTCTTTGAGCTCCATACCAAATCACATATGCTTGGAGAAGCTGGTGGTTCTTGATCTATCCAGAAGCTGTCTAGTTGATGCTTGGAAAGGCAAACTGGTATGTATAAACTAAATTCATGTATTGTCACAGTTTCTATAGCTATCTCTCTCGTTTTCAATTGATAACAACTAAATTCATGAATTGTCATAGTTTCTTCCAAAATTGAAAGTTCTTGATCTCCGTCAGTCTCGTGATCTCATTAGAACCCTTGACTTCTCGAGTCTCCCAGCCCTTGAAAAGCTAATACTTGAAGATTGCATCCGTTTGGTTCAAATTCACAAATCTATTGGTGATTTACAAAAACTGTTGATCTTAAATCTAAGAAATTGAACAAGTCTTATGGAGCTTCTAGAAGAAATGAGTAGATTGAATTCACTTCAAGAGCTGGTTTTAGATGGTTGCTCAAATCTTAACAGTCTGATGAATATGGTGTTAGACCATCATCAGGGGCGCAACTTGCTTCAAAGTGATGAAATTGTTGCAAGTACATCATACATTACATCTCTTCCATTGAAGCTATTCTTTTCCTCTAGGTTTTCAGCGAGGAAAATGTTGAGATTTACCTTGTTTTCACTGCCACGCTCCTTAAGGAGACTAGATTTAAGTGGAACAACAATGCGTTTTCTTCCTGAAAGCATCAAGGATCTTGATCTGCTCAGACACCTATATTTAAGAAATTGCAAATTGCTTCAGGCCAGAGCTTCCATCACATTTGAGTTGCAATGTGTCCTTTTGCTATTCACTGCAAAGACTTGCAAATCTAAACCGTTGGACTGTAGCAAATGGTTGTGATCAATTTGTCGAGTTCCAAAATCGGATAAAGCAAGGATTAATCCAAAAGTTTGACACACACATGTTCAGAATAATGGAAATAGTTAATGCTCAAGTACAGCCTATGAGATTTGAGGTCCTCCCTCGCCCATTTTATTTTCTTTGAAATCTACATTTGAATATTTTTCTTTGGCTCATTTTATAGACTTTGTTTTGGTGGTACAGATAACATTTGATCATGGCTCATTCAACGTTGTCGCATGTGTATTTGATGAAGAAGAGAATTCGAGGTGGTTTCATGAGGAGGGAGAAGAGGATAAATGGCTAATTCAGAATGAGTTTGTAGATAACTTTTCATTCAAAATATCCTCACCTCCTCCTACGCACCGGATATGTGGCTTTAATTTGTTCATAAGTTGTGTGACGTCAGGGTACGATGGCTCTCGTCATATTTATCTTGAAATCAGAAACAATACCAGTTGTCGATCCTTGCGTTGTCAAGCCTTTGTCATCCCTATGATTTTCAAGCATGGTGTTCGTGAGTTCCAATCGCTAATGCACCGGAAATTAGAGGTCGGTGATCCTACATTTGATAATGGTGATGACGTGAGTATTTCAGTGCTTCGACATCATCCAATTATTCAAATAAGGAGGATTGGTGTACAGTGGTTGCATGAAGAGGAAGGAAATAAGGAGGATTGATATTATTTTAGGCTATGAGTAGAGGTTTGCTTTTTTAGATTTCAACCGTAAAATGAAAAAAGCTGGAAAGCTTTTGAAATAGTTTTTTCTTTTTTTTTCTTTTCTCTTGAAAAGCTTATCATGAAAATAGTTTTGTATCTCTAGGAACCTTCCTCCTTTCTTTGTCTAGCATGAGATCTTTTATTTATAAATATTTATGAGGGCTTTCACATTGAAAAATGTAATATAATATTATTTTATTAATTTTTATTTATAGAATCTTGTATTTATAATAAAATATATTAAATATTTTATTTTATGTGTTAACCTTCTACTGACCAAAATATATGTAAATTTCCATTTCTTTTTCATGTTATTTTATCTATTTTATTTTATATTTTTATATAAAAAATAAAATAAAAATAACACAAGGTAAAATTTAATTACTATTTTTTTTTTGTTTCTATATATACCCTCTCAAAACAAGTTAACTTGTAATAAAAAATAAATAAGCATGTCTGACTAAGAGGATTTTATAATTTAAATATATTTTATTTTAATTACAAATTGAATTGATTTTATTATTTTTTCAGAATAAATTAATATAGATATTTTTATTGTAAAAATAAAATATAAGGATCATCAAAATAAAAAATTTAAAAATTAATTTTGATCCAAAATTATCAAATTAAAAGACAAAATTAAAAATCAATAACAAAAGTGGAAATCGTAAAATTTTCTGTAGTAGCCAACAACTTTGACTGCCTATTCTCCTGATGATAAAATTAGCTCTGTTGATTTGCCCAACCCATTCTCCTGATGCAAGATCAAGTGCTAAAAGTATTCCAGGTTTAAATCTTCAAGAAATTGCTGAGTATGTCTGAGGAGAAATAGACCGCAACCTCATCTTGTAGAGCATGACCAACGCCGCAGTGCTGTGGTTTTGTGTAGACCCTCACAAACCCCATCTTTGCTTCTTTTTAAGAACTGAGTGGAGGAGGCGGTGGGAGTGGCCCGATGGCAGTGATGGAGGTATTAATAGCTCGACCTGTGTTGTTGCACATACACAAGCTTACCTTCTGTAGAATTTCAAACTTCTGCCATAACAGTCCCATAAGCTCTTTATTATCTTGGTAACCGCATGGCATTCTCTGGCTATAGGGAGGGAATAACGAGGGGGATCGAAGAGCAAGAACAGAGCAAACCCAGTACAGGAAGGGAAGAGAGGCAGAAGGGACGAAGATAAAAACAGAGAACAGGGAGGAACGAAGAGAAAAAAAGAAACAGAGAACAGGGGGGAGCGAAGGAGAAGACTAAAAAAATACAGGGGGTGAGAAGGAACGAATGATGAGAAACAGAACCAGGGAAGGCAAACGAGCCTAGCACAGAGACGAAAACGAGAAAACACAGAGGAGGGAGCTTCCATTCAACCAGCAGCACCTCACGCCTTCATCACCATCGTCTTCATCCTGAGCAGAAAAACCAGAGAGAAAGCAAAAGGAAAGAAACAGTCAGAGTGAAGAAAGCGAAAGGAAGAACAGAGGAAGTATTACGTAAAGCATCAAAAAGTGTTAGGTATGTTGCCATTACATGTGCAACAAATGGTGGCTACAACCATTGACTTTGGTAGCCACCATTGTTAAAGAAGAGAAGAAGTTGGCAGCAGCCTTTGTTAAAGAAGAGATGAGTTTGGCAGCCACCATTTATGACAAAGAAGCAAGAGGAGCTGCCATTGATGCCTATAAATAGAGGCATACATTAGAGAGGAAAATGAGAGTGAAAGTAGAGCCAAATATGAGAGAAATGTAGGAGAGAGTGGGCTGCCAAGGCAGCCAGTAGTAGCTGCCATTGCAGCACTCAGAAGAGAGAAATAGAGTGAGGTTGAGAGTTGCTAAAGAGGGAATAATTCCTCCTTCTCTATTGTTGTAAATCTTGTTCTCTCCCTATATAATCAAATGGCTTCTCCCGTGGATGTAGGCAGTTTACCGAACCACGTTAAATATTGTGTTAGTGTGCTTGCCCTCCTGAGAGCAAAGATCAGTACATCACCGGTCGGAATTCCCTACAATTGGTATCAGAGCTTATGGTTTGAAGTGGTGTTTGATTTTTGCTCAAAAATGAAAGTTGTCAAAATTGTGTTTTGATCATCCCACTGTGTAGAGGAGGAAGAGACGAAGCCACTAGTGAAAACCGCGTCAAAATCGGACGTCGAACATGGCCGCACTCTCCATCACTCTCCGGCAAGGTGTCTGCCCACGCGCCCCACGCGTCTTCTTCACCCGGATGAGTTGACCCGACCCATGTGAACAATAGGCATGAACAGTGACGGTATCATGAACAGTATCATGCAAAGGATGACATCAGCATGATGCAAGGATGACATTCGCATACACAGTCAGCAAGCCATTGACTAGTCAACAGACATGTCAGCATAGTGGGACCCACCTGTCATGCCATCAGCCGCGAGCCGAGCTAGGTTGAGCTGAGCCGAGAGGAGTCGAGCCGTGAGCCGAGGGATAGGATCCAGTGTAGCTGATCCTATGTGCAACCGGATCTGAGATTAAATCTAGGCCGCTCATCAAGCCAGAATTGTTTTAATCAAATCTTAGCCGTTTAAAATGCGATTTGGACGATTTCAGACTTGTTTCTAGCTAATTTGATCGTTCCAGATGCAATGGTACGGTCCGATCATTGAGATTCGAGACCAAAAATAGCGGTGGTGAATTATTAAAGAGAGATTGCCCGATCAGGAGGCATCTGAAGGTCATCATGGTGGTCGATGGAGATGAAGAAGAAAAAGGTACACACATTTGCCCAATTATGTGTGCTGAACTATTAAGTGGGAAAATTTAATTGCCTTTGTCTCACCCGACATCACGGCGGCCTTAAAAATTTTAATTATTTTCTTTGGAAAGAATGGATTTCTGGCATCTTGTTCTTTAATGTGGATATTCTTGTTTAAGGAGTCGCCACCTAGTATTACGGTCACTAGGAACCCTAACTAGTCAACAGAGATTCTATGGTTCGGGACTGGTTACGTAAAAGGGAAGATATTATCACCCCTTAAACGTCCTGCCTGAGGCAGGCTGCATTGCTGGTTTCGTCTTAAATTGCTAAATATTTTATTAATTTATGTTATGAAAATTTGCTTATAATATTCCTGACTCTGGCGCCAGTGAATATTTAACAACGAATATTTCCAACTATGGCGTTGGTAAATATTACGTAGCTATAAAAATAAATTTAAATCAATATTATTATTTTTTATTCCCGACTCTGGCGCCAGTGAATAAATAAATAATAATACATTTTTTTATGCACATATTTCTTATTTTTTCTAGCTAAATAAAATTGAATAAACGAATAAAAATAATATAAATTTAAACCGGTATTTTTATTCCTAACTCTGGTGTTAGTGAATAAACCAATAAATTTACATTATTTTTATTTATGCATACACATTTTTTTTTTCTCTGCCTCTTTTTTATTTTTCTGTTTTTTTTTTTGGCTGGGCCGGGCTAGACCCAGCCCAGCATATGATTTTGGGCTGGACCCAGCAGGCCTGGCCCGGTCACTGGCCCAAGCCAGTGACCTGGCTGGGCAACAGAGGACACGCATGATTTACATCACGCGTGTATAATCAGGCGGAGAAAGTAACTCAGAATGCATTGATTTAATCTAGAAAAGAACAGTAAATCGTGAATTAAAATGAAATGCAGAGAACGAAAGTTTACTTACCTGGTAACTTTGAAAAAGAAAACGTGAGGGAAGACTAGCCTGCTGACCGCTTCCCCTGTCTTTGTTTTTCGTCTCTGCTGGAAATGGAGAAGGCAGTGGTCCCTTTTCCTCTGTGGCCTTCTCTGGCTTTTATAAAGCTAGAGGACGGCCTCTGTTTCTTTGAGAAGAAACAAAGGAACGAAAGTCTGGCTTCTCTTGGTTCCCCCTGCTCAGGACGAAGAAGATGTTAATAAAGGCATGATGTGCTGCTAGTTGAACGAAAGCTCTCTCCTCTGTATTTTCTCGTTTTTGTCTCTGTGTTCTGTATTTGTGGGTTGTGTTTCTGCCTTCGTCTCTCCGGTTTTGCTTCCCCTTCTTACTGTTATTGGCTCTCTTTTTGGGTTGGTTTTTTTGTTCTTCACCCTGTTTTTCTGGGTGGAATTTTCGGCCTTGGTACCTCCGGTTTTTCTTCTTCCACTGTTGCGTCTCCCTCCCTCTGTTTTATTTTACTGCCCCTGCCTTCCCCTGTTTGTGCTGGTTTTTTCTTGTTCAATCTCCTGGGTTTTTTCCCCTTTGGTTCTGTTTCATTTCTCTGTTTATGCTGGGTTTTCTCCTCCTCCTGGTGTCTTCTTCGTCCTGCCTTTTATAAGGCGAGAGACCTTCAAAAACCCATCACCTCCACCTACGGGATTGTGGCAATCGTGGCAGAAGACATGGTCACGATTTGGATCGGATGCACTGGGATTTTCCTGTTGAATCGGCTGCCCTGGCGAAATGGAAGGGATGACGAACAGTATTATTGCAAACGACACCGTTTAACAATTTTCAATTTGACCCCTGAACTTTGGCAATTTCGCAATTGGACCCCTGAATAAAAATTTCTTTTAATTTTTCCCTATTTGGATAAATTTCAATTAAATCCCTAAATTGGTGCATTATTTACAAAACAGTCCTTAATTCCTGGATTATTCAATTTGGTCCTTAATTAATTCTTTCAATTTTGCCCTTTTTGGATAAATTTCAATTAAGTCCCTGAATTTATTTAATTAATTAAATCAAAGTTTAATTAAGTCCTCAAACTTATTAATTCTTCTAATTTCATTAATTAAACTAATCCAAAATTTAAATAAATTTCCCAACTTATTAATTCTTCAATTTCTAACCAAATTATTCTCAAATTTGATAATTCCATCCATGAACTTTGAATTTGTATTGTTTTAACCCATTCTCAAATTTATTTTTATTTTTATTATTTGTTCAAAAATTGGGTGGTGACAGCCTTGATGGAAGGCAAAATTGGGACACTCTAGACACCCGATCATGTGGACGATTTGATGTGGAGAGTGAAAACTGATGAAGACCAATCTTGACGAATCTAAGCACTGGTAGTCTCGCCAGATGTTGAGAAATCAAGTATAAAACCAGGATATCCCAGATCACTTGTAAAGGAAAGCCGCAACAAAGCTAGCAAATGGTTGTATATACAAAAAAGGCAGTACGGTGGATAGATACGTTATAAGAAGTTTTGTCTAGGAGATTGGGTTTTAAGCGGGACCATTGTGACCCCTCCAAATCTTTCCTGGGAACTTGCTTAGTTGAAGGATCATCCACACAGTACTAATTTCGTATATGTGACAGTTTGTTATGAAACTGTTGAAGACTAGCAGGATGACGGCATAAAGGAACAGTTGGGTTCCGTATGTTCAAGGATCTGATGGAGTGGTGATTTCTCCAAAGAAGTTAGATTCGGTGACTGTGATTTCTCGAAGGGAGAATTGATGAAGACCCTGATAATGGAAGAGAAATACAACAAGGGTGTAACAACCCCGATTTCCCACATCCTTTTTAGCGATACATTGGAAATTTTCAGGTAAATTTTTTTTTTTTTTTATATATACCGGTTCCACCAAATCTCTACTAAAATTTCGGCAGAGTCTCCTCTATAATAGGAGGTCCCAAGTTATCGACAAAACCATATTACACTTCCAATTTTAATTCACATCCTGATCCAATCATCCTGGATCTCAACCCAACTCAACATCATCAACACAACACATGTTATTCAATAACGTCATATAATGTAATTCAAGTTAAAGATTCGATTTCCAACTCTAAACATGCATGGTTAAATAGGTACTTAAAGTTACAAACATTAAATTAAAGTCATACATTCAAATTTACAAATTAATATTACATTTCAAGTTTTAGGATATAAGACTCTTAATTTACAAATAATTACATGGTCAAAAGCAAAAGGTAACTAAACCAATATCATTCCGGACGCGACCTTGATAGACCTGAAAATACAAATTAACGTGTACACATAAATATAAAAAGGTAGTAACAAACAATAACAATGATAGGTAATAATCTTCACTTTTGAGACATAAAATTAGGTATAAACCTCTTTTACAACATGCATTTTCAATCTATTACCAATATCCATCTAATATCCTTTCCCATTTGTTGAGAATAATTTCATCTTGGAAATCTCAACACAACTTAATGATTTTCGAACACCATCTCCTTATAAATCAATCCTCTCTTTATACCAAGACATTTCTCTCTTGATATCATTAGCTTATCTCATTCCTTTGGAATAACTAATTACTATTTTCCCTTTTATTTTCTAGAAAGTAATCGCCGACACGAATAAATCTCATTAGTATCATTAGTCTTTTAATATTGGGATAGACTAATCACTTACATTCACGTACCGATATTAACACAACCGATTAATATCATTAACTATTCTTTTCTGGAGTATCAAATCTTATTCATATCTGATTTACCATCAAAGTTGTCGATGTCAAGAACCCTTGACACTGTCAGCCTCTTTACCTAGAGTAGCTAATCACACCAGAAATGGTTGCCGATACCAATGTAACCCATTGATATCATTAACTATTCTCGACCCAGAATAGTTAATAAACCTATCTTTTTCACTGAACCAGGAGTAACCATGCCGATGTTAGTAATCTTTACTAACATCATTAGTCACCCAATTGCTCGGGATCGACTAATCAATTTAAGAAATGCCGGCACCAATGAAACCTCATTGATACCATTAGCAATCCAAACCCGAATTGCTAATCAATGTTGTCTGAAATGCCGATACCAATGAAACCTCATTGATACCATTAGCTATCCAAACCCGGATAGCTAATCAATGTCACCCTAATTGCCGGTACCAATGAAACCTCATTGATACCATTAGCTATCCAAACCCGGATAGCTAATCAATGTCACTTGAAATTTCCATTCGTATCAATCCCCCTTTTTTTCTTTTCTTCTTCTTCTTTTTGTTTTGTTCTTTTTTTTTTTTTAACATCATATGCATTATAATAACTGTTGCTAAGCATCATTCCCACACAAACTTAGTTATCAACACTACGACCATAATGACATAATTAATTCAATACATAACAACACACGCAAGTCACTCCTATTCGTTCAAACATTATCCTAACCAATAGAGGTATACTGTTGCACATAAGGTACTCTTACTCATTTCAATATCATCGAAGCAATAAAACAATAAATTCTAAAATCTACCAATAAGTTTACTCAACTTAAAAAGACAAGGTGCGATACACGTGCTTCCTTCACATAAATTATTTAAACACAACGCATCATCAGTATACATATATAAATCGAGCATCAATAATTTAATCATAATATACCATTAATTTATCACCTTAAAGTCGGTACACTTCATTTTTGTTATTATACATCTAACTCAGCAGTCAGTACAGTAGTGCCACTAACTCTATTCAAACCAGCTAGTCCACTATATTTTCCTTGACATAAACATTCACAATTACACAAGCACAAGTACATTTATAGAAAATACCATTTATTTAACTCTAACAAGTATTGTAAAAACAAAAGTTTGAGGTGTAAGACACCTACCTCATGCTTTAACTCGCGCAAAAGTCCCATGCTACTGAACAGATTCTGCAATCTCTCCTGTATCATTAAAGATACATATCAAATGTGGCTCCACCATAATTGAAAATTCCATTCTAAAATTCATTTAAATTTAGAATCGCATGACATGCATTCACATATTTATTTATTTATTTCCTTTCTTTTCATGACTTGTTTTTCCAGGCTGAATATCTTTAAACATGACCTAACAATCTTAATTTATTTTATTTTATTTTATTTTTGTCTACACAATCCATCATGTACAGACTTAGTAACATCACACCCTTGCATTTATTCATAGCATTGAAACTAATTCATTTTCCTTATCAAACCAACTCTTGGTCGAATGACCTTATTTTTTATTTATTTATTTTCATGATGAGTTTTTCAATTCTTTTTCATAAGTCCACTTTACTTCATCTTAAGTAAATTTAACAACATATTTTCATCATAATTCCATGTACGCCTTAATTTAACCTTTTCCTCCCCTTTTATTATCCATTTGGACAACGTTAAAATTCCATAAAAATGAAATTTTCCTCACATTAATCTACTATTTCAAACATAACACAATTCATTTGGCATTCAACAAACCACAATCCCATAAAAATCCCCATAGCATTAGGTCAAATAAACTCAAGTTCAAGATTTCCATTTTTGGTTGGATTCCATATTATGATGAGAATTTGTATCTTTTTAAAATTCTTCCAATGACACTCTACCTAATTTTCTTTATACAAATATATGCATCCATACCTAATTTTCATAGAAAATGAATCAAAGTCTTATCTCCTTATTTCTTCTTCATTTGGCTGAATGCCTTTATTCATGATGAGGGATGATTCCCTTTTTAATTATTCCAGATAAACATTTACCAATTCATTTCATACCTATTCTAACCTCATTCAATTCAAATTCCATAGCAATTAAAACAATTAAGCTCATCCTCTCATTTATATGTGTAGGCCGAATCTTTGCATTAAATAGAGGATAAAGTTTTCTTCAAGTTTTCTTTCAATTACCACTAGACCCAATCCTTTTTAATGCCTAAAAACATATATCCATTAAATCAACAAACTCAATGTCCCTTCATCCAAATTTCAAAACTTCCCTAACACATTTTACAACACAATTAATCTATAACAACACTAATAACAAGAACACATTTTACCATTACATCTTACATAAACTCTACACCCACACAATTCTAATTTCATCAAAACATGTAATTAAATCAAGCTTCCTAAATGTTTTACTAAGACTAGCAATAGATTCAAATAGCAACAACTCATCCACCTTTGATTATTTCCTTGAACCCAACGGTCAGAATATATATCATTGTGTTGTGTACAATATATCTCAAAATCAGAATAATCCAACGGTTGGATCTCCATAGATCTGAATAAAACTGAACTAACCTGAAAATGGACGAGCTGCTGTTCAACACCAACCAAACCTTTCCAGAGAGTGAGTTTCTGATCTCCACCGTCCAGAATGAAGGCCACATCTAGGCGCACCACATATCCAAAAATAGGCACGATCCAACGGTGGAAGAGAGAGAAATCGGCCGGCGAGCAAAACTGCCCTGCAGGTATATTCCCTTTTGTTTTCCAGGACCCTTCCGATGATGATTGCTACTCAATGGATTATGTTCCTTCAAATCCCTCCGGTCAGTTAATAGAGGAGTGTGAGAAGAACAATATATACAAAATCCAACATGATCCAACGGTGGATTCCAGAGATATGGCCACCGAAGCATTATGGGTTCATCCAAATCCTGCACCTCTCTCTAACCGAATTCTCTATTGTCTCTCACCCCTTTTCGTTTTTCTTTCTCTCTCTTTTTTTTTTTCTTATTTAATCTGGTGGCTTTTTGCTGTTTTTAAAGGCACCATTGTTTTCCTAATTACATTTATGTCCCTCATTTATGTATTTATATATTATTTCTTTTCTCTCTTTTTTTTTTTTCATGGAAACCATCCAGATTGTTTCTGTTTAAATCATTAGTCTTTACCAAACTCCTATTGGGATAATATCTTTCACCAATGTAGGAAAACATATTAATAGACTTCATGCAAAATTTCATCCCAATCCGACGATTGGCTTGAGAGCTCTGCTTTCTAATGTAAAATTTGTCAGTTTATGACTTTTCATCAACTATCCAAATTTTCTTGTTCAATCTTCACATAAAATAATATCAATTATCCTTCTAAACCTTTAAGGTCATTTTATTATTTTGGAATATATTCATTTTGTCATTTCTCTCATTATTTTATTCATCAAAACACGTTACCAGTTTCTCTGTCTTTATGAATTCTAAAACAAAATTCATTTTATGGAGGTCATCCCCTCCATTATATATCATTTTTAGTCTTATGTTTACATGGCAGGTTATACATCCGCATATTTAAATCATAAATTTTCTAGGGTTTCACAAAGGGGATAAAGATTGGCACCCTATTTTGACTTGGATAAATGTTGTGACAGGATGAGCTGCTGTCAAACATAAAAGCAAAGAATAGGGAGAAATCTGGAGAACCGGAATTGCACGAGAGCACACGGAGATTGTGCAGGAGTACCCGTAGGATCCAACGAGGTATTGTAATGAGACAATAGGTGCAAGGAGAAGAAGAGTTCCTAGATGAAGCTCAGATGGAAGGTGTATGGGCTAAGATTAGAGACTTGGTTCAGACCGCCCCATGACGACAGGCAGAGACACCTCAGATAGAAGGTGTGAGGACCATGGTATGAGTCCATGTTCAGGCTGTCTCATAACGACAGGCGGAGACACCTCAGACAGAAGGTGTGAGGACCATGATATGAGTCCAAGATCAGGTCGTCTCATTATGACAGGCGGAGATACCTCAGATGAAAGGTGTGAGGACCATGATATGGGTCCATGTTCAGACCGTCTCATGACGACAGGCGAAGACACCTCATGACGACAGGCGGAGACACCTTAGATGAAAGGTGTGAGGACCTTGATATGAGTCCATATTCAGGTCGTCTCATGACGACAGGCGGAGACACCTCAGACGGAAGGTGTGAGGACCATGATATGAGTCCATGTTCAGGCCGTCTCATGACGACAGGTGGAGACACCTTAGATAAAAGGTGTGACGACCATGATATGAGTCCATATTCAGACCGTCTCATGACGATAGAAGGAGACACCTCAGACAGAAGGTGTGAGGACCATGATATGTGTCCATTTCAGACCGCCGCATGATGACGAGCAGAAACACCTCGGATGGATGGTGTGAGGGCCATAATGTGAGCCCATTTTAGACCGCCGCATGACAACGGGCGAAGACACCTCAGAGGAAGGTGTGGGCCACAATGTGAGCCTAGATTCAAACCGCCGCATAACGACGAGCGGAGACACCTCAGAAGAAGGTGTGTGGGCCATGATAGGAGCCCCAGATTTAGCTTGCCGCATGACGACGAGCGGAGACACCTGAGGAGAAGGTGTGAGGGCCGGGATAGAAGCCCCAATTCAGAACGCCCAGAGCCGATGTGATGGCTGGATATAAGTGGACAAGTGTATAGCCAATGAAGAGGCTATGATGAGTATGAAGACAAATGCAGGATTCACTTTTATGGATATTGCCCCCATGCTAAAGATCAATGAGCTAGAAGACATTTGCCTTGGACAATAAGTGGGTGACTTGTGGAGCATTAAAACGCGACTGCTATGAAGGAGTAGAGGGCATGCGCAGGTTCCGGGAACAAGTTGACTCTTGTCAAGGTGGTGAGCTCGGTGAAAGCATTGTAATACTTAGAATATGAAGATAGATATGGATTAACCTTTAATGGGTTGCCCCCATAAGTAAAGGTGGATAGCTACCCGGACTCTTAAGACTAAGAGTGAGAGACTCATGAAGAAGTAAGGCGTGGTTCCTAAGGTGGAACAGAAGGGCAAACGCAACTCCTGGATGAGTAGACTCTTGGAAGAGTGGTGGGCTCGTGATCACATTAAAATACTCAATGACTGTCGCACTTGGGAATATCAGTTTGAGGGGGTGTTGTAAGCCTTGATGTAAGGCTTGATAAATCATTCCGAGCCAAGCATGGTTGATATGCTTGAAGGGGAATGTTGTTCCAGAGACAAGCGTTAAACACTCTTCAGATGAGATGTGACAAACCATCTGGTTGAAGTGATCCTTTGAAGTGAGCAAAGGGGTGCTTGGTTGACTCTGCTGATTGAAAGGTTTGGCAAGTACCTGTAAACTTGGCCACAGACGCTCTCAGAATGGTAAGCTTGGAAGAGCTGCAAGATGCAAGCATGTGCTGAAGAAGCAAGAGGACAATTGCCCCACATGAATGGCAAAGGGGGTGATTGTTAGGTATGTTGCCATTACATATGCAATAAATGGTGGCTACAACCATTGACTTTGGTAGCCACCATTGTTGAAGAAGAGAAGAAGTTGGCAGCAGCCTTTGTTGAAGAAGAGATGAGTTTGGCAGCCACCATTTATGACAAAGGAGCAAGAGGAGCTGCCATTGATGCCTATAAATAGAGGCATACATTAGAGAGCAAAATGAGAGTGAAAGTAGAGCCAAATATGAGAGAAGTATAGGAGAGAGTGGGCTGCCAAGGTAGCCAGCAGTAGCTGCCATTGCAGCACTGAGAAGAGAGAAAAAGAGTGAGGTTGAGAGTTGCTAAAGAGGGAATAATTCCTCCTTCTCTATTGTTGTAAATCTTGTTCTCTCCCTATATAATCAAATGGCTTCTCCCGTGGATGTAGGTGGTTTGCCGAACCACGTTAAATATTGTGTCAGTGTGCTTGCCCTCCCAAGAGCAAAGATCAGTACATCACCGGTCGGAATTCCCTACAAAAAGTACAAAGTCAACAGATGTTCTGCAAGATGAAACTACCTCAGAGCTCTGCAGATTAATGAAAATTATCAATGAGGACATTACCATCCCCATTTGTTGTTCTCTCCAGCTGATCATCATCCCCTTGTTGCTGCTCACCATTTTCCAAGGCTGTGAACTCTACAAACCCATTTTATGTTTTCTCTTAATGATGATAGCAACTCATCAAACACTAGTGATGATGTACATGTAACGAAAGCAGAAATAGCTTCTCATATTTTTAGAAATTACTATTGCAGTGACCGTTATGATTTTGATAACGAAATTATTATGTGTTTTTTTGAAAAGAAATTAAATGTGAAAATAATGATGAGCTGAGTTGATTTTTTCTTAGATTTGGTGTAATATTGAAAGCTTTATAAAACCTAAAATAATTTGGCACTCAGTGTACAGCTATGAATTTGCATCGTGTTTTTGTATGAAGCGGGCTAATTTTATTCGTGTCTCGGTGTCCAGCTACCATCTTCATCAGTCTAAACCACATCAAAGACTTTGGGATCATCCTTAGGCAAGTGTAAAAATAACACCACCCTCACAAACCAAATCATATTTTTCCTCGTCCATGTAGTTAAGAAGGCCATCATCAGATTCTCTGTTCAACATATCTTTCCCGATGTCTTCTTCATGCACTTTCAATTCCAAATTAATTGAATGGGAACATTGCTCTTCAGCAACTTGATGTGTCTATGACAATCCACCAGTAGATGTCTGAATCAGAATGTGGTGAAGCTTCATTTGAATCAGAGTTTAAATGGAAATGATTATTTTCCATATTCATATACATAGGGTTAGGATCGGAGCCAACAAAAAGGGAGAAAATTGTTGAAATTAAGGCACAAGTTGCTATCAGCTAGCTAGTTTTTAGCTATATTTATCTACATGTTATGGTATTTTCTTTATGTTATGATTTTTAGACTTGAGTTTAGCTAGATATTTGTTTAACTTAGAATAAGCCTATGTAGTTATGTAATCCCTTAGACGAAGGGAATTATGGTTATGATTTCTTTTCTTTATGATAAAGATCTTGTAATCTTTGATTTTGTCTGTAAATAAATTTAAAGGATGACAGTAACCTAGAAGTTCTTGTTATGCCCTTTGTTCTTTGATTAAGCTAATTTCTCTAAATACCATTTGAAGAGCTAACCTTGATCTTTGAAGAGTTATGATTGAAACACAAGAGATCTTTGAAGAGCAAATGCAAGTTAGTAAATTCATCTTCAAGTGAGGCTTTTGGCTACAAACTCTTACCAGAGAAATCAAAAAGGAAAAAAGAAAAAGAGAGAGGTTGGCAATCAAATAACTAGCAACAAAGCAACAATAATTGAGGGAAAGAAAGGATAGAATAGGGGTGATTATTTTTTATTCGGTTCGGTTTTTATAAAAAAATAACCAAACTGAATTATTTTAAAAAAAAAACCCTACCTATGAGAGAATATCGTTGAGAGTATTCGGTTTTTGGCCTTTGAGCCCTCACCATTCGGGTAATGCATTTTCTAACCCTACTTCATTTTGAGTGCGCCTTTAAGCCCTTACATCTCGGGTAGTGGGTTTTCTAACCCTACCTCAATTCGAGTACGCCTTTGAGCCCTCGCTAACATTTTTCTGGGTAGGTCACCCATTACAATGCGACAAATTCTCCATGTTTTTTTTATTTAGATAGGTCACCCATTACAATGAGGTCATTCTTCCACTTGGATATGTCACCCATTACAATGAGACCACTCTTTCCTTTTTCTCTGGGTAAGTCACACATTACAATGAGGCCGCACTTCACATTCTTTCCATCTAGGTAGGTCACCCATCATAATGAGACCGTTTTTCACATTCTTTCCACTTGGGTAGGTCACCCATTACAATGAGACCACTTTTTACACATTCTTTTGTTTTGGTTAAATGAGGTCGCCAGATAGGATCTCAAGTAGCTTTGGTTAAAGGAAATCACCAGATGAGATTTCAGGTTGATCGAGCTACACGCATTTTTTAGTTCCAGTTGAATGAGGTCGCCAGATGGGATCTTAAGTGGCTTTGGTTAAAGGGAATCGCCAGATGAGATTTCAGGTTGACCGAGCTACACACATTTTTTAGTTCCAATTGAATGAGGTCGCTAGATGAGATCTCAGGTGGTTTTGGTTAAAGGGAATCGCTAAATAAGATTTCAGGTTGACCGAGTTGCACATATTTTTTGATTTTGGTTTAAAGAGGTCGCCAGATGGAATCTCATGTAGCTTTGGTTAAAGGGAATCGCTAGATGGGATTTTAGGTTGACCGAGCTACACACAGTTTTTAGTTCCAGTTGATAAGGTTGCCTACACATATTTTTTTATTTTGGTTTAATGAGGTCGCTAGATGGGATCTCATGTAGATTTGGTTAAAGGGAATCGCCAGATGGGATTTCAGGTTGATCGAGCTACACACATTTTTTGTTCTAGTTGAATGAGGTCGTCAGATGGGATCTCATGTAGCTTTGGTTAAAGAGAATCTTCATATGGGATTTCAGGTTGACCGAACTACACACATTCTTTGGTTTTGGTAAAGGAGGTCGCCATATAGGGTCTCAGATTAACAGGAAAAAAAAAGGGGAGTAAGGTCTTTAGATGAGTGGATATTGAGCAAGTTAAGCAGAGAGAAAGACAAGTTTTCTTTACAAAGCTTATTATGCAAAACATTGAGGAGTTTTGCTTCGTAAGCATTGTAAAGAGGGGGCATCTGTTGCTACCCAATTTTTGACCCATGTTTTGATAAATTTTCAGAAAAATCCAAAAATAGAGAAAATCAATGAAAATCCAAAAAATATGTTTTTTTAATATATTTTCATCATTTTAGCATTTTCAACATCGTCTAAAAAAAAATTAAATTTTTAAGGGTCTTTCGAACGGGTTCGACTTTTCACGCGTCATTTTTAAAATCATTGATTTTCCTCATCGAGTCAACGTTAATATTGCTCGTTTTCAAGAAATACAAAAAAAAAGTAAGAAAAATCAAATTTACAAAAAAAAAGAAGTTGAGGGACCAAGTTGGGAGACCTAGCAACATATTTGCCTATAAATAGTAGTTTTTAACACTTGCATAAAGGGGGGGCAATTTTGAAAAAAAAGAATATAAAGAAAACCTAAACCTAAACCAAGCTAACCAAATAGCCACCCTCCTCGGTTTGGATTTTGGGAAACACAGTCGCCGCGCCCCCCTGATCAAAAAGAGAAAAACCCAACTCCCAGCCATCAAAAAACCAGCCGGCGGTCCTCTGCCACTCTCGACCGCCTCCTCCCCTCGGCCATTTCGTTTTTCCTCTCCAGCCGTTTACCCAAAACCAAAACCAAAACCGGTTCTCCTTTAAAACAGCCGCTTCCTGATTGGTCCTTCCCTCTCTCCCAGACCCACACAAACCCAACCACAACTCCCTCTCTTCCTCGATCTCCTCACTTCACAAACCGAAAGAAACCCCCCTATCAGCACCGAAGGCATCCCCTTTCCAGCAGCCTCTTCCCCCTTCGGTCTCCAACCGCCAGCCACACCTGGAGAACCCCACAACAGCAGCCGAGCTCCTCCACCACAGAGCCGTCCCCATCATCTCCTCAGCAGCGATGACCTCCACAGAAGAAACCTTCGCCTCCTAGCTTCTTCATCGACCAACAGCAGCCCTTCTTCCTCCAGCGGCTCCCACAGAAGCGACCCCTTGTCCAACCAAGAATCGACGGCCGGACCTGCAACCAGCAGAGAACAACGAAGCAGAGAAGAAGGCGAAAACAAGAACAAAGCAGATCCAAAACGGAGATAAACAGATCCGTGAACCAAAAAGAAAAAAACTAAAACCAACTGCCTTTTGTGTCTTTGGGTTTTTGCAGGTGACGGTGACTCCCACCGCCGGCATGGGAAGACAGAGGGGAAGAAGACAGAGTTTCCAGTGGCGGCGCGTGAGCCCACGCGCCACCAGTGATGGTGGCGCGTGGGAAGACGTGCCGCAACTGTTCATGCTGTTCCAGAAAGGCTTCCCAGCACTGTTATGGATTTTTGAAGGGTTATCTTGGAATTTTAATGTGTTTAATGTAATATTTGTTTAGTCTAGAGTTTTTTGTAATTTATATTTTGTAAATGTGGAAGCAAAACAAATTCTCAAGCTCCAATTATGAGGATCTTCAGGTTGCACAGGCAGTTCTAAGATAACAGAGAACTGATCCATCCATGGTTTAAGCATTGGTACTGTTATCAAGGCAATGATTTCTGTCTTATATACACCACTCATGATCCCGAGCACAGACACGCAAGAATAAACTATTGTAAGGGCTTTCGGACGCAAGTAGTTGTCATAATTCTGAGGTGACGATACAATTGTAAGCAAGCATGGGAACAAAACTAGTACTAGCGTTGGCACAACTGTATCATCCAAATCCCTAGAGAGAAGAGCCAGACACCTTAGAGCTCCATGCACTCCGCTCACATTAGTTCGATCGTTAATCAACTTCAAAAGAAATGGAAATAAATCAGGCCAATTCTCAGGCCAGTCATAAACAGCAATCAAAGCAATGGCCATGCTAATTGTAGTATAAATTTTCGATGAGAATCATCCAACGACGGTAAAAGTAGTCCCCGTATAACTCCCTTCTCTTCAGTTACAACAGCAGGCGGCTCGAAGGACTCCTCGCTTTAGTGCCAATGTTTCTTGATAAATTGCTTCAATAGTAAGGCAGCTAGCTGACGCAATCCAAAAGGAAGTTCCTTGTTCGCTGCAACTTTTGATAATGCCGCTCCAAAACCTGGTTGAGTAGAGGCTTGGCGAAGAGAAACTTCAGCCAAGGAATGGATTTCCTGTTGAGAAATGAAGAGCAGCAGTGTGTGGTTGGGCGGCGACTCTCAGAGAGAGATTCAACAGCCCAGGGGGTGCACCTTCTCTGTTTCTAAAATAGAGAACAAATGGAAGATGGCGGTGTGGCTTGTTTAGGCGGTTAGTTCCTAGAGAGGAAAATCAACATGGGCAGGGAGCAATGGCTGCTAGTCCAGGTTTTGCCAAGGAAAAGGGTAAGTCTGGTTTGTCCTTGGCAATGAAAGGGAGGCGAAGTGAGAGATGGAATGGGGACCAACAAGGAAAGGGAGAAGAAAGGAGCTGAAATGGCCGGTTGGCAAAGGGAAATGAAAGGAGAGAGTTTGGTGCTGAGAAGAGGAGAGGAGGCAGTGTGTGGGGATCTAGAAGGTGGGTTGATCGGACAAAAGAGATGGTGAGATGACCCTAGGGAATGGCTGCTTAGGTTTTTTTCTTTTTGGTAGAGAGGGGGCGTGTGCCGCAGCCTCTCCAAGATGATTTAGGTTTTCTTGGGTTTCCTTCTTTTTTTAAAAAAAAAAAAAAAAATCTCCTTGTAAATTTTATCCCTCCTTTGTTATGACTAGAGATTCACTTATATAAAAAATCTTTATGTGTGCTATTTAAGAAAATATTGCAATAATTATTGAAGAGATTGTCTTTTATAACCAGCACCAACAAATCCTATATATATAGTATTTCATATTGCAGAGATTGTATTTCATAACCAGCACCAACAGATCCTATATATATGGTATTTTATATTGTAGTGATTGTATTTCATAACCAGCACGAATCAAATCATATATCTATGTTATTTTATATTGCAGCAATTATATATGATTCAGTAATTATCTCCTTGACATGTTGCTTCCTTAATATTAGCCCTCATGCTTTATGTTATCGCCTTTATTTTTTATTTTTTGGTTTTTATTTTTGAAAATTTATCAAAATATGGGTCAAAAATTGAATAGCAATAATTGTTATAGTATTTTTTTTATGTTTTGATTTCTAGACATAAGTTTAACTAGATATTTGTTTAGATTGAATTTTATTTTTTTTCCGGGATTGCTTCAGCTCGTAACAAGTTGGTGTTGCTTCTTTGTATGACATATATTTTTAAGTATGACATATTTTTTAAGTATGTCACAATTAACATGGTCAAACTCTAACTTTTTTTTTTTTAAATCAAAATAATATATATATATATATATATATATATATATATATATATATATATATATATTTTCAAATGATATTATTTTAGATTGATTGTTTTAACCGCCCAACCCATGACTCATGTCTTAGTTTGGATCATGGATAAAACCGAATTTAATAACTTTTCTTTTCATAAGATGAAATTAAGTTCATTTAGACTATTTGCATCAATTTTAAGAAATTAAGAAAAATCATAGCGTGAATATGAGGTAAAGTTATAGTTTTAATGATAAAATTATTCCGATACTATAGTTCTCATATACCGATATTAATTACTTCTTCAATCCGATCTTCAACAAACCATTTATATACATATATAGATTGATGTATATCATGAAAGTTTATTTACAAGATCATTTTTTGAAAGTTTCTTTCATGAAATTTTTGAATTATTCCAATACTATAGTTCATGAAGTGGAAGACTACCTTGTTCTTCCTTTTTACTTGCTTGTCCTCGAATTATCTGTCGGTGATTCCTCGACAAAGATGGTTACCTTTGATGCTCATTATCGCTTTGCTTGTTGACACACATTTGTAATATCTCTTCTAGACATGCTGAATACAGCAAGAGCAAACATGAGTGCCGAGGAAAAGGAAAGAACAAATGAAGACGCAACTCGACATAATGATCTCCTCGTATGGGCCAAAATCAGTTCAAATTAAAGAGACAGTACTGAGAGGACAATGGTGCTCATGTTAAGAGAAGCCAAAATCACCAAACTTATGAACCAATCAAGACGGTCATGAAACAATTTGATTACTTCTCTGTTACTGTCTCATGGTGGCATGATGCAGTCCCCTAAAAAACTTTTTTTTATTGGCTTAGCCATACACTTTACATATTCCTAGCGATTCACATGACATTAACAAATGATAGAAGTTTTGGATAAGAATCTACAACATGCTAAAACATCCTTGTTAATGATCCTCTACTCCGACATCATCTAGGATTCCTTGAACAATGAGATAGTAAAAACTTAACTCTTTCCCCTCATTTTGCTAGGTGCTTGGCATACTGGGTAGTGGGTAGCTATTTCCTGGTGATTCCTCCGAACAGGTAGACAAAAAGTAATCATTGAATCAAACAGACTAAGAACACATATAAAACGAGTTAGAAAACAATCCAATTGGCTCAGGCAATGATCAACATGATACAGAGAACTTTCAACTGATTTACCTGGTTGCAGCAGGATCATGGTCTTGTTTTCTACTTGTGTCTGCGATGACTACCACTTTCTTATCCAGTTCAAATCCATCATTCTGAATAATGAGAAAGCCTATTTTATCAAGGACACCACACATTCGGTAAATACCACCCATAAAAGCTCATGGCAGTTAGCTCACAAATATGCAACAAATATGTCTTTTCAGTATTGACTCATGCAGAAATAAATTATGCGTGATTTTTTTTCCACCATTGGTAATCAATCAAATCTATAATCTATGCAACTTTCCTCGTCCAGAAGCGAGTAATCTTATACATGTTCTGTAACTCATCGTATAGTTGATTGACTGATCTGTGGCTCTAGAACAAGATTTGCACTTAATAAAATTAGGATGATTTTGAAGTTATTGGGTTTATACCAAGACTACAAGATTTATACTTAATAAAATTTGCATATTTCACAATATATAAAAGTTTGGGCACATCAATTTTTTAGTATCTTAGACCAAGAGATTTCATTATGAATTTTGTAATATATAAATTTTCTTTTAGTCTATTCCCTTTCAATAACATGCTTTTAGTTTATTCAATATATAATACTATGACCTCACTTAACTCTAACTTGATAATAAACACTTATGCAATTACCTATAATTTACACAAATAAGTTGTGTGCCCATTCCATATGTGTGCTTTTACTGTAAGTTATAGACTACTAAATTCACTTTCTTGGGTATTGTTAGGATTGCAAGATGTGTGCTTTTGCAAATAATTTAGGCTTCCAGATGGGCATCCTTGTGTGCTTGTAAATGCTGGTAACAAGTGCTGATAAAATACGTACAAATATTTATCCGAAATAGCCTGGGGAGTTGATTTCTGGGAAATAACTTGAAAAAATGCTTTAACGAAGAAGTAACATGATAATATATAAATACTTCAGCTAATTGGTGTGTTACAGAATCTTGAATTATCGACAGTTGATCTTTGAAATTGTTTTCTTTGCTAGATTCAAAATGGCTAATTGGAAACATCAAGAACCCTCGTCTTCACGGTCTTCTCATTGCAAATATCAAGTGTTCTTGGGTTTCAGGGGCAAGGACACCCACAAGAACTTTACTGATCGCTCTTCACAGCCCTTGTTCAAGCAGGGATTCACACATTTAGAGACGATGATGAAATTAGGAGTGGAGAAAATATCAAGTCAGCTCCGACAGACAATACAACAATAAAAAAATTTTGTGGAGGAATCTTGGAGAATAGTACGTCATTGTAATGGACTTCCATTAGCCCTTTGTGCTATTGGTTCTTCATTATTTGGTAAAAGTAGGAAAGTATGGGAAATCGCATTACATGAAATGGAAGTGATTCCAAATTGTCAAGTTCAAAAGGTTCTTGCAAAAAGTTCCAACTCTCCTGATGATGATTATCAAAAGAACTTATTCCTTGATATTGCTTGTTTATTTAATGGAATGGATAGAGATCATGCATTTAGGACACTTGATGGGCTCGGTATAGGTGGACGATTTAGGATTGACTATCTCATCGACTGATGTCTCGTAGAAATTGTTAAAATAAAAAATGATAAAAAGTTATAAATGCATCAACTCGTAAGAGATATGGGAAGGGAAATTACTCGTCAAGAATCACCCGAATGTCAAAGAATATGGCATCACATGGAAGCTTTTACAGTTTTGAAAGAAACAAGTGTAAGAGTAACTGGTTTTGTTTTCCTATCGGCATGGTATTTAGGTGTCTTAAAATGTTCATGCTTTTAATTTCTTTTCTCATTTACTTTCAATATTTTGGAAGCATGATGCTGAAAAATTGTGTGGCCTTACCCTGTATATGCATGAATCAGTACAGAAGTTGTCTGTACTTGATTCAATGTTTCGCCTGCAACCGCTGCAAGTTTAACTTCTTTCAACAATGTCTTCTTCCTACACTCCTCTCTCAATAGTGGATTTCCAAGTTTTTATTGGGGGAACAAGTACAAATTGACCGAACAAGTTTATTTCTTGTCCTCAGCACGTATGCATTTAGAAAGATGCAAAATGTAAAATTTCTCCAGCTAAGTTATACAAGTTCTATGGAAGTTATGAGCACTTTTCCAAGAATTTGATGTAATTATGTTGGCATGGATTCCCTTTGATCTTCACATTGGACATTGCGGCGATCATGTAAAAATTAAATCTCAAAGGAAAAAGAACAGACATTTAGTATCTTGTTTTTTGATGAGGATTGGTTTTGTTTGAGGAGTTGCCACCTAATATTATGGTCACTAGAAATCCTAACTGATCAACAAAGATTATATAGTATAGGGCTGGTTACGTGAAAGAGAAGATATTATAACCCCTTAAATGTCTTGCTTATAATAGACTGCATTGCTGATTTTATCTTAAATTGTTAAAAGTTTGTTGGTTTATGCTCTGATGGTTTGCTTGTAATATTCCTGACTCTATCGTCTGTTGTAACCCATTTTTGGGTCCCCATGAAAAAATAAAATAAATAGCCAAAAGAGTTTAGAAAAAATAACAGAAGGCAGAAGCGCTCAGGAAACAGTCAGAAAATTGGTCAAGAAATTCAAAAATACAAGGATTAAATTTTTGACAGTATATTCTTGAAGGATGAAAGCCCTATTGAGAAGGAAAATTTGAATTTTGAGGAGAAAAGCCCAAATTTGGATGTTTATGGACTTAATTGGATTTTTATGGACTTAATTGGATTTTTAGGGACTTAATTGGATTTTTATTTGAATTTATGAAGGATTTGATTGCAAGAAAAATTAATTTTTAAGTCAATTTGGGCTTTAATTTGAAGAAATTTAAGTTCTGGGGCCAAAATATATTTTTTAGGAATTTATTGGGTCAAATCAGGGGCTTAATTGCATAAATATTGAAGTTTAAGGGCCAATTAGGGATTTAATTAAGAAAATCCGAAACCAGGGACCAAATTGGAAGAGGCGCGTAAATGGAGGGGCTGCAATTTTTCGGTTCAGTGGCTTAATTGAAGAAATTGAAAGTTTATTGATCAATTAGGGGCTCAATTGCATAAATCAGAGGCCAAGGACCAAAGTGAAAAAGGCGGCCAACAAGAGGGGCGGGGACCGAATTTGGGGGACTGATTTGAAGTTTAGCCATTTAAATGAAACGGCGCGTTTTACCCAAAACGACGCCGTTTCATATATATATATAAAAAAAAAAAAAAAAAAAAAAAGAGGAAGATCAGAACGGTGTCGTTTTGAACGACACTGTTCATCTTCCTCCTTCCCCCCGTTTAACAGAACAGAAGAAGAGAAAAATTCGAAAAAAACTTCCCGCTTCTCCTCGCCCCCACTAAACCACCGAAAGAGCCGACCAGCCGTTGCGTGATCTACGCCCAAAGTCCCTTTAGCAAAAGGCATCGTTTTTTTCTATAAATAGGAAGGAAAACCGAAGAGAGAGGGGCCGAAAAAAAAGAGACCCAGGAGAGAGAGAGGAGACCGAAGAGAGAGAGCAAACCGAACAGCCGCAGCGCCGCCGCCCGGAGCCTCCGTGCACGAGCCAGACCACCGCCAGCGACCGCCTCCTCCACGCCAGGTACGTTTTTCTTCCCCCCCCCTTTCTGCAGGTTTTTGCCTCCTGCATGCATTCTGCATGCAGGAGGCGGGGGGGAGAAAATTAATTCTCCCCCCCGTGGGCCTAGGGCTGCTGGGCCAGCCCGATGCTGGCCCAGCCTTGTAAGTCTGGGCCGGTCTTGGCCCAGACCGTAGGATTTCGGGCCGAGATCGGCCCACTTGAAATTTTTTCGGGCCGACATCGGCCCAAATGTGTTTCTCGGGCCGAGGTCAGCCCAATATCATTCGGGCCGAGATCGGCCCGTCTCCTTTTTTCTGGGGCTGAGCCTGGCCCATTCATTTGGGCCGGCCCAGCCCTATAATATATTATATATTATTATAATATATATGTGTTTATATGTTATATATATGCATAAAATATATATAAAAAAAATCTGAAAAAAAATCTAAAAAAAAAATGTTGTTATTTATTTTCATATATATATTTTTTAGGGGGTTTGTATTTTTTTATATACATGTGGAGGTATAAATTCAGTATTTAAAATATCTGATTTTTGTCGAGACACCCGAAATTTTCAAAGATAAATTTATTTTTTTTTTGCTTTCAAAAATTTCTAAAATTCCTTAAAAATATTGTTGATTTTTTTTTCCGTACATATTTTTTAAAATGACTTAATATTAGTTTGTATTTTTATGATGTGAAAATACAAATTCAGTATTAAAATACCCGATTTCGACAAAAAAAAATATATTGTAAAAAAAAAAATATTTTCTTGCGTGTTGCATACGGCCAATACTCTAACATATTTTGAAAGTTCTTTTTATAAAAAAATATATTGGAAGCTTCGAAAGTGTGTTTTCGCATAGATTTAAACACAAATTATTTTCTTGCATTTCTGGATTTTACAACGTGTTTGTAAAATTCCAAAGGGTATTGGCCAATATTCCAAAAACTATAAAAATCTTATTTTTGGAGAAGGAATTTATTTATTATTTACCGCTAATGTTTGGATAAAGAAATCCTTAAAAGGGATTAATATCCAAAATATTATTGGGAGTAATAAATCCGCACACATTCTTGAAAGAAGCTTTGATTATAATCGAGGACATTTCAAAAATTTAATTTTTTTATTATTCCACGATTTATGAGTTGCAAACTTTTGAAATACTAAGGGAAAAATGAGCTTTCAAAGCACATGGAATCTCCTTAGATTTCTATCCAAAATCAATTGACGAGCTTAGAAAATACCAACACCATAGCAATTATAAAGCAAACCAAACACCAAGCAGCTTACCTTAGGTAGGGCGTATTAGGGGTGCTAATACCTTCCCTTTACGCAACCAGTCCCTTGCCTTAGAATCTCTGAAAGACCAGTTAGGGTTCCTAGTGACCAAAATACTAGGTGGCGACTCCAAAGAACCAAATCAGCAAAACAGAACAAAACGAAAGTCGCCAGTCGAATGTCGCAAAACAAATTTTAAAATAAACCAAATTTTATTTATTGATTTTTTTTTAGGGTGTGACAGGATGGCGACTCCACTGGGGACCCCTTGGACTAAGCTTGATTTGTTTGTTTGTTTATGTTATGTGTTATTGGTTTTTTTTTTATGATGCTTTGTTTAAAAGCTTTAGCATATATCTTTACATTCTATCATACATGGCATAGTCATGCATCACTTTATTATTATTATTATGTTTTGGAGGACACACACATGTAACTCTAAGTTTAAGTGGGGGACTAGCAGCTTGCCTTATGACTTGAGTCAGGGTTTAAGTTTGTGTAAACCCCAACTCTTTGCTGAGTGTTTAGACTGATTGTGATTGGTACACGTACCATCCCACTATCTGCTAGACCTCCATATCGCCTTTACGAAGGTTGATCACTGGAACAGCAAGAGACCTTCTTTTAGAGACCCAATAGTAAACATACCCTATGTCTCACGTAGAGAAATTAGAACCTATCCTTAGGGTATATGTTCCAACATATCTTTTGCATCAAAACAAGTCTAAATCCCAATGCATTTTTAATTGCAGGATTTGTGAACGAAATGGCCATCATCACTAAATCATCCCCAATAAAACATGCATTTTTCAATCATGTATCCATCACAATCATACATTCTTTCTCATACATCTATGCATGCATCTACAGATTAAGAAACATAGGTCCCCCTTCTAGAATCCACAACACTCGACAAAGATCAAGAATGGAAAACGAAGAAAGAGCTCATTTAGAGTCACACTACCATACCGAGTTGGAATCCGTGAAAAATGAAGTTTCTCGACTGACCAATCTGCTTGAACAATTTTTAAGAGCCAAAAACGGGGAGGGAACGTCTACCCAACCACCTATAGGAGCACCATCAGTTCATGTTCCGGGGGCATCTCAGAACTTGGGGGCAGATTCAGTGACGGGGCAGCACTTTGCGCCTACCATTCCCATTCAGCCCCCTCAAGCTCACATCACTATGGAAGGGCCTTCCGATAATAGGTCCACCGGATTTATGAACGATGACAAGATATCAGCCTTGGAAGAAAGGTTAAGAGCAGTCGAGGGAAATGACTGGTTTGACCCCATGCGAGCGTCTGAAATATGCTTGGTACCAAACATCACGGTACCAAAAGATTTTAGGATACCGGAGTTTATAAGGTACACTGGGTTGGAATGCCCAAACACTCACCTTCGATCTTATTGCAATAAGATGGCTGAGGTGATTCATGACGATAAGTTACTGATCTACTTTTTCCAAGATAGTCTATCAGGGTCGGCACTAAGTTGGTACATGAGGCTGGATAATGCCAAGATCAAGAGATGGAAGGATTTAGTTGAGGCTTTCCTTAAGCAATACAAGTTCAATTTGGAAATTGCTCCAGATCGAACGAGCCTTATGTCAATGGAAAAGAGAAGCCAAGAATCAGTAAGGGCTTATGCGCAAAGATGGAGAGACGAGGCCATGCATGTGCAACCCCCTTTGATAGAAACGGAGATGGTGACTTTCTTCGCCAATACATTTAAGGCACCCTACTATGAGCATTTAATGGGTAGCTCATCTCAACATTTCTATGATGTTGTACGCATAGCGGAAAGAATAGAGCAAGGGATTAAAGCTGGACGCATAATTGAGCCATTGGAGACAAAGGGTTTTTTCGGAAGAAAATTAAAAGGTCCCGTTAACAACTTCGAAGGTGGGTCCAATGACAAGATAACGGATTCATATAACCCACAAATACCTACCTCCCATGTGGCCCACGTAAACTTTAACAAACCTTTTTCCCCTAATCGAGCAAATGGCCAGTCAAACACCCAAAACAACCACCAACGACCAAACACAAGATACATTTCAGAACAACTACCGCCATTACCCATGCCTCTGAAGGACATATATGCCAAACTACTGAGCATTGGACAAATAGCTCCTATCCCTACATTACCACTACAACCACCATTCCCCATCTGGTATAAGCCCGAGTTGACTTGCGAGTACCATGCTGGTATTCCCGGGCATTGTCTTGAAACGTGCTATGGTTTCAAGAACAAGTTGTTGAAGCTCATCAAGATAGGATGGGTGTCATTTGAAGATACACCCAATATCAGTTCAAATCCATCGTCATGACAAAAGTGATAGGGGATAAAGGTTGGAAAACCTTGGTCAAGAGTCGTCAATAATGAAGAAGGCGAGATCGAAGGAGAAGACAAGGAAACGCAAGTGGGGAAGGAAGATGAAGCATTGCCTCGGTTGATTTTCCACACACTAGAAGAAGTTTCAGAACGGGTTGACCAAAGAACTTCTCGTAGTTTTCAAAATGTAAAACAACTTTATTTGCCTTAGCATGTTTTTGTCATTTGCTTTTATTTTCTCTAGTGGGCAATCAGGGCTCATGATGTCAGCCAGATTTTGTGTTTGTCTTTGAGCATACCTTTTCTTTAAATAAATGATGAGATTATGCACTTTTGGAACAAGTTGAGTGGTTACAAATAAAGTATCATAAAATGGTTTAATATGAAATTTAAAGAAAAGCTACCCTTGAAATACAACCTCACCTCGGGATAACATAATGAATTGATACATCACCTGTAAATTTTCTTTCAAGATAAAAATAGAGTTTATCAATCCTAACAATGTGCATTTTTGAAAAAAAATTATTATTGTCCTTTCACTCTCTAAAGAGTTTTTTTATTGGTGGTTTTGTTTTGAGTCGGAATGAATTTCTTCTCTATATAAAAGCCCAGACTAGGATCGCACCCCTATACTGGGGGCAAGACGAGATGTTTTATGAAAAATTTTACGTGTTTAAAATTGGATGAAAGCCTATAGATTTGAAAACCAAGCTAAAACATTTGACAAAAACATGACAAAGAGGCAAATACAAGTCATACATTTTGAGAAAAGGACTACTTGAAGAAAGTCAAAGACTTCTTCTCCAAGAATATGATAGGCAACACGAGAGATAAATCCAGCATACGACTTCAAAAGCAAGTTCATGTTAAGAGGGAGTCTCATGAACTAGAAGAAGAGGCTGGGACCTATGTTTCAAAACCAGGTATAAATGCATGCATTGCATCTAACCATAAATCATTGCATATATGTTTTTTTTTTTTTTTTTTTTTTTTTTTGGATCGTTACAGGAGGAGATCTTAGCGCATTCCAACAAGATTATGGATGAAGAAAGAATCATTGAGTTGATTCTAGAACAACAAGAAGAGAAGATAATGGTTTTCAAACCCTGCCAGAAGGAAGAACGACATCGATAGCATTCGGTAAAAAGGAATCGCCAAATGGGATTCCAAGTTGTTTGAGATCGACAGAAGGGATCTCGTTTTCGATATTTCGATGGAGGTCGCCAGAAGGGACCTCAAACTTCAGCTTTTGTATAAAAGGAATCACCAGATGGGATTCCAAATTGTTTGAGATCGCCAGAAGGGGTCTCGTTTTCGATATTCATCAATGGAGGTCGCCAGAAGGGACCTCAAATTTCAGCTTTGGTATAAAAAGGAATCGCCAGATGGGGTTCCAAGTTGTTTGGCTAAAGGAGATCGCCAGAAGGGATCTCATATTTCGATGAAGGTCGCTAGAAGGGACCTCAAATTTTAGCTTTTGTATAAAAGGAATCGCCAGATGGGATTCCAAGTTATTTGAGATCGCCAGAAGGGATCTCGTACCTCGACATTCATCAAGGAAGGTCGCCAGAAGGGACCTCATATTGAAACCATTTCTTAGAAAAGCATGGAGTTTACTAAGAATTCTTCCCCCTGGGTAGGTCACCCATACAATGAGACCATTATGTTTCTGGGTAGGTCACCCATACAATGAGACCATCATTTTTCTCGGGTAGGTCACCCATACAATGAGACCATTATTTTTCTGGGTAGGTCACCCATACAATGAGACCATCATCTTTCTTGGGTAGGTCACCCATACAATGAGACCATCATCTTTCTTGGGTAGGTCACCCATACAATGAGACCATTATTTTTCTCGGGTAGGTCACCCATACAATGAGACCATATTTTTTCTGGGTAGGTCACCCATAAGAATGAGACCATTCTCCATCTTTTTTGTTACCTGGGTAGGTCACCAAAAAAAATGAGACCACTCTTCCTTTTTTCTGGGTAGGTCACCCATACAATGAGACCATTATTTTTCTGGGTAGGTCACCCATACAATGAGACCATTCTCCATTTTTTTTTACCTGGGTAGGTCACCCATAATAATAAGGCCATTCTTCCCCCTGGGTAGGTCACCCAAAGAATGAGACCACTCTTTCCCTTTTCCATTCGGGCAGGTCACCCATCATAATGAGACCACGCACACATTTTTGTATCGGTTATGGGTAAAGGAATCGCCAGATGGGATTCCAGGTTAAAGGAGATCACCATATGGGATCTCGGATGGATTTCCATGTTGATCAAACTAAAATAAGAATTTAGAGGATCGCTGGATAAGGATCTCGAGATGACTAAGTTTAGATCATGGTTTTTGGGGCTAAGGAGGATTGTTATAAAGGACAAAGTTTCAGATCAATTAAGCTGCAACCAGATCAGTTTCGGGAGTTCCGTTTTGGGTTTATCTTTATAACACTTACTGCGCAAAACCCATGCTCCGTAAGTATTATAAAGAGGGGGCATCTGTTGTAACCCATTTTTGGGTCCCCATGAAAAAATAAAATAAATAGCCAAAAGAGTTTAGAAAAAATAACAGAAGGCAGAAGCGCTCAGGAAACAGTCAGAAAATTGGTCAAGAAATTCAAAAATACAAGGATTAAATTTTTGACAGTATATTCTTGAAGGATGAAAGCCCTATTGAGAAGGAAAATTTGAATTTTGAGGAGAAAAGCCCAAATTTGGATGTTTATGGACTTAATTGGATTTTTATGGACTTAATTGGATTTTTAGGGACTTAATTGGATTTTTATTTGAATTTATGAAGGATTTGATTGCAAGAAAAATTAATTTTTAAGTCAATTTGGGCTTTAATTTGAAGAAATTTAAGTTCTGGGGCCAAAATATATTTTTTAGGAATTTATTGGGTCAAATCAGGGGCTTAATTGCATAAATATTGAAGTTTAAGGGCCAATTAGGGATTTAATTAAGAAAATCCGAAACCAGGGACCAAATTGGAAGAGGCGCGTAAATGGAGGGGCTGCAATTTTTCGGTTCAGGGGCTTAATTGAAGAAATTGAAAGTTTATTGATCAATTAGGGGCTCAATTGCATAAATCAGAGGCCAAGGACCAAAGTGAAAAAGGCGGCCAACAAGAGGGGCGGGGACCGAATTTGGGGGACTGATTTGAAGTTTAGCCATTTAAATGAAACGGCGCGTTTTACCCAAAACGACGCCGTTTCATATATATATAAAAAAAAAAAAAAAAAAAAAAAAGAGGAAGATCAGAACGGTGTCGTTTTGAACGACACTGTTCATCTTCCTCCTTCCCCCCGTTTAACAGAACAGAAGAAGAGAAAAATTCGAAAAAAACTTCCCGCTTCTCCTCGCCCCCACTAAACCACCGAAAGAGCCGACCAGCCGTTGCGTGATCTACGCCCAAAGTCCCTTTAGCAAAAGGCATCGTTTTTTTCTATAAATAGGAAGGAAAACCGAAGAGAGAGGGGCCGAAAAAAAAGAGACCCAGGAGAGAGAGAGGAGACCGAAGAGAGAGAGCAAACCGAACAGCCGCAGCGCCGCCGCCCGGAGCCTCCGTGCACGAGCCAGACCACCGCCAGCGACCGCCTCCTCCACGCCAGGTACGTTTTTCTTCCCCCCCCCTTTCTGCAGGTTTTTGCCTCCTGCATGCATTCTGCATGCAGGAGGCGGGGGGGAGAAAATTAATTCTCCCCCCCGTGGGCCTAGGGCTGCTGGGCCAGCCCGATGCTGGCCCAGCCTTGTAAGTCTGGGCCGGTCTTGGCCCAGACCGTAGGATTTCGGGCCGAGATCGGCCCACTTGAAATTTTTTCGGGCCGACATCGGCCCAAATGTGTTTCTCGGGCCGAGGTCAGCCCAATATCATTCGGGCCGAGATCGGCCCGTCTCCTTTTTTCTGGGGCTGAGCCTGGCCCATTCATTTGGGCCGGCCCAGCCCTATAATATATTATATATTATTATAATATATATGTGTTTATATGTTATATATATGCATAAAATATATATAAAAAAAATCTGAAAAAAAATCTAAAAAAAAAATGTTGTTATTTATTTTCATATATATATTTTTTAGGGGGTTTGTATTTTTTTATATACATGTGGAGGTATAAATTCAGTATTTAAAATATCTGATTTTTGTCGAGACACCCGAAATTTTCAAAGATAAATTTATTTTTTTTTTGCTTTCAAAAATTTCTAAAATTCCTTAAAAATATTGTTGATTTTTTTTTCCGTACATATTTTTTAAAATGACTTAATATTAGTTTGTATTTTTATGATGTGAAAATACAAATTCAGTATTAAAATACCCGATTTCGACAAAAAAAAATATATTGTAAAAAAAAAAATATTTTCTTGCGTGTTGCATACGGCCAATACTCTAACATATTTTGAAAGTTCTTTTTATAAAAAAATATATTGGAAGCTTCGAAAGTGTGTTTTCGCATAGATTTCTTAAACACAAATTATTTTCTTGCATTTCTGGATTTTACAACGTGTTTGTAAAATTCCAAAGGGTATTGGCCAATATTCCAAAAACTATAAAAATCTTATTTTTGGAGAAGGAATTTATTTATTATTTACCGCTAATGTTTGGATAAAGAAATCCTTAAAAGGGATTAATATCCAAAATATTATTGGGAGTAATAAATCCGCACACATTCTTGAAAGAAGCTTTGATTATAATCGAGGACATTTCAAAAATTTAATTTTTTTATTATTCCACGATTTATGAGTTGCAAACTTTTGAAATACTAAGGGAAAAATGAGCTTTCAAAGCACATGGAATCTCCTTAGATTTCTATCCAAAATCAATTGACGAGCTTAGAAAATACCAACACCATAGCAATTATAAAGCAAACCAAACACCAAGCAGCTTACCTTAGGTAGGGCGTATTAGGGGTGCTAATACCTTCCCTTTACGCAACCAGTCCCTTGCCTTAGAATCTCTGAAAGACCAGTTAGGGTTCCTAGTGACCAAAATACTAGGTGGCGACTCCAAAGAACCAAATCAGCAAAACAGAACAAAACGAAAGTCGCCAGTCGAATGTCGCAAAACAAATTTTAAAATAAACCAAATTTTATTTATTGATTTTTTTTTAGGGTGTGACATCGTCTATGAATAATTAACTACGAATATTTTCAACTTTGGGGTTAGTAAATATTACGTAGCTAGAAAATAATAATAACAAAATATAACAAAATAAATTTAAATAAGTATTTTTATTCATGACTCTGATACAGTAAATACACCAATAAAACAAATTTATTTTTTTATGTATGCATGCATGCATACATTTATTTTATTTTATTTTACTTGTTTTTATTTTTTATTTTTTTTATCTTTATCTTTATCTTTATCTTTATTTTTTTGGGTTAGGTCTAGCTCAGCTTGTATGGGCTGGGCTGAGCTGGGCTGGACCCAACCAGCCCAGAGCGAGTGACCAGGCAGTTTTTACCTGCAAGCATGCCTGAATAGTTCACGCACACTTGCAACTGTTTGAGAGTGCTTTTCAAAAGCGCTTCCGAGAAAATTTGAAAATTTTTTATTTTTATTTTTATTTTGAATTAATATTTTTTTGATATTTTCAAATCATTTTGATATGTTAATCTCAAAAATGATTTTTAAAAAATAAAAAAATATTATTGGCATACTTTTCTGAGTGAAAAGCACTTTGAAAAGTAACAGCAACCACACTCTCAAACACGCAGACTCATAATTGGGATCGTGGGGAGTCCGTTTCTGGTCTGATATTTTGAAAGCTTTGTAAGCAAGCTCCCTGGATAAACTTTAATTGGACTCCTACATCTCAGCGCCATTTGCAAATGAGTCCTTTGATTTTAATTTCTTGTAATTTTAACTAGAATCAACCCTAAACTTTGTTATTTATTTAATTAAGTTCCTGATTTTATTAATTAACTAATTTGAAGTTCAATTAAGTCCCAAACTTATCAATTCCTCAATTAAATTCTTAATTTGGTTAATAAAACTAATACAAAGTTTAATTAAATCCCAAAACTTTTACTTGTTGTTAACCCAAATTTTAATTCATTCTTCATTTATTTCATTTATTTATTTTTTTTCAAGGAAAATAATAATAATAATAATAAATTAAAATAAAAGGGTTGGGTTTTTACATGATCCAAACCAAAGCACTTCTGCTTAGAGAAGCTTGTGGCTCTTTATCCAATCCAAACCAAAGCTTGTATGTATCTAGTCTCTCTTATTTTCAATGGACAGCAACCGATTTCAAGTGTTTTCACAGTCTCTTTCAAAATTTAAAATTCTTGATCTCCGTTGTTCATTTTATAAGTTCTGCTTTATTTCAACTCTACATTTTTGTTCTTGTATATCTAGAAAATTTTCCCTTTGCTCATTTTATAAATTCTGCTTTGATGAAACAGATACAACTTTAGGGCAACAGATTCAACATTGTCCTTGAATATGATGAAAATGAGATGTTAATGTGGTTTCACGAGGAGGAAGAACAGGAGTGGCTACTTTAGAAAGAGTTTGTAGAGTACTTGTCATTCAAAATATCCAGTGGATATGTGGCTTTGATCTATTCACATGGTTTTCTGTTATGTCATTATGCAATCCTTATCGTCTCCTCTTAATTAGATTTTTCTAACTTGATTCTTGCTTCAGGATGTCAATAGCCATCAATTCCCGGCACCAAAACTTTCCATGCAAAATTTTCCTCACGCGGAAACGTTCCATACCATAGAGAGAGCGGACTTGCGGGGATGACTTGTCTTAAATTTACCTTTCTCTCTCAATTTTAAAACCATGCCCATGTCTTGGGCCCAGTTGTAGACTGGTCCAATTACAAATATAGGATGTGCTTGGTATCATGTGTTGTAAGTGTTTTTAAAAAAATTAAAATTTTTTATTTTAAATTAATATATTTTTTATGTTTTTATATAAAATCTAATTCACGAGTTTTTTATATATGATAAATTAAATTATTTAAATGATTAAATTCTACATAAACAAGAAATTAAATTATTTAAATGAAATACCAATCAAAAAATTATACTAGTTGACTAATTTATTTAATTTTACTGATTGCTTTGTTTTTCAATTAATTCTTCATAAATCTACTTTACTTTCAGCAGATTCAAATGATGCAACAAGAATTACAGGCCCTAGTAAACTTTCCAACTCAGATATGGAGAGCCTTATCCTCCACGTGCCTTTGTCTTACTGGTGGGTGAAGAAAGAAGAACCGTGTGAGTTGATGGGAGGGATTATGTGTTGTGTGTGTGTCTAATGTCCCTTTTGGTAATTATACCACAGCGACTTCTAAGGCTGACTTTATAGCATCTCCAACGTAATATTATTTTAGTTTTTTTATGTTTATTTTACATATTTAAAAAAATATATTAAATAAAATGTTTTTTCTTTTTCACAAATATTATTTTTACATATCTTTTAAAAACATCAAAACCAACAAAATGAGACCACAAAAAAAATAAACCAATTAAATATATAAAAAAATAACATCAAACTTATTAAAAAAAATAAAACATTATATTTATACTATTTAAAATATTATTTTATCAATTAAACTCTTCAAAATAACATTTTCTCCGGGAGATGGTCTTACAAGTAAAGATTACAGGTACTCTCTCTCTCTTGTCTCTTTTAGAATCACTTAAATTAATTCACTGTTAGAAACTAATTATTGATGATCTCATCAACCAATTTCGTTGGTTCAGCATACAGATTTATCATATGTACAGATATTTTTCTGAAAGGGCATGGAGGATTTGATTGCAGGGAATTAACTTGAAAACTGTTTTAAAGATAAAGTAAGATAATAATACATGAACACTTCAACTTATTGGTGTGCTGTCGATCTTGAAAACTGTTTTATTTTGTTCAGATCTTTGAAAAGTCTTATATTTGCTAGACTCGAAATGGCTGCTGGGAAATATCAAGAATCCTACTCTTCACGGTTTCCTAATTGTAAATATCAAGTGTTCTTGAGTTTTAGAGGTGAAGACACCCGCAAGAACTTTACCGATCACCTCTACACGGCCCTGGTTCAAGCAGGGATTCACACATTTAGAGATGATAATGAAATTCGGAGAGGAGAGAATATAGATTTCGAGCTCCAGAAGGCAATACAACAATCAAAAATATCGATAATCGTGTTCTCCAAAGACTATGCTTCGTCGAGATGGTGCCTCGATGAACTTGTAATGATCATGGAACGTAAGTGGAATGCTGACTGCATAGTTTTGCCAGTATTCTATGATGTGGATCCATCCCAAGTCGGACGTCAAACAGGGAGCTTCTCTGCAGCATTTGTGGAACATGAAAAGAGCTACAACAAGGAGATGGAGCGGGTGAATGGGTGGAGGATTGCTTTAAAGGAAGTGGCTGATTTAGCTGGAATGGTTCTAGAAGATGGGTAAGTTGTATCTCTTTATCAAACTATACATAGCATAAGACTAGAATGCTGGTTGTGAACTCTTAATTTCTTTCAGTTAAGTGTACTGGTAAGAAAACATATAACAAAAAAAAAAAATACTCATGATTTCTTCATTGTTTTTTTTTTCCAATCATGATTTGGTTTAAACTATCAAATCATTGACACACAACCTGCTTTAATTTCATAGCTAAATGTTGTTTATTTCTATTGCTTATACAGAGTCTACTAATTATCGTACATTGTATTTTACTTTTTGATGTAGGTACGAGGCACCGTTTGTCCAATCTATTGTGGAGAAGGTCTTAAAGAATTTGGATAAAAAAATGTTTCATGTACCCCCTCATTTCATTGGAAGAGATCCTCTAGTACAAGATATCAACTCATGGTTGGAAGATGGATCCCATGGTGCTGCCATTGCTTTACTCTATGGAATTGGTGGAGTTGGAAAGACAACCATAGCTAAGAGTGTCTTTAACCAGAACTTTTATAAATTTGAAGGAAAGAGCTTCCTATCAAATTTTAGATCAAAGGATATAGTTTGCCTGCAGAGGCAACTTCTTTCCGACATCCTAAAAAAGACTGTTGATGAGATAAATGATGAAGATGAAGGAATTCTGAAGATTAAGGATGCATTATGTTGCACAAGAACTCTTATTGTTCTAGATGATGTGGACAAAAGGGACCAATTCAATAAAATCATTGGCGTGCAAAATTGGCTTCGTAAAGGAAGTAAAATCATTGTAACAACCAGAAATAAGGGTCTTTTTTCAGCTAATGATATTGAGTGGGTCCGGTGCAAAGTCGAACCGCTAGATATTGAAAAATCTTTCGAGCTTTTCAATTGGAATGCGTTTGGACAAGCTTACCCTGTTGATGGTTTTGTAGAAGACTCTTGGAGAATAGTACGTCATTGTAATGGACTTCCATTAGCTCTTCGAGTTATTGGCTCCTCATTGTCCGGAAAAGGAAGAGAAATATGGGAAAGCGCATTACAACAAATGGAAGTGATTCCTAATTTTGAAGTTCAAAAGGTTCTTCGAATGAGTTATGACTTTCTTGATGGTGATTATCCGAAGAACTTATTCTTGGATATCGCATGTTTCTTCAATGGAATGGATGTGGATGATGCAGTTAGGATACTGGATGGGCTCGATAAAGGTGCAAGATTTGGGATTGACAATCTCATCGATAGATGTCTTGTTGAAATCAACAGTGATAAAAGGTTGTGGATGCATCAACTCGTAAGAGCTATGGGAAGGGAAATTGCTCGTCAAGAATCTCACAAATGTCAAAGAATATGGCGTCACGAGGATGCTTTTACAGTTTTGAAAGGAACTCCTGTAAGTAGCTTAATTTTTTTATATGTCTACTTAAATGGTTTGTGGTGCCATAACATATTATTTCATTTACTTTCATTTCTCATGTACTCTTAATATTATTATGCAGGATGTTGAAAATTTGCGTGGCCTTACTATTGATATGCATGCATTAATGGAAGATAATTATGCAAAAGTTGTCTGTACTGATTCAATGGTTCGCCGAAAGCACCGCAAGCTTAACTTCTTTCAACAATGGCTTTCTGATTTTTCCTATGAGGGAAAATTACATACTGGCCAAACAAGTTTGTTTCCTATCCTCAGCACGAATGCTTTTAGAAAGATGACAGATGTAAAATTTCTCCTACTAAACTACACTAATTTTCATGGAAGTTTTGAGCACTTTCCCAGGAATTTGATATGGTTATGTTGGCATGGATTGTCTTCGAGATCCATACCAAATCACGCATGCTTGGAGAAGCTTGTGGTTCTTGATCTATCTAGAAGTTGTCTAGTTGATGCTTGGAAAGGCAAACTGGTATGTATCTGGTCTCTCTCTATAGCTATCTCTCTTGTTTTCAATTGACAACAACTAAATTCATGTATTTTTACAGTTTCTTCCAAAATTGAAAATTCTTGATCTCCGTCACTCTCAAGATCTCATTAGAACCCCAGACTTCTCGGGTCTCCCAAGCCTTGAAAAGCTAATACTTGAAGACTGCATCCGTTTGGTTCAAATTCACAAATCTATTGGTGATTTACAAGAACTGTTGATCTTAAATCTAAGAAATTGTACAAGTCTTATGGAGCTTCCAGAAGAAATGAGTAGATTGAATTCACTTCAAGAGCTGGTTTTAGATGGTTGCTCAAATCTTAACACCCTGAATATGGAGTTAGAGCATCATCAGGGGCGCAAGTTGCTTCAAAGTGATGGAATTGTTACAAGTACATCATTCATTTCATCTCTTCCATGGAAGTTATTCTTTCCCTCTTGGTTTTCAACAAGGAAAATGTTGAGATTTACCTTGTTTTCATTGCCACGCTTCTTGGAGAGTCTAGATTTAAGTGGAACTCCAATTCGTTTTCTTCCAGAAAGCATCAAGGATCTTGGTTTACTCAGACACCTATATTTAAGAAATTGCAATATGCTTCAGGCACTCCCAGAGCTTACATCCCATTTGGATTCGTTAGATGTGTCCTTTTGCTATTCACTACAAAACCTTGCAAATCCAGATCACTTCGTCAACTTCCAAGATGTGATAAAGCAAGAATTAATCCAAAAGTTTGACTCTCACATGTTCAGAATAATAGAAACGGTTGTTAATGCTCAAATACAGCCATCCAGATTTCAGGTCCTCCCTCGCCCATTTTATTGTCTTTGAAATCTACATTTGAATACTTTTCTTTTGCTCATTTTATAGACATTGTTTTGGTGGTGCAGATAATATTTGATCATGGCAAACTCTACGTATATGTATTTGATGAAGATGAGGAGTTTAGGGGGTTTTATGAGGAGGAAGAAGATGATAAATGGCTAATTCAGAATGAGTTTGTAGATAACTTTTCATTTAAAATATCCTTACCTCCTGCGCCTCGGATATGTGGCTTTAATCTGTTTGCAAGGTATAGCGTGACGTCAGGGTACCGTGGCTTTAGTTACGTTGATCTTGAAATCAGAAACAATACCAGTGGTCGATCCTTGTGTCGTCAAGCCTTTGTCTTTGCGTTTTCAAGCACTGAATACCAATCGCTAAGCCACTTCAAATTAAGGGTCATCGACCCTACATTTGATAATGGTGATGACGTGAGTATTTCAGTGCTTCCACATGATGCAGCTATCCAAATAAAGACGATTGGTGTACAATGGTTGCATGAAGAGGAAGGAAAGGATGATGATTTTATCCAATCAAAGGATGAAGTTATCAATGCCCACAACAGTAGCGATGATACACACGCGGCCAAAGTAGAAATAGCTTCTCGTATTTTTAGAAATTATTATTGTGCTTTCCATCCTAACCTCAATGATGACAATAGGGGTTGGTGGTATTTTGCAAAGAGAGGTCTAAAACTTGCAACCGTAACATTGAAGTAGAGGTTTGCTTTTTTAAGATTTCAACCGTAACATTAAAAAAGCTGGAAAGCTTTTGAAATGGTTTTTTCTTTTTTCTTGAAAAGCTTATCATGAAAATAGTTTTGTATCTTCCTCCTTTCTTTATAATGGAAAGCATGAGATCTTTTATTTATAAATATTTGTCAGGACTTTCACTTTCTTTCTTTTTTCCCTGTAATATCATATTATTTTATTAATTGATTTTTATTTATAAAATCTTGGATTTATAATAAGATATATGAAATATATTATTTTATGTGTCAATACCAAAATATATGTAATGATTCATTTTTCATGTTATTTTATCTGTTTTATTTCATCTTTTTATATAAAAATAAAATAAAAAATAATACATGGTAAAATTTGATTGGTAATTTTTTTTGCTTCTACATATATCCTTTCCAGACAAGTTCACTTGTAATAAAAAAAAAGTGGATATGTCTTGAAAATATAATTAAGAGGATTCTATAATTTGAATGTATTTTATTTTAATTAAAAATTAATTTGATTATATTAAATTTTTACAATAAATTAATATAGATATTTTTTTTATAAAAATAAAATATAATAATCATCAAAATTTTAAAATTTTAAAATTAATTTTGATTGAAAATCATCAAATTAAAACATAGAATTAAAATTCAACAACAAAAGTGGAAAGCTTTTGAAATTGTTTTTTCTTTTTTTTGAAAAGCTTATCAGGAAAGTAGTTTTGTATCTCTAGTAATCTTCCTTCTTTCTTTGTATAGCATGAGATCTTTTATTTATAAATATTTGTAATGGCTTTCACTTTTTTTGTTGTTGTAATATATTATTATTTTATTAATTGATTTTTATTTATAAAATCTTGTATTTATAATAAAATATATTAAATATCTTATCTTACTTGTCACCTTGTTGCTGCTCACCATTTTCCAAGACGGTGAACTCCACAAACCCATTTGCTGTTTTCTCTTAAACAACTAAAAAACGCTCGAGTGCTCTTCCAATTTTCCGATGAGCCAACTCAACGGGAAACCTCACATACTCTTTTGACAACAGAATCCTGTTACTATCACACCATGGAACCTCCATTCTTATAGACACCAAACATTGTGCAGCTTCAATGTCCCTCCACTCCACAGCAATACTCAATGGCTCAAAACGGAACACCACTCGGTAGCCGACCCGGTAGCTGATTCAGAGTCATGATCCTCCACGTGCCTTTTTCTTATTGGTGGGTGGTGTTGATGCTGGTTTTGGATGCGAGAGGATCGAGATACGGCCAGAGCAGGCGCACAGCGAGAGTGGATGAGTTGGATTATGCGGGGTGTCTAGACCTCGCATTCCTATATAATAAAATATTTTATTTATAATATTATGCCACATAGACTTAAGGGTTGTCTTAAAAGTTTGAGCAAACCACTTACGCCATGTTTTTCTAGAAAATTTCAATGGAAAATACTTTTTAAACGTTATAAAAAGTTTAAAAATATTATATTATTTATTAATTATATCAAATTTAATTCTTAAATTTTTAATTGTTATATATATATTTTTTTTTGAATATTTATTTTTCAATTTTATCTCTTAAAATTTAATTTTTATATTAACTTTGTTCCTATTTTATAATTATTATTTACTTTTTTATTATTATTTTTTTATTGAAAATTTTTATTTATCAAATTTGGTCCTTATTTTTTTTATTATTACTTATTTTATTTGAAATAATTTATGAAATAATTTATTATTATTATTTTAATTTCTTCATCTTTTATTTTTTTTATTTGTTAGATTTGATCTCTATTATTTTAATCATTATTTATTTTATTTGAGATCATTTATGAAATTATATTTTTTTCAATTTCATTCTCATTCAACTTTTTAATTTATAAGATTTGTTTCTTATTATTTTAATAAATTTAAGAAAAATAAAACATTAATAAGTTATTTTTCAGTTTATTTTTCATGATATAACTAAACACTAAAAAATATTTTTCAATTTATTTTTTATTGCACTATCAAATATCAAAAATTAATTAACTTTTTTTAAAATTACTTTTTTAAAATTTATTTAAAAAAAAATCATTTTCCATCAAACAAATAAAAAAACTATATTACTGATCCAGAACAGCAGCCACAACTTAAGAGAGAAGGGAAAGGGAAACTTGCAGGTACTCTCTCTTTCTTATCTCCTGTTTACTTTGGTTCCAGCTGTTGTCTTGTTGTCTTTGTTGATGATCACTTAGATTAAACCACTGTTAGTGATTACTTGTTCATCATCTCATCTTATCATGCCACTCAAAAAATTATAAACTAACAAATTCACCTCCGTGGGCTTTGTAAGGATTACAAGATGTGTGCTTTCTAAATAATTAAGGCTTACATAGCCAGATGGGGATCCTTATGACGTTGCTTTCCTGCTCCATCTGTGCTTCTAAATGTGTGGTGGCAAGTGCGGATAACATATGTACAGATATTTCTCTGAAAGGGGCTGGGGGAGTTGATTGCTGTTATAAAGAAAAAGTAGGATAATGATATATAAATACATCAGCTAATTGCTGTGCTATCGATCTTGAATTATCGACATTCATCCTGCAACTTTGTTTCTTTGCTAGTCTCGAAATGGCTTCTGGAAAATATCAAGAATCCTCATTTTCACGGTTCTCTAGTTGTAAATATCAAGTGTTCTTGAGTTTTAGAGGTCAAGACACCCGCAAGAACTTTACCGATCACCCCTCCACAGCCCTGGTTCAAGCAGGGATTCACACATTTAGAGACGATGATGAAATTGGGAGAGGAGAAAATATTAAGTCAGAGCTCCAGCAGGCAATACAACAATAAAAAATATCGATAATCGTGTTCTCCAAAGCATATGCTTCGTCGCGGTGGTGCCTGGATGAACTTGTAATGATCATGGAACGTAAGAGGAATACTGACTGCATAATTTTGCCGGTCTTCTATGATGTGGATCCGTCTGAAGTCAGAAATCAAACAGGGAGCTTTGCTGCAGCATTTGTGGATCATGAAAAGCGCTTCAAGAAGGAGATGGAGCAAGTGAATGGGTGGAGGATTGCTTTGAAGGAAGTTGCAGATTTAGAAGGAATGGTTTTAGGAGATGGGTAAGTTGTATTTCTTGATGAAACTACACATAACATAATACTAGAATGCTAGTTCTGAACTCTTAATTTTTTCAGGTTTGTAGTCAAGCATTTAGACGATAAGTGATAATACTACTACAATTTAGGGAAACTACAACACTCCCAACTCAGAGAACATACAAGGAAAATAAAAATAAAAGATACTTTTTTCTCTTTTTTTTCCTTGACTACCTGAAAAAGCAAAGATTTCTACATTATTCCTTTTTTGGTTTTAATATGTGGTGATAACATAGCTGCAAAAGTAGCAATCCATCATTGACGCGCATCCTGGTTTGATTTCTTTTTTCCAGGATGCTAAGATTTTGAAACTTTACGGAGAGAATTATACATTACATTTTTCTTTCTGATGCAGTTATGAGGCACAGGTTGTCCAATCTATCGTGGAGAAGGTAGGAGCAACAATAAGAGTTCTTCTGCAACATAATTCGCCCTTGATCTTTATAAATTTGAAGGCAGGAGCTTTCTATCAAATGTTAGAGAAAGGTCAAACGAATCCAATGGTGTAGTTTGTCTGCAGAGGGAACTTCTTTCTGATATCCTAAACAAGACTGCTGATGAGATAAATGATGTCGATGAAGGGATTATAAAGATTAAGGGTGCATTCTGTTGCAGAAGAACTCTTATTGTTCTCGATGATGTAGACAAATGGTACCAATTCAATGCAATTGTTGGCATGCAAAATTGGCTTTTCCAAGGAAGTAAAATCATTGTAAGTAGAAATAAGGCTTCGATTGTAGCTAATGGTGAGTGTGTCAAGTGCAAAGTTGAACCTCTAGATAACAAAAAATCACTTGAGCTTTTCAGTTGGCATGCCTTTGGATGCCCAGTTGAAGATTTTTTAGAGGACTCTTGGAAAATAGTATGTCATTGTAATGGACTTCCATTGGCCCTACGTGTTATTGATTCCGCATTTTCAAGTTCAAAAGGTTCTTGCAACAAGTTACGACTCTCTTGATGATGATAATCAGAAGAACTTCTTTCTTGATATTGCTTGTTTCTTCAATAGAATGGATTACAATTATGCAGTTAGGATACTAGATGGACTCGGTATAGGTGCAAGATTTAGAATTGATAATCTCATTAATAGATGTCTAGTAGAAATTGTCAAAATAAAAAATGATAAAAAGTTATGGATGTATCAACTCATAAGAGATATGAGAAGGGAAATTGCTCGTCAAGAATCACCCAAATGTCAAAGAGTATGGCATCACATGGAAGCCTTTACAGTATTGAAAGAAACAAGTGTAAGCATCAAGTGTAAGTATCTAGTTTTGTTTACAACTAAATGTAATTGTTTTTGCAGACTCTTCCAAATTTGGAAATTCTTGATCTGCGTGGCTCGCATGACCTCATCAGATCCCCAGGCCTGGAAAAGATAATACTTGAAAACTGCATCCATTTAGTCCTGAATCTATTGGTGATTTACATTGTCTCGTGATCTTAAATATGAAGAATTGTAAAAGTCTTGTGGAACTTCCAAAAGAAATGAGTAGATTGAATTCACTTGAAGAGCTTGTTTTGTGTGGTTGCTCAAAACTTGAGAGCTTGAATATGGATTTAGAGCATCATCAGCGACGCAGGTTGCATCAAAGTGATAGAATTGTTGCAAGCACATCTTACATTACATCTCTTCCATTGAAGCTATTCTTTCCCTGCAGGGTTTCAAAAATGAAAAATTCCAGATTTACCTCGTTTACATTGCCATACTCTTTGACGACACTAAATTTTAGTAGAACTCCAATTTGTTTTCTTCCACCAAGCATTAAGGACATTGGTACACTCAATTACCTTTCATTAGCGGAATGCAAAATGCTTCAAACGCTCCTAGAGCTTCCATCCAATTTGGTTGGGTTAGACGTGCCCTATTGTTATTCGCTGCAAAGAATTGCAAATCTGATCCCTTTTACCATAGCTCGTGATTGTGATCAATTAGTTCACATCCAAGATTTGATTAAGCTAGAATTAATCCAAAAGGTTGACTCACACTTGTTGAGAATAATGGAAATGGTCAGCGTTCAAATGCAGACATGGAGATTTCAGGTCCTCCCTCGCCCATTTTACTGTATTTCAACTCTACATTTTTGTACTTCTTGGATATTTAGAAAATTTTCCCTTTGCTCATTTTATAATTTCTGCTTTGATGGAACAGAGAGAACTTCAGGGAAACAGATTCAATGCTGTCCTTGAATATGATGAAAATGAGATGTTGGGGTTTTATGAGGAGGAAGGGCTAATTCAGAAAGAGTTTGAAGAGCATTTGTCATTCAAAATATCCTCACCTGGTACACACCGGATATGTGGCTTTAATCTATTCACATGGTTTTCTGGTACGCCAGTATCCTATCCGTATCTTCATGTTTATCTTGAAATCAGGAACAATACCAAGGGTAGAGTCTGGGTTTTTTACCCCTCGATTTTTCCGATGGGCTTCACATGTCTAGCCTACCACACACCATCGAATGAATATTGGAGCAATCTTATGGAATATGAATCCCAGTGGAGCTTTGTGGCCACGTGATTAGCTGTAGCTAGATTATTTACATGAACTGTATTACTAGCAGGGCAAAGTTTTTTTTCAATGTGAAAAAGATGTTAAGGTGATGTTAGTGTTTTTTTAAAAAAATAAAAATGAAAGACTCATTTTATTAACTTGATTTAGTTCAATATTTAATTTAATAATATAATTAAAAAAAATAGACAATAACAGTAAACAAATCAAACTACGGAAAAAATTCGCAATGAACAACTAAAAAAAAAAGTTTGCCAATATTATAGAAATATATCATCCTAGTATTTGATAACGAGGCAAAAACATCAAATGAGAATGCAACAACCTTAAAAATAAAATGAAACTCAATTCTAAACAATCAAATGTTAAAGGATAAAATTAAAAAAAAAATCAAATTAAAAAAGAACAAAAAAAATGACCTGAGTCTACCCAAGTCAGCTTGCTAAATATATAACCTGATCCTGAGATCAAGAAAATCTTATAGGAAAAAAAAAAAAAAACAACAACAAAGCTCAAATCTTTGATAATTCAATGTTGAAGGACAAAACCAAGAAAAAAATCCAATCTAAAATGGAAAAAACAAAAAGATTTGTGTTAACCCACTAACACTACGACTCAAGACATGAGATTAAAATAAACATAAAAAAAAAAAACTCATGAAATTCAACTCCCAACCAACCCAACGTTGAAAGATGATTTTTTTAGAAGAAATAAAATTCAGTTTTAAAAAAGAACCTAAAAAATAAAACAAAGTCAACTTGAGCTAATCTTCAAAACTTGTTGTTCAGATTATGAAATTGTAACTAATCTCATAAAAGATAAACCTATAAAAATAATGAAATTAAATCCCCAATCAATAAAATTTTGAGGGATAGAATTGAAAAAATAATCAACCAAAAAATAATGAGAAACAAAACAAATAGTAATCAGAAAAATAAGGACCAAATTGTACATAAAAATAAAATAAAATGTTGATGGACAAAATTGAAAAACAAACTCAATTAAAAAATGATAAAAAAATAGCAATAAAAAAATAAAAATCATCAAATTTACATTGACATTGCAAGATCTTATGGAATATGAATCCCAATGATGCTTTCCACGTTTGAAAAAAATCAAATCTAAAAAAACAACAGAAAAACAAAAGACATGTGTTAATCAATTAAAATTATGACTCAAGACATGAGATTAAAATAAATCTCAAAATAAATTATGAAATTCAACCCCCAACCAACCCAATGTCGAAAATGATTTTTTAAAAAAAACTATTAGTTTTTAAAAATGATGTAAAAAAATAAAGTCGAGCTAATCTTCAATGCTTGTGGCCCGGATCATGAGATTGTAACTAACTTCATGAAAGGTAAACCCACAAAAATAACAAAATCAAATCCTCAATCAATAAAATGTTAAGGGATAAAATTGAAAAAATAATCAATAAAAAATAGTGAAAAACAAAACAAATAGTAATTAGAAAAATAAGGACCAAATTTTACATAAAAATAAAATAAAATGAAATAAAATAAAATGTTGATGGATAAAGTCGAAAAACAAAATCAATTAAGAAAATGATAAAAAAAAAAAAAATAACAATCAAATTTTCATTGACATTGCAAAATCTTTATATCAAGACAATCAAAACAAACTATCAAATTAAATCATAAATAAAGTCAATGAAAATATGTCAAATTGAAAAAGAAAGTCGAGAGACCAAAATAAAAAAGGGTACATGAACTTCTTCTGTAACAATGCAAATCAGTCCTTGATTTTGAAAAAAGAGGGACTTAGCATTTGTTCAAGATTCGTATTTGATCCTTAAGCTCTAATTATTGTAAATTAATTGAATTGAATTTGTTTTGCAAAACCAAGAATTAACCAAGAGATGCAACATTTTCTCAACACCACGAGATCCCCATACGCACGCATGAAAAGCAAAACACCAAGATCAAACACAAATTTTGTAGGACCAAATTAGAAAACAAAGAAATTGAGGGTCAAAGTGTAAAACATTCCGAGAAAAAAAAAAGAAGAAGAAGAAGAAGATGCATTGTTCGTGCATCTCCTCTCATGGCACGGTTAAACACCGAGGCCTTTTAGAGTGTCTTTTTTATATAGTTATAATTATAATTATAAAAGGTGTAGCAGCTGAAGGGCAATGGCAAACTCATATGACAGAAACTTGAGGGCTTTGCTTCCAATCTTACATTTCTTGCATTTATCAGTGAAGACCACAAAACAATCAGAAAGCAACTGGTATTTAGGAGCTGGTTCTGAAGGTGAATCCACACGATCATTAATTTGAGCTTGGTGAGCCACACTCACGAAGAAGCATGGCCATGCTACTAAAAAATTGGCCAAGAAAGAATTTAAGGAAGAGAAATTATATGTGTATTCTTCGGATCCGACATGGCATCTGACCTGGGTGAAGGGCTCGGGTTATTAGGCCAACGGGTTAGCCCGAGTCTATTATAATGGTTTGATCTAACTAGTTACTCGAACTTGGTTTGATCAATGTAAAAATAAGGTTAGACTCTGAATAATTAATTTGTCAAGTTTCGAGCTAATTATAACTGTCATGTTTATATGTCCCCTCCTACCTCCTAAAGAAGTTGACTCCCACCTTTGTTATATAAAGAAAGGGATGGGAAGAAGGCATGAAGCATCCATTACTTGCAATTCAAAAAAGACAAGAAGGCATGAAGCATCCATTACTTACAATTCAAAAGGCAATTAAAAAAATCAAATGAGTGTAGCATAATTAATCAGCTCCTATGTTTCTTTTTCAAGTTATCAGCTACACAAATCTTAAAATCATTAAATATTTACATGATTAATAATTTTAGAATCTTAAATTATTAATCAAGACACGTATAAATTAGCCTGAATACTCACTAAAAATTTATATAATTTTTAACTTTAGGGTATTGTAAAAAAATTGACTCCCATCTTCATTATATAAAGACAAGGACTGGAAGAAGATCCTTGAAGAAAAAAAGAAAAAAAAAAAGACAACAAGGCATGAAGCATCCACTACTTACAATTCAAAAGGCAATTAGGAAAAACAATGCTCAAAAAGCTAAATTCATATTACATTATGGGTCCATCGTTCGTTCATCTCTAGTTTACTTCTGATATTAATTTTTTGCAGCTCTCTCGACAATTTCTCCAGGCAGTCCCCTCACAATATTGAAAGCTCGCAAACTTTTAATTAAACTAAAGTTAGTTTACAATTTTAATAATTGATCTTCTTTTAGTCTTAATGGTAAATGTCGAGCTGTTGCTCTTCAAAACTCATAAGCTCTCAACATTCAAACATGTTATTTTCAAGAAATCATTCTCTAACCACCATTCTTTTTACAACTCAAACCTTCAATAATAATAATTTAAGAAATAAACTCCCTTGTTAATCATATGAAACCTTCTTGGCAAAAAATATTTGGAATGAATATAAATTCATAGGTAATCAAAAGAAAATTGTACTACACTTAACTTTTATTGGAGAAAAACATTTCTTATTCGAATCTAACCACTTATATTTTTCAATTTATATATAAATATGTGATTATTCAATTTATATATAAATAAATGATTGATTAAAGATTTTTTGAGTTGATAAACTCTTTCCCCTTATTTACTTTTTAAATACAATTGTTAAAATATAGATCGTGTAAAAATATATATTCATGTTATATATAAAAACAAAGGAGCTTTCACTAAAATTATTGTATTTATTATATAATAAGATATTAATATTTATTTTATTAATATAGATATTCGGTTAATTTACATGTATCTGATCATATAAACCTTAAAATTAATGAATATATAAATATTAAGTGGCTAATTATAAATATTTAATATGCAAGAGCACGACATGGGCAATATTTATGAATGCTTATTGCAATATTCAAACAAATTGACAGATTTATTCCGAATAATGTTGTAGGCACAAGTGAGAATATGCTTGAGAAATATGTTTTCCTCTTGGTCCCAACTCTTCTTTCATTTCCATCAGAACATGACACGTGTGCTGTTCTTCTCAATGAAGGAAGGCCCAATGTACAGAGCAGGCAGGAGATAACGATGAAAAGCAGACTCATGCTATGATGTGGCCATGGCATGCATGCTAGCAAGAAGCAAAACGATGCATGCTTCCTCCATACTCATAAGACAACAAAGGTTTTTGAACCACGAGATAGTAAAGCCATCACTATTTATGCGCATGTGCTAGGCGAGGCAGTCCTGTTGTTTTTGTAAAATTGTACTCGGATTTTAAAAAAAATCATACACTCGATTTTTTTTAAAATGATTTTGTGTTTTTTAATCATACACTCAAATTTAAAATTGTACTTGCATTTCTAAACACGTCCGAATGCATTTCTAAAGACATCCTAAGAGTATCTCTGGTGTGTTAAATAAAAAACTAAAAAAAAAGAGTAATTTAACTTTCAAAGAATGCTAAATAAAAATCTTTTATAAAAATATTATTTCTATATATTTTATAAAATTTATAAAAACTTTACAAAACAATATTTATTGTAATAATACTTTTTTTACTAGTTTTTATTAAAAATCCATGCTTTTTTTTTTGTTTGTTTTTCATAAAACTATCTTATTTTATAAGTTATGTTATAGATTTGATAAATTCATCCAAATTAAATAAATAAATGTTTTTTTAATAATTTTTTTAATTTCATCTTGAGTTAATAGATAATTATCTATACTATTTTTAAAATGCAAAGTCAACCTGTTAAAATAATTATATATTAAATTTATTAAAATATTATTAACTTTTCTAAATAACTTTTTATTATTGGAGTATATATAAATAATAAAAAAATAAAGTCTCGCCTTCCAAATGCTCTAAACAAAATAAACAAATCCCACACAAGAAAAGTGAACAAACTTTCAAAGGTAGTAACTTTTTAATTAACTAATCGCATCTGGTAAAACAAAAAACTAATTGTATATGTGAATTGGTGAGAAAAATAAATTCTTTGTTTATACAAGGAAAAATACAGAGAATACACTGAAAAGTACATCTAAATCAAACTTAATATTGCTATTAATTAATAATTTACAGAAAAAAATAATAATTAGAGGGTCAATTAATTACAAACTCTAATAAACTTTTTTTGTGAAGAGGCTACGTAAATTGAAAAGATTACCACCATTTCCAACATTAGTAGTGCTACTACCACCACAATCATCGCCAGCGCTTTTGGTTGCGCCACCGTCACTGCCGTCAGCACCGCGGACACCGCTTCTGCAACTCAAATGATTTCTATACCCGATACAAACGGGGACATTTATATTCAAAACCTTTGCTCTAGCACCATAAGTGCTGCCATTGACATTGGCTGTATTTTTACTGCGGCGAGGCTCGGTAACTTCTTTTTTACTGCTCGATTTCTCACCACTCCGAACCACAGGCTCAGGGAAGCTACTCTTCGTACCCGAACCACCTCCACGTCGAACCTGCCACACTGGGCTGCTCCGACTCAAATGGACTCCGGGTCGACCCGGGCTACTTGGCCATGACTTTCTTGATTTGGATTCCCCTGCCGAATTACTCCTCGAGCAAGGGGCACTACTTACCTTCCGGGTTCCGGGAGCCCCGGGAAACAACTTGGGTCGGGTCACACTGTTCCCTTCGGATCTACTACGTGAAAACGGCCATATGTTGATATTCAACTCAGCTGAACTCGCTCCATTTTGACTCCTTTTCTCTCTCTTTTTATCCTTGTCCTTGTCCTTATCTTTCTCTTCTTGTTTCTTGGCAGCTGTTGAAGTTTTCTTGTCACCTTTCTTGAATATCATATCTTTCCATCTCTTGGAACTGCTTGTTGGCTCCATGGTTATGCTTGCTGGCGAGATTTCGGGTTCAGGGTCAGGTTGGGAGATGGGAGGTTCGGCTTCGGTTGAGTCAGGGTCAGGATCAGGCGGATGGTTGTTGTTGTTGTTGTTGTTGTTGTTGGGGTGGTGGAGGAGGTAGAGAGGGAGGAGGACACCATCAACAAAGAGTTCATCAGCTGTAACAAGATTTGGTTGAGGGAAAGATGGGTTTTGGACCATCCAGAACTCGAATTCGGGTGGTGAGTTTGAATCACTGCTTGCTCTCCTTCTTCTACTGCTGCATGGAGAGAGGATTACTTGAGGTTCTTTAATGGATATTCTTTGTGGGCTATCCATATTGTTGGATAATGAAAGGGAGAGAAGGGAGGTTTGTTTTTGAGAGGAGAGGAAGTGTGGGGGAAGTTTCTCTGTTTTCTTGGGACTGAGCTTGGTTCAGAGTTCAGTTCAGCTTGACCCTACAAGAGCTATAAACAAAGGAGAATGAGTTAATAAAAATGAAGATATGGGAGGGTTAAGAGGTTGGGTCCATTATATATGCAACCATGTAATAAGAAATTATAAAATTATAAGAAATTATATATGCAACCTTTAGTTTCTACAGGAACAACTGCATAATATATTCTCAGTGTTATTAAACTTAGCTGGGAAGACTTCGGTAATGTTTGTTTGTGTGTTTATAAAGTATTTTTGAAAAACAAATTTTTTTTTTAATTTAATATTTTTTAGTATTTTTATATCATTTTAATGTGTTAATATTAAAAATAATTTTTAAAAAATAAAAATAAATATTATTTTAATATATTTCTAAACAAAAATCATTTTAAAAAATAATTACTATCATATTTTTAAATACCCTTTTAGTTCACTTGGAGTTTGACCAAATTTGAATTTCAAATAACTAGATAGGAGTTGACATTATTTAAGTTTAAGAGACTCAACAAATCAAAATATAATCAAAATAATAGTTAATTTTAAAAAAAAAACATCATTTTAACTTTTAATTTATTTTTATTAAAATATATATTTTTTAATTTATTTAAATTAATATGAATTAATTCATTTAACCTATAAACTTTAGCCTATTGAGTCATGTAACTTTGGTTTTTTTTTTTTATGGTCAAATTAAGTTCATGTAAACTATTTACATCAGTTTTAAGAAGTTAATAAAAACCATAGTACTATGATTGCGAGGTTCAAATTTTAGATTTAATGATAAGATTATTCCGGTACCATAGTTTTCATATACTTGCCTTCATATCTCCCAATCATATCTTCATCAAACCATTTATAATTTTATATACAAGGATTGATGTATATCATGAAAATTTATTACAAGATCATTTTCTTAATTTGAATTCTGAGCACGTGGCTCCATCAAATCTACTTGCCTTCATAGTAAGAGATTATTTAGTTAATAATTAAGGATATTGCTTGTATCTAGCTAGCCATTTTTGTGCGCGTTGAGTTAGTTAATGCTTTCTGTCTAAATCATGACAACTGTAGATGTCATGAGAGGTCATAATTATCATCATATACTCTTTTTTTTCTTTTTCTTTTTTTACCTCAAATGAAAATATCCATTGTTTTTCATTGATTTTGATTGTAGAATAAAAAAGGTATCATTCTACTGTGTTTGTGGCTTGGTACTGTCATTTTCTCATCAGATTCATGCCGCCTCTTCGTTTAGATCTAAATCTTAGACAAAATGAGGGTTGACATCTTGCATTATCTTTTATAATAATATAAATTATATTTTAATATTTTATTTAAAAATTTAAACTTTTAAATTGAATTGTTTTTTTAACATGGTATCAAATTCTTAATGACCAAGCGGTCACAAGTTCGAATCTTACTATTTTTATTTATTGAATAAAAATTAAACACAAAATAATGTAGATATGTACAAGTTTCAAGCTTAAAGAATTTTAATTTAAATAAATATGTTAGAGAATAATATAAATCATATCTTGTGACATCATCTAAAAATTTAAGTTTTTGGGTTGAGATAGTTCATTGACACTATTTCCTCTTCTATGTATACACATAGTGTTACTTCTTGATTATATATTTGAACAAAAAAATACAATTTATATGTTTTTTTTAACGGTTTTCAATGTTTCAAAAGTTTTTTTATATATATTTAAAACCATCCAAAAAATCTAAAAAATATATAAATTTAAAAGTGTTTTTACTCCAACTACAATAAAAATTTGAAGATGCTAACTTCAAGATATAAATTCAGAAATCAATTAAAATAAGCAATCATCAATCACCTCCTGGACTCTTGAAAATAATATATAAAACATAATTCAAAATCAAGGTTATAGATTTAGCAGGTTAGTTACAAAATGATTTAAGTTAATATTTTAGAAAAAAAAAACGTCCAAAACAACTTTGTTTTCAAAAAAAAAATTAAAATAAAATTAAAATAATTTTATTTAAAAAATAAATTAATAGGATCTCATCAAGATGTTAACTACATCATTTAGATTGCATATTAACATAGTTAATTAACTCAAATTGAGTTTCATAACAGAATTATAAGAATTTTAAAGCATTTAAAGGATATCATTACAAATATATTAATAAACAAAAATTTTTTAGGTTTTTTTTTATTTGAAAACACAGTATAAATCATATATTTTTTGGCCCCGAAGGTGGCTTTCTATTGAGATTTGTAAAAGTCCCTGTTTTGGAAGTGATTACGTGATGATCATCAAGTGCTCCGTAGAAAGACATTACAACGGACACCGTGGCAGTAATGGGAGTCAGAATGGGACCCACTTTGTTTCAAAAAAAATCTTGACCATCCAATGGACTGAAGTCTAAAGGGGAAGTATAAGACCTACGGCTCGAAACACCCATGGGGTTTGAATTCAAATCCTAAAGACCTGGCAGCTGATGATTCGTACATCCAACTTAGTTGAAGTTTTAAATTAAATTTAGTGACATTAACGTTAAAATATAATTTAACTTACAGAAAATAATATTATTTTATTTATTTAAAAAAAAATTCTTAAAATAATATTTTTTTTTATCAATTTGTTAATTTAATGCCTATTTAGAATTGTGGTTATGTATATTTTTCAAAGTGTTTTTCATACTGAAATACATTAAAATGATGTTTTTTTATTTTTAAAATATTATTTTTAAGATTAGCGTATAAAATCAATCCAAAACATAAAAAAAAAAATTCATTCATTCTTAATATAAAAGTTTGAGGAATGCTGTTCTTGATAGTTAATATTTAAACTTTTTTATTCAATGAATAATAAATAGAATATTAAGACAATAGAAACTTGATGATATGTAAATAGGTACTACAATATAACCCAATTGGCATGCAATGCATTATTTCCCTCTAAAACAAAAATATAAATCAGTTATTTTGATGGAGATTAAAATAATGTTTGGGAGTTTGGTTGTGGTTATTTTTCAAATGTTTTTTATTTGAAAATATATCAAAATAATATTTTTTTATTTTTAAAAAATTATTTTTTATATCATTTCATCAAAATAATCTAAAAACATAAAAAATATATTAATTTAAAATAAAAAAATTTCAAAATTAATTTAAAATAAAAAACAAAAAAACAAAGAGGAACTCAGGTCTTATTTCTAATAGTCATGGATATGCCATAGCCATACAAGTAGACACCACTCTCTCAACTTCACTTCTTCCCAAGAAAAAGAATCTAAAAGTCTTAGCTTCAAGATTACACATCAATTAAATATACACTATGTCAAGATGCTTGCCACCCACCAACGTACAGTTGTCCTTCATGAAGTTCTCGATTGGTTTAGATAAATGCATGAGCCATTGTCTCATATTATTCATCTTTGTTCGCATAGAAACCTCCAGCATACTACATGTGATGCATTGCGAAATGGACAAATTCTTACAATCTTCATTTCTCCCACAAGAACATCAACTATACATGCATCAAGATAGATTTGAAAGTGAGTGAAGCCTTCATGTCAAATGCTCAAGTGCACGTATTATAGCTGATTATACCATATGATCTCTTATCTTTACAATAATGCACATCGATCTAGCTAAACGACTAGTGAGCATGACAACGATTCATGGCAAGATGGGTTCCACAAGATATCAACTAAGGATTTGAACCATGTGATGGACATATATAAAATTAAGTCAAATGTATAAAAATATAATCCTTCACACGGTTGGCATCATGAAAGTATTGCTAAAAATCGAAGAAAGAAAGAAAGAAAAGGGGCGTGTAAGGTGACAGCGTGAGTGGACCCCTAGGGATGATGGGCTAGGTGGTTGGCTTGTGAGCTCGTAGGAGCGACGGTGAGCTGGTAGGGCACTTGGAATCCAACAAGCAAGGATGATCGGAGAAGAGAAGAGATGTTTGCATGGTAGATACGGGCTTAATTTTTATGTGTTGTTGATGAGGTTTGTTTTTAGGGAAAATGATCAGTCATGTGCATGCAAAAACAAGCATTATTTCATCAACCATTTTGGGTCCCATTCACACTCGCACAGCATACCCCTTCACTCATTCTTCCACCTTGACAGCAACTGCCCCATGGCTTTTTGGAGGTAGCTGTTGTTTTAGCCTGTAAATTGCAATGCCTTCTTGGCCTAATCAATGATCATCTGCTCACTGGTTAAAGTTTGGCAAGTTAATTCCAGATAATACCTTAAAGTTCATCACCAGCTACCGTCTGTTTTCTTGAAACACAACCTGGACTAGATCCCGAATCAACTGGTCTAGTAAGATTAGGTTAAATTGTATTTATGTGACTGTTGGATCGGATGTGATCTAGATAAACAGTGCAGAAATCACTGTATCTGTTTCTGAACGGGCAGTGCCGGAAGCATTGAGGAAGATGCTGTGTGGAAAATGCCAAAGGGATGCGTAAGATCAAAGAATGTACTTAATGTTCGAAAAACTTAATGGCAGTGAGTGAGTCTGTCTTGGTATTTGTATTATTGTATGTTTGATTATTGAGGAGGATGCAGTTGGTGCCTCATCACTGCCTCCCAAAAGTGCATTTCAAAAACCTACAAAAAGAGAGACTGCACCATGTGGGCTTGTGGCCATTTGGTACGAAATTTCTTGACACTCTGTTCAACCATCAAGAACTTGGAAAAGAAAAAAAAAAGGATATTGTTTTTCTTTTTTATTTTAACGTCAAGTCTAATAACTGCCAGCTTTATAGCATCAATACCAGTCTCTTTTTCAGGGCGGGTTTATCTCGCATAAATATTTCTAAAACAAGATCACATGTATGAAGTTTTTTTTAGAACGTTTGGTTAGTAACAAAGTAAAAAATATAATAGACTAGGTTGGCAAACCTTAAACTGAGTTAGGATTTTTCAAAGTTGGCCTTGTGTGTTTTTGAGAAATTTTTATTAAAATTTTGTTTAGTATTATGGTGTAACCTGTGTTTTATCCTAACTATAAATTTAAAAATGTTTGATTAATCAACACACATATTATAATTTTGCATAGTTCCATTAAAAACTTTCTTTTAAAACTTTGGTTGAGAAAAACTACTATTTTAATCAACACACCAAGTTCTCTATCATAATATAAAACTCTCTGTTTTTTAAGTTAGTCAATCATAAAAGGAAGACAATGTATAGCGAATGTATGTTGAGATTATTATGTATAGTTATGTTTGATATGGTCTTATGTGTTGTTATTTGTTGGCTTGAGATATTTATACGCCTTGTCACATTAAATTACCTTGTAGAACATGAATTTTTTTTTTTTTTTATGGTAGCCTTTGATGAGACAAATAGATTACCACACTAATAATTCTTACTTAGGAGGTTGTGGCATTGCATTGACAAGACATAGCTCCACACGTTACAAGGTTGTAGTGTTATGCTGACACCTTGGAGGTCGTAACAGTGCAAGTGTAAGCATTTGTTTGACGTGCCATCTATTCGATCAGGCCAGGTTTGGGTTCTAAAAAGCTATCTTGTCTTGGTGTGGCGCACCTAGAAAGGGGTTGGGTCTAAAGTCCAAACAACATGCTAAGTCATGGCCAACAACCAACAACTTGGTTGTCCACTATTTATTGTTCGACCATGACATAAGCAATCTAGTGAACAACAAAGTCGCTTGTTGTTTGTTGCTGGGCTAAGGCCCAAACATGATAATTGTTTACTATTTTCTTTTTGTATCATTAACAATGATAGTAAAATAATGATGATGATGTCGAGTTATAATGAAAAAACAATTATAACAAGTGTTAATGATGGTAATTATGGTAGTATTTGCGAGGGTGAAGATATAGGTGGATGTAATGGTGATGGTGAGATGATGGGTGAGTTTATTTTGCATAAATATTTTATAAATAAAAAAATTACATATAATTTATTTTAAAAAAAATTAGAATGTTTGGTAAGTAACAGAGTAAAAAAAAATATAATTGACGAAATAAAAAAAACTTCAAACTGAGTTGGGTCTTTCCATGTGTTGGCCTTATGGATTCTTGAAATTTTTTTATGAAAGCTCCATTTGGTGTTATGATGTGATTTGCATTTTACCCCAACTATAGATTTTAAAGTTTTAGTTAATCAACACACATCATAGTTTTGTATAGATTCCACTAAAATCTCTTTTTTGAAACCTTGATATGATTTGTAGCTTTTCTAAAATTTATTTTTTGAAATCACAATCATAAAAACTATAACAATGCTAACACACACTAATTTGGGTTGAACTACTTCATAAACTCCTACAAAACAAGTTTTTTATCAGAATAGAAGACACTTCAATACTTAAATTAGTCAATCATAAATGAAAAATAATGTATAACAAATGTATATTGTGATTATTGTGTGAAGTTTTCATTTGTGGTAGCCATAAGAGTAGTGGTAAAAGTTGTGACAGGAAAATAATGTTTATTAAAATTGTTAAATATTATTATAAATAAATTATTATTAGATTAGGTTGGAAAAACCTTAAACTTAGTTAGGATTTTTCAAAGTTTGCCTTGTGTGTTTTTGAGAAATTTTTATTAAAATTTTGTTTAGTATTGTGGTGTGATTTGTGTTTTACTCCAACTATAAATTTAAAAATATTTGATTAATCAACACGCATATAATCTTACATGGATCCAATTAAAAACTTTCTTTTAAAACTTTGGTTGAGAAAAACTACAATTTTAATCAATACACACGAACTCCTACCAAACAAGTTCTCTATTATAATATAAAACTCTATGATGTTTAAGTTAGTCAACCATAAAAGGAAGACAATGTATAGCGAAGGTATGTTGAGATTATTATGTATAGTTATGTTTGATATAGTCTTGTGTATTTTTATTTGTTGGCTTGAGATATTTATACACCTCGTCACATTAAATTACCTTGTAGAACATGAATTTTTCTTTTGTGGTAGCCTTTGATGAGACAAGTAGATGTGAGATAGCTATTGGTGAGAAAGATAGGTACTACACTAATAATTCCTGCCTAGGAGGTTGCGGCACTGCATTGACAAGACATAGCTCTACACGTTACGAGGTTATAGTGCCATGCTGACACCTTGGAGGTCGTAACAGTGCAAGCGTAAGCATTTGTTTGACGTGCCATCTATTCGGTCAGGCTCAGTTTGGGTTCCAAAAAGCTATCTTGTCTTGGTGTGGCCCACCTACAAAGGAGTCGGGCCTAAATTCCAAACAACATGCTATGCTATGGCCAACAACCAACAACTTGGTTGTCCACTATTTATTGTTTGACCACTACACAAACAATATAGTAAACAACAAAGTTGCTCGTTGTTTATTGCTGGGCTAAGGCCTAAACAAGATAACTGTTTACTACTTTCTTTTTGTATCATCAATAATGATAGTAAAATAATGATAACGGTGGTGGTGAGATGATGGGTGAGTTTATTTTGAATAAATATTTTATAAATAAAAAAATTACATATAAATTTATTTTTTAAAAAATTAGAATGTTTGGTAAGTAACAAAGTAAAAAAAAAATATAATTGACGAAATCAAAAAAACTTCAAATTGAGTTGGGCCTTTCCATGTTTAGCCTTGTGGATTCTTGAGAAATTTTTATTAAGGCTCCGTTTGGTATTGTGGTGCGGTTTACGTTTTACCCAAACTCTAGATTTTAAAATTTTTAGTTAATCAACACACATCATAGTTTTGTATAGATTCCACTAAAATTTCTTTTTTGAAACCTTGATATAATTTTTAGCTTTTCTAAAATTTATTTTTTAAAATCACAATTGTAAAAACTACAACAATGCTAAACACACACTAATTTGGGTTGGGCTACTTCATAAACTCCTACAAAACAAGTTTTCTATCATAATAAAAGACCCTTCAATGCTCAAGTTAGTCAATCACAAATGAAAAATAATGTATAACAAAGGTATATTGTGATTATTGTTTAAAGTTTTCATATGTGGTAGCCACAAAGGTGATGGTAAAAATTGTGACGGGAAGATAATGTTTATTAAAATTATTAAATGATATTATAAACTAATTATTATTTATAAAATTTTACTAGCTGAAAATATCTTTAATATATAAATTAAAATTTAAAACTAATGATAAAACATTTAGGTTAATAAGTTTTCTAATAGAATATTTTCTTAAACAAAAACAAACGTATGAAAAATCAGAAAAATATTTGTCTATATAATATTTTATACAAATCAAATCTCTTATTAGTTTGGTAACATGTCATCTTCATCGATGTACTCTGAAAAGCTTTCTTGATTCTTGTCAAGTCATAGACTTAACGTGACAAGTTGATGAAAGATACAACACATACTTATATAGGTCATTAGGCAATAGGTAGGCCTAAAAAGCTTGTAGATGCTGCCATGGCCTCCAATCCCTGCACTCCCCCTTCTATGGTAAAAAGAAGAAGCAGAAAAGTCGATAAGATAGAACCTTAAAAGACTGCAATGGAAGGAAATATTTCGTATTTTATATAGCATCAGGAACAAAAAAAAAAACTTTTACCTTATTTAATTAGCACATTCTCAACCCAACTATTCTTGATAACAATTTGTTCAATCACGTACTCTGTGTTGTGTAATTTTTTTTAAAAATAAAAAACAAAATGCTATTAAACTTGTTTTAACTCATTTTCTTGTTTATAGTTCTATTATAAATTAGTCAAGTTAACTTTAATTAATTTAAAATAATATTTTATCATGATATTTTTATTTTTATTTTAAATTAAATTGAATTTTGATTAGATCATATATTGATCTATTAAATCAAGTAGGTGTGATTAGATTAATTTTTACTTAATTTAATTTGAAACTTGTTTTAGATAATTTTAAATCGGTGGATAAAAGACAAGCTTAATAACAATGCTTTTTAAAAAAAAACAAAAAAAAACTGAATTGTCGTTAATCATTGTTAATTAAAAATTAAAAATCAACAATTTATTGTGCTGTGAACAAATACCTTGATTTCACCCAAAGCAAGTGAGCTGCTATTGTGAAGTCAACTAATAAACGAAAGAACCGATCGTATTTTTGTATATGCTGTCTCAAAATATGACCCAACTCAGGGCAATAATGCAAGATGTACAAAGGGGATAAATAATAATAATAATAATAATAATTGTGGCATTGGAAAACCTCATGGCAGGCAGAGAGTCAGAGACAGCATGATCCTTGATGCTATAATGACAAAAAACACTTTGACATCTGAATTATGATGTACTAGAAAAAAGTATGAGAGGGTCTCTTTGCCTTGAATTATTGTTTGTGGCCCTTTATAAATCCTCAAACATTTGTAATTTAACCTTAACAAGTAGCTAGATCCCATGTTTCCTCACTTCTCACCTTGTATTCAAGTTCTAAGATCAATACTATAAAAAATGTATATATTTTGTAATCCACTAAACAGATGTAAAAGTGTGTTATTGAGTTTATTTGAAAATAAAATTAGCCTCATTGATGGATACAATGATATATAAATATATTTATTAATTGTTAAAAAAATACATTTTTACTTTATAAATTTACCTTTTTTAAAAATTAAATTTGAAACATGACTGATTATGTTCTTGAATTTACCATATGTTGCCTGAATATATAGTGTAAAAATTATTAGTGAATGATTGAGCTGGTGATAAAGTGGATTAGGATTAAAAAGTATGATTTCCATGTAGTTTTATATTCGACTTCCTCTACTCAATAATATTGCAGAACACAAAAGATATACATTATATTTTAAAAATTTTGAATAGTAGAACTTAACTCATTATGTTTTAAGTTTATTTTCTAGAATTATTAATTTGAGTTCTATAAATTTCAGAATTATTGGAGTTTTACGTAGTTGTTAATTTTAAAATCTGTAAGATTAGTTAAAGTATATGTAAGTTAGTTTAGATATCTATATTAATAATAATAAAAAATTATGTTTCATAAATCTTGTTGGGGGTGTAAAGACATGGAAGCAAGCTGAAATTTGATGGAGGCTGGCCTAAACAAAACTAGCAGTGCTTTATTTTGGTTCTTCGTTCTTTCTGTGAAGAAATCATTTCAAGCTATAATCTATGATCTGCAATCTTTCATGATTTAACATGTGCTTTTTTCGCTGGCCACATCATATTTATAATTGATTGTCATAGATTCAATCATAATTTCCAGCTGGTTAAACAATGATAACAATACTTTAAATTTGTAATTACAAAAAAAGAGAGGATGGTGAATTTCATATGTTGATTTGCTTATCATGTCACTTTTGATTCTTTATATATATATATCTTTGATAAAATAGCAATAGGGATCTTGAAGCCCTAAAATATTAAAATCTTTATAAAACTATGCCTCTAAAATTTCTTAATTAAATTTTAACCTAATCTAATTATTAGATAAAACATTATAGTTATTTTTGTCATAATAATAATTTAACCCTCATCCTTAAATTTTTAAGTTTGAACTTTATAACAAGTATTCAATATAATTTACTTTTTTAGACTAATATCATCTATACAGAAACTAATCTGAATTAATACACAAACCCATTTAAATAATACATATACAATAAGAAAAACATTAGAGTCAATATTTAATGTTGTTATTGTGATAATTTTTGTAATTATAATTTTAAAAAACAGGTTTTAAAAAATTACAAATTATATATTTTTTAAAACTTCTTGTTGGGCAAAAACAAAACCCTAATCACATTACAAAATAGAACCTTAATAACCTTTTCAAAAAAAAGCACTGAAAAAAACTCCATCATTTAAAAGAGATAGTAGTGGATATGCTCTGCATTTAAATGGTTACTACAAATGGAGAAATTATTGCTGTCACAACCATAACTGACGACCTGTTTGGAAACGCGTTTCCCAAAAACAATGTTTTCTTTTTTTCTTAATCTAATTTATGGAGGTTGGAAGAACAATAAGTCAGGCAGGTAAGAAGGTGGTGTTGGTGAAGGTAAAATCATACCAACACTAATAACCTCTGGCTCCGATGCCCGGAGCATGGAGTAACTATCACGACTGGAATTTGGGTGGACCCATGCACCAGTGTCATGGCTTTATGCCTCGAGCTCACGGTGGCCAATACACAGGTAATCTAGTCGGAAAGAGTACCATGGCCATGGCCATGGCCAATGATGAAGGTGAAGCTAAAACAAAAGCCATGATTATTGTACATCGGTAATGGTGATGACTATGTGGTTGGACCATGTGCTTCAGAGCACTAGACCTTGGGTTTCACTTCACCACTTCTCTCTCTCTCTCTTTCTCGATTATCACACTCTTTGACTTTGGTTTTGCTTATGGTTCTTGTCATTGTATAAAAAGGAGTTCTTTTACTCCTATTATCACTATCCCATGAGCATGTATATTCTTCCCTGAACCCATGAGCATGTATGCTTCCTATTTTTGTAGTATTTTTGTACTCTAGCCCAATAAAATATTTTAAAAATAATACAGTTTAGAAAATATTTTAAAAATAGCATCTAAATACGAAAAGTTGGACGAAAGTATTATTAGTGACTTTCTCAAATTATAGAATGGTCTGACATAATTTATAATTAAAAAAAAAAAGATACAGAAGAAGGGAAAAAAGAAAGATGAAAACTATTATTAGAAGTATATTAAAACTTTAATAACAACACTACCTACTAAAAGTACTAAAAGAACCTGATAAGATAAATTTAACAATACAAAAATATTATTTACGGTAAATGAAATAGATTATATAAATTGTTTAAAGATAGCAAGATTCACTTGTTTTTGAATAATTTATATGGCCCATTTTGATTATCTTTGATAACATTTTTTGGTATTGTTAAATTTATTTTGTCGAAATATTTTTGACAATATTAATATTGTCTTCATTAAAGTTTTAATATGTTTTCAAAATCTTTCTTTCTCTCTTTTTATTATATTTTTTTGTAAATTATGCCAATTCATTTTACAATTTGAAACCTGCAATTCTTTAAAATACTATTTTTAAAAATATTTTATGTACAAGGTTATTTTATTTTTTAAAATGCTTAATTAAAAATAAAATAAAAACTCTTTTTTTTGGGTGGTTATGATGTGATGCTTGTCCAGCACTGTTGTTGTTATTCTATTATTGTATGGCCTTTCACAATGATGTAAAGAAAACCGAAATTGTGACTATTCTCACATGCAAAAAACGTTTCTTGCACCTTCTGAAGTGAATTCCCTCAATTATTGCTCGAGACGAGGCTGGTATATATGAGCTATGGTGCTTGACTGCTTGGTGTGTACGTACGAATTAGAACAGATAAGAGATAGTGCTCTACTATTAAGCTAAGTCTATAAACTAAGATCATTTGCATCATATGTGTGCTATCAAGGACAACATTTTTTTTCCCCTAAAGAACTTCATATTAATGCAAGTACCTTTTCTTCTTCTTCTTCTTCTTCTTTTTTTATTTTTCCATACTACTGCCAGCAGCAAATCAATATTATAAAAATATCTAGTAGTTGTGCCAGACTTGCATTTGGATCTAGCATGATCCAAGTATTTGAGTTTGATAATTATATCAGGCTCATGTATTTTTTTTTAAATATAAGAATTCATTTATAATTATTTTAAAAATATAATTATTTTATATATTTATTTGTTTTTTTTAACCAAATATATTTTTATCTTTTCTATATTTCTTTCTTTTATTTTAGGACATTAACCACATCCATCCTTAAAATTCACTCAATTTTTTTTATTAATCTCTAATTTTAGTGAATAAATCATTTACAAAATTACACAAGTTAAAATATTTAAAAAAACAATCTTTTAAATATACAATATTTGCTTTCCTACAACATGATATATAAATTTAAAAGTTCAAAAGTTTTCTCTTGTGATTATATATTTCAGATTTTCATATATACTAATGTAGAATAAACTTTTCTTGCAACAAACTTTGACATTAAAATAAATCACTTAGAATTTAATATTTTTTTTATTTTTTTTTCTTCGAATATAACAAATTTATAAAATAAGTTGCATAAAATAAATTACAGTTAAATTCTACTGCATATGAATGAAAAATCTTACTTTAATGAAACAATTTTTGTTTTTACATTTCAATCATGTTGTTGAAAAATTTTAATTTTTTTGACCTAGGCGCTTAAATCTAGCACCCATTTCAAACCCAAACCTGGGTCTAGCATCAATCATGATTGCCAGACCGAAGCAAACAACAAACAAAAAAAAAATAATTTTGTACTTTAGTTGTCAGTTGTCAGCTGAGAGAGAAGAAAAAAAATACAAATAATCGATCACCAATAATAATTCATTCATGATATATCTACATGTGTTGCTCCACGTTGAAGAGCACGATTGCACACGATATATCTACATGTGTTGCTCCATGTTGAAGAGCACGATTGCACATCTAATCATATAACGGATGACCAGATTTAATCACTAGGAAGCGTCTCCACACCTCATTAATGGCCCACTCGTTGAAGGTGTGTGAAACAAGTGCCAACAACTTTTTGATTAAAAAATAAAAAAATATAATGTGAACATACTACAACATCCCATGATCCTCTTAATTATACAAAATATCTATGAAAAAAAAAACCAAAATACCGCAAAAGATAATTGTTTTGTATTTTATGAGGCCAAAAACATTATTTGTTTATACTTGAAAATAATAATAAAAAAAACTGAAATGGAAAAAAGTCGAAAAAACATTTATTCGCTCATGAAAAAATAATTGAAGCCATAAAAAAGTTGATTTCTATAGAAAAAGAAATAAAAAGGAAACGGCGGATAAAGAAGCAGGTCAGGATCCATAAAGGTGAGACATGTACATGAGATTTTCCAGTAACGTGTAAAGAGGAAATTGAAAAGCCAAACAAACAAAGCATGTGATTTATACATGGAACTTTTAGACAAGAAATCATAAAAAAAGTATAGAATAATAATAATAATTAAAAAAAAGGCAAAGAAAAATTTCTGTTTGAAAGCAAAAGTTTCAAATCCTTTTTGGGATCCTTTCTTTTTGTTTGATAGATAAAAAAAAAAGAGTGCTTAAAATCCCTTTCGGCTTTGTATGAAAAAGATTTGCTTCCTATCTTTAAAGAACATATTTTTAAAATCATCCACAAAACTTATATGAATTGATTCCAACAGTAACCCTAACCATCTAATCCAAAAAGAAAAGTAAAAACACTTTCGATGGACTCAAATTCATTACTATTGAAAAGAAAGAAACTAGCAGTTAGATACAAGTAGGACCAATATCATCTAAATAGAATTGCATTTCCTGTCAATTTCAGTTGATAAAGTACATGGAGTCATGGATGAAGATGAACATAACATTTGAATAAAATCAATCCTGCCATGATAAATGTTCTTGGAACATATGTTCATGTCAGCTTATCTTTTGCCACAATTGCAAGGCCTTGATCTTAAATGCATGTGTTTCTTCAATGACAACCATGATCGTGAAGATGGGGGCCAAAAGATTCACTACTATTTTGGCGAAGCCATAAAATTATTCACTTTTATGAAAGGAACCAGAAGGTTCAAACGTACAAGTTCAATTGATGGATGTAGATCTGAGTTTCCCAGGATTATCATCCAATAAACAAACAAAAAAGCCAGAACTCTCAAATCAGATAGCAGCAATGAAAACCAAAAAAAAAAAAAAAAGAGATCTCATGCCTGTCCCAAGAACTTGGCAGCTCTCTGAAGAGCATAAATTTGCACCTATCAATACACCTAAGCATCAGCTCCCAATTCCAATAGTAAAGTGTGGCTAATGGCATCTGATCCTGGGCCCTTGAATTGGATGGGACCTGAGATTGAATCAATAGAGTTAAAACACAATGGATAATCTTGGAGTGCATGTTTTACAAAGAACTTGGTGTAATGGAACTGGTATCATGTAAGCAAGCAAATTAAAGGCTACTGCTTGATAAATTTATGACTTACCAGGACTGATGTACCGATTCTTAAGTGCCCACTCATCCCTCAGGGATGCAAATTTTTTGAAAGGTGCACCTGAAATTTCATCGAGATTGTCAAATTTGCTGAACATGTTTCTAGGTTATATCCAAATTAATGATCAGTGCAAGCAACACATGCTATTAATTATTATACTTCTTCAGAACAAAGCAGAAGCTATTTATAATGAATGAAGCAGAGGCTACAGTTACTATCATTAGTCAGATGGAATTACACATTAAATAAAAAAGAGCAAAAGAGGATGCTTAAGAAAGAATTTATACCTTCAAGCTCTACCATTGCCTTCTTGATCACAGGCTTGAATTTACCTGGAAAAGAATAAAATACATTTGAATTTAAAAAACCTTTTTGTTGTGAGAGACAGAGAACTCAGGAAATGTCCCTAGACTGGTCCACAAAAAGTTCTCAGAACCTTTTGAAGCTTAAATTAGATCCATAATACAACATCCTAATGCAGCATGCTCTAACCCACAACATATTTTGTATCTTCAAACCAGGAAGTGAATGTATCTTGTCATCAATAGGGTGGTGCAAAACATGATAAAGAAAGAGAGCATACCATGTCTCCTTTCCACATCCATCAAAGAAGTCAATGCCGTCCCTCCAACTGTCCATTCTGCAACAGGAGCACCCAAATTCCCAACCTGTAGACATAACATTGTCAAATTAAGAAACTAAATCAGTAGTGCCAAAACTTTGATGTTACAAGAAGTCAAGAATAGCACAACCTTTTAGTAGTCTTAAACCACTCAGACAAAAGGCAAATACAGCTAGAAGGATAGAATCACTCACTGATGATATCAACCCAGTTTTTCCACTGTGAAGGAGAGCTCCTGCACCATATCCCAAAGCATAGCAGTATGTAGAATCAAAGTTTGTAGGCAAACCACATCTTCCTTCATACCTGAGCAGTACAAACCATGTATCAGAAAACCAACAACAAATCATGCACTAATCTTTCCATTACACTCCAGGATAGGAACAATGTCCAATGTCTTGTCACAGATCATGTAATATTGGACAGAGTAAATAGTGACTCATAATAGAGATGTGATTTTTAGTTAATAGTTATAATTACCCAAAGAAGTGGGACTGTCCTTTGAAATGGCCTTTGTATGAACCTTCTTGCTTCCTCTTCTCCAACTCAGTCTCAACCATTTGAATAAGCATTTTCTCGGTCTCAATTTTGGCAACCTGAAGGTAAAAGCAGAGTTATGAATAATGATGCCAGCTTAATTACAATGGTTGAAATCAGACATAAAATGGTATACATAACAAAATACCTGGACATTTCCATGTGGATCTCTTTCAAGCATCAATTGTTCTTGAATTGCTGGTGGTAAAAAATCGAAAAGCTGCAGAGATTGATTTGTGAGTTTCTTTTTCCATTGCCCACCTTCATCTACGACATCATGGGCCAAAACCTCATTCAGTTCTGCTATAAGCTGCTGAACCTGAAAAGAAACATCCAATAAACATGATAAATTGAATGGGGATAGCTGTAGAATCAAAATGAACAATGCATTCAAATAAAGAGAAAAATTGACATTGCCACTATAGTTACAAAAAGGTAAACATCCAATAAACATGATTTATTGAACGGGGATTGCTGTAGAATCAAAATGAACATTGTGTTCAAATAAAGGAAAAAATTGACATTGCCACTAAAGTTACAAAAAGGTAACTACCTCAGGAATGAAATCAATTAAACCTTCAGGAATAAGAATCACACCATAATTATATCCAAGATCAGAACGTTTACAGATTACATTTACTATGTAATCTGTAACATTTTTCAGCGTCAGTTTCTTAGCAGCAACCTGCAACAAGATAAAAGAGGGTAAGAGAACGTATATGGGAAGCTTTTCTGCAATGAACATAACTGAACAGTAGAAATTACAAAAATGATTGGCCCAAGAGCTTTCCTACACACAATGTCAACTTTCCCAGATCAGCTTGAGCATTAATTACTAATGAGTTAAGAAAGGGAATTACTTTGGAAGAGTCAACTAACAAAAAATGGGGATCATAATTAGATGCAACAAAGGAGGAAAACAAGGTACTTCAAACTTGACAAAGTCCAAAGCAGTCACCAACAATGGAACCATGTTTTTTTTTCCACAGAGAAGCACAACACATGATATACTGATAAATTACCAGTTAACAAACTCAACTGGTCAAATATTCAAAACTAAAGAAGCATATTAAAAGAAGACCTCTTCTCCAATGATGGTGATGTTCGGATGAGTTTGCAAGGCACACTCCAATGTAATGTGAGAAGCTGCACGTCCCATAAGCCGGACAACTGCAGGAAACACAGATTATGAGCAAGCTAACTTGGATAATCAGTAATGTGTATTAACATGCTTGAGCACATTGGAGCAAGTATGGAAAAAGCAAATTCCTGATAGCCCTTTGCAATTAAGACAGGATCAGTTCTCAGTTGTGTAGTTGCAAAGAAAATAAAGATATCTGGATAACAATTAAAATGTAACTACAGGGAAAATAGAGAAGTTAGTGGCAGTTCATGTTCTAGTGCTTGTTGAGGGAGAATGATAGGATGATTTAAATAGCCATCTGCACAATTCTATATCTGAGGACACTCATCAAATGCAATTAGCTAATATTAGTATTTATCTTCACTACGGATTCATTAAACAGATAATAGGAATTTATTTGAAAAAGAAAATCAAAGTACAAACTTACAGTGATAATATTTTCCAGTTGATCGAGCATCAACCATGACATTTCCAATCATTTCTGCATATATCTGCATGAACCACATATATTATTAATGTTCTATTGTGTGAAGCTGGTAACAAAAAGGATATCAAACTACTAATGGAATTAGGATTAATTGCAACCTCATCCCATTATAACAATATTGATAACACAGGCAAGATAAGGTGACAATACATGCTATAGAATCGTAAATGTCCAAAAATTGTTAAACAGAAATGCAAATTGCATACAAGCAATAATATGGCAACCAATTCAGTAGGGTCCAGCATAATACTGTCAGCAGTATTGCCTTTCACAATTAAATGTGCGGAAAAGATGTCAATGAAATGGGACAACTCAAGCATGGCGGGCAAGGCAGGTGTCAATGGAAAGTGCAAAGACTATCCCTGCACATACACACACAGGCACATATTTGTGTGTAAAAATATATTGCACAAACATGTATGCATAATGCATGCACATATACATACAATTTAAGACCATGAGTAGCAAAATTGAGATTCTACAAAATCCATAATTAAAGGGTCAAGCTTTGGGAAATTTGCATTAGTGTAATGAAAGTTGTGATATATTAACATTTTTAGGACAGTTAATTAAATGAAATATTTAAGGTTAAAAGTAACAAGTTTTCATGAAACGTTGAACTAGTGTTGCTCAATCATACTTGTAATCTGTAAGGTTTTTTATACAGAGATAAGATGCCGTGCTTCGAACAAGGAACTTCTATCCAACCACATACAATTTTCAAGCAAATTTTAATGAAAGACTACAATCAAGTAATTCCAACAACTAAATTCATAATGCATAACATAAGGAAAATCTGATATCTTAGCATTTTGATTCAAATAGGAAAGAATATTTATACTCACCTTGCAAGCAGTATCAAATCCAAAACTGGTAGGAACCTCCTTGCATTTCAAATCACCATCAATGGTTTTTGGGCATCCAATCACCCGAGTTTTCAAATTTTTACCCCTGATTGAATATTAAAGGAAACAAAAGTGATATCAACAAGACTAATGGTAGTTGAAAAACCAGTTTTCTTCTAATCCAGCAGCATTCCTATCCCAATTTGAAAAATAGTACAATAACAAACTTCCATCAAGGCATACCTGAAGTTTTCAGCAAGGAGGCAAGCATTTGTGTTTGAGTCATCCCCACCAATAACAACAAGCCCATCCAAGTCAAGTTTCTTAGCTGTTTCTTCGGCTTGTTTAAACTGCAATTCATTCCCATTTATCCTATCAAGTCTTACAAAAAAAAAAGAGAGAAAAAAGACTAGGAAAATATACAAAAAAGAAAGTCTCCACTACAAACAAGTTCAGAAATAGCTGCACCTGCTCAGGTGTTTCAATCTTGTCTCTTCCACTTGCAATCATATCAAAACCACCCTAACAAAAAGAAGTAACAACCAAATCAGAAATCACGTTCTGCTTAAGAAATATATGCACATTCAATAACTAAAGAAAACAATGTTTAAGATAACTTTCACATGGTACACCCTTCAAATTGCATTGATTATTTAATCTACCAAACATTACAGCCTAGTTAATAATTCAACATCTAAACCTTACTTACTAACTCAAAACAATCCCACATTCAAATAAAAACATAAAAAACCACAACTTTACCTGGTTTCTATAAGGATAGATATAATCAGCATTCAATTCAACATATTTGCACTTCATGATCCCAGCCGGACCTCCCCTAAATCCATACAACACACTTCCTTTCGCTCGATCCTGCAAATAATCTACACCGCCACCACAACCAACCAATCACAAACCACAAACCATACACAACAATATCAACTCATAAAAACAACAATCAGAACCATTAACATGGCTTACCGTAGATTCCAGAAATAACATTATGGCCACCAGGTGCTTGTCCACCGGACAAAACGACACCAATCCTCAACTTCTGATCTGAGCTCAAAGTATCCACATTGTTTGGCACCAACATTGCTGATGGCTGCCCAAAAATCTTCGGAAACAGCTTCGCTATCTCATCTGCCAAACACACCACAACAAAACCAAACAAAATCAAAACTTTAGAGATTAATTGATTAACCAAGAGTTTAGTTACTATAAATGATTGATCTAGGAGATTGGAGACAAAACAGACCAGGATTGCCGGCAGCGGAGCTAGGAGGACCGTCGACGATTTGGAAAGGGTTCTGGAGGACAGAAGGGAGAGGGAGTGCGTGATCAATGCGGCTAGATTGAACTTCGCTGTAAACGGAAGCGACGCGTCCAGTGGCCGGAGCGGAGTTGCCGGAAGATGCGGCGACGGCGCCATTGATTACAGAAGGGGGAGCCATCTTTGGTAGTTACACCTAACTACACTCCGTTTAGGTTCCTTTTGTTTTTACGTTGTAAGAGGGAGTGAGTGAGAGTGTGTTAAAAGGACCCTATACTTGTGTTTCGGTTCCGAATCATTGGAATCTCCGTCCCCAACATAGTCCTTTTATTTTTTATATGTTATCAATCAGCCCTTTTACTTATTTTTGTTGTTAAATTATAAATACTTGCACAAACATACATGCTCATAAACCAAAAATAATAAGGATTTCAAATCCATTCAAAAACATAATTATATATAGGAACCTGCCCATCTAAAATCAGTTAGTGGTCGGTGTCTATAAATAATTTATAAGTAAATAGGTTGAAGTAAAAGTGTAAAAGGCGAAATAGAAGCCTTAATTGGATATAAATTAAAACATAGTAATTGATTTGAACAAGTTTTCCTAATTAAGGGACCATGTGGGTGGGGGGACCCGGAGAGGTAGTTGCTGCCTGGCCCACATATCTGAGGGTATTTTGGGCAATATGAAAATATTGCAGGCTTATGTTGGTGGACACGTGGCGAGGTGCAGGGTTTGGTTGGGGGTAAATGGACGGTCTGGATTCTCTTGTTGAGTTTGTTGTGAGTACTTCACCTAACCACTGTGCTGTCGTTGGTGGGAGAAAAACCACTGGATATTCCAAGGATTTTTTGGGATTATGCTCCAAGCGATCAAGAGCAGCTTCGGGATTTTAGTGAACGTAACACCTCTATGGTTCGGAGTGTATTCTTTGATATTGTTTGAAAAATGAGATTTAATCAATGTTATTATAATTAATTTAATGACTTCACTCAAACCGTTCAATTTGCCACTCGATTGTTGGGTTGTGTAGTATATATTAGATAGATGACCCTTGCTATATCGTGGATGGCCTGTTTTTGTTTTTTTAAGTTAAAAAAAGAAACTTCATGCGAAAAGTTAGATTTAAAAAAAAATAAAGAATTTAGTTATTAAGTCAACCAAATTTAATAACCTCAGCTAATTTAATAATATAATACTTTAAAAAAGGACAATGACAACAAATAAGTCAAATTAATAAAAAATCAACATATAGAATATAAAAAAAATGACAATAGAAAAATATTCGAATCAACTCAGGTCAATCTATCGAACTTGTAACTCGAGACATGAGATTGTGATAATCCCGGAGAAAAAAAAAGTGAAAAAAACAACAAAGACTAATTCATAGCCAACCAAATGTTAGAAAACATAATTTAAAAAAAAAATATGCTAAAAAAACAGAAGTTCACTAAAGCTAACTTTCTAAATTCATGACCCTAGTTATGAGACTGACAACACATTATAGAAGACAAATCTAAAACAATAATGAAGCAAAATCCTTAATAAAATAAATACCAATGGATGAAACCAAGAAAACAAATTTAATTAAAAACCACAATTAAATAAATGAGGACTAAAGTTTTTTGTTATATTTTTTCAAAACTCGTTAATTTTATTTGTTAAATCTTTATAAAAAAATATATAATTTTGACATTGTTGTAGAATAAAAAAATCAGGTGATTTAGGTAACCCTGGTCAACTTACTCAACTTGTGACCTAGGAGCTACTTGGGGTCAACTCCTGAGTCGGGTTTAAAAAACATGATAAAAAAAAATAAGGATCTAATTTCTTCGTTAAATTCTTTTTAGTTTTTTATTTTAACTAGTCTTAAAACTCATTGAATTTTTTTTTACCAAAATATTGTTATTTTTATATATTTGTAAAATAAAAATTTTAGTTGCTCGGGTAACGTTGATCAACTCACTCGACTTGTGACCATCGATGTGCTCGAGGGTTGACTTGGCTAGGTTTAAAAACCATGATTAAAAAATTTAGACATAATTTGTTTGTGAAAATTCTTAAAAACTTGCTGAATAGTTTTTTTAGGCTAAGTTATTCTGGGATAACCTTAGCCAACTCACTTGATTTATGATATAGAACTTGCCGGGAGTGACTCTTGGGTAGAATTTAAAAACTAGGATTGAAAAATGAGAATAAAATTTTAGTCCTAATGGATGATTGGTTTATATTCTTAATTCTATTAGAATTCCATTCCAAGACAAAACAATCCTATCCCTAGAAAGTTTCCATTGTTTAATGCAAAGCTCTTATATAGCAAGGATTTTTAATTCATGCCACACATCTTAACATCTTCAAATTCACGACTGATTCCCAGCCTTTGGTACAATCCTTGAAAATGCAGCAAGCACACCAAAAGTGATTCCTACTAGGCAGGAGACACCAACCCAAAATTCTGTTGAGTTATTACATGTCAACGAACTTTGAAGAGTATGATCATCGAATTATACTTGAAGTTTTCCATGATGGTAATATGCACCAATTTGTTTTTATGCTGTAAATTCCAATGATGGACAATATTGATAAATTTTTTAGATGTTAGCGTTGCAAGTCAGCATTCTTGGTGGATGGTTACCAGCTCGGAAGGTTCAGTCCTACCAAGTATGTTGTAATGCTACCTCAAACAGTACTATACAAACCTCAATCAGAATAGTTAAAAAGTTATTCATGATCTTGATTTACTACTTTACAACATTTAATTTCTATATTGGAGGTTGAATTATTCAGTGCTAGGTGGTTTCTGCAAATCCCAGTACTCATGGAGTTGATGCTTGAACTGTCATTACTTTATAGAATATATAGAACTTGTAAACAAACTTTTCACTTGGAAATTATGATTCTTGAAGTTTCAATGCACCAAAGTTTTAGATGTTTAGGGTTTAGAATTGCTAGCCAAGTTTAGATAACTAGATTCATGATCATTTTGCATATTGAACTTACCAGGTTTCAAGCAAAATGTGCTGTCACTGATCTTGAATGGAAGAAGAGGGGACCGGTCAAGAATTGCTGGCTTTCTTGTCCTTTGGATTATGAAGTTTATGATGTGTGTGATGGGTAAAGTACTAGAAACAGCTAATTTGCCTTTATGATGCATTAGGGCAAATAACACAATCAACTTGTCTACTTTCCTACACTCCCCTGCCATACGTACGTAAACCCGCACACACACTGTTCTGCTGCTAAAAATAATGCAGTCCCAAAACACTTGAAACTAAAGATTGTGCTAACACTCGGTGACTTAATTATTGCACGCATCAGAATATTATATTTTTTGAATCCTTAAAATTCACAAACCAATAACTAATCACATAATTCTGATAAATATCATACTTGTTGATGTAGAACAAGTAGCAGAAGCTTATATGCTCAAGAGGGATCACCCGAAATTCAAAGGCAATTGAATATCGACAACCGGGCAGCCGGGCGTCGAAAGTCGGAATGCCGTGAAACTCACCGGGTCAATGCGTTTCGACGTTTGGAGTCAAAGTCAGCGGCTATGCCCCTGATGTCCACCCAATTTTGGTCAAATTCCATCGTTTCGGCCCCGAAATCGTCATTTTTGCCATTTTAGGAAAGTTTTGTTTTAGCCATAACTTTTGATTTCCAAGTCCGAATTGACTTCCGTCAATTCCTGCTTGCTCAGGATTTATAGGCCTTTCATATTCTGCATTTATCTCAAATTTGCCATTTATGGTAAATTTAATGTTTTATGTCGTTTTCTTATCCGTCATGAGTTTAGGTTAGGGTTTTGCTTTAAATATCATTGTAAAGCCTCTGGCCGCGATTTACTTAATTATTATTGAATAAAACCCTTTGAGTTTTCTGAGAGTTTCTCTCGTTTTAGACAATTTTACGGAATATCGACGTTGGTCGTATTCCTTCGTCGTTTACTGCTGCGTCACTTGTAATCATCCATGGGTAGCTGTTTACAGACAGAAACCAATACTTGTGCTAACACGTACGTAACCAGGCATCAAATTTCAGAAAATGGAAAGGATTTAGTGTAGGATAATTGCATGTGGGATATTTCATGGAATGTGGGTATCAGTGGTTTGCGACTCAACAACATTTCAAAGATTTGGAGATCTTCCAAGGTATAGCTAGAATATGTTTAATGAGGGGAATCTTCTTGAGCAAGTAATTGTAGGTTTTTGATAGTGATGAATAAAGAGGGAAATAAACTAGTGCAGAGATGCTAACTGGGATAAAGGAGACTGCATATAGAGTAATTTTTTCCCACCTTTCCTTACTGTATATCATCAGAAGGATTGTTGCTCCAAATGCTACCATCATCATAGCCACGGAAAGGAACAGAAATGTGAAGCCTATCATCAACTTATTAGGAAGTATATGCTTGAAATCTTTAAATCAAAACGGTGATGATAGGATAGAGAGGAAGGTAACGACTGCTGTCAAAGCAAAGGTAAGGGAGAGTACATCTGCCACAGTGAAAGCCACAAAGAATGGTTTGTTGACGAGGACAGGAACACCAGTGCTCTGATTTGGACCTCCTGGAACCGTGTAGGCTGCAGCAAAGGCAACGGTGGCAATGAGAACTGCTACCACAGAACATCCTTCTGCTGTTGTCTTTAGCCATTCTTTGGCTAAATTGTGGAGTTCAGAGTGTTAAATAATATTTATGTAGTCTTATTTATTAAAGATAGAATAATACTTTCAGTTTAACCTATATATACTTTATTTGTATTTAGGTTAAGACTATGCATTCATAATATACAGATTATTCAGAATTATAGCCTCCTTTTTGTGTTTGATCTCAATAAGTTTAACATGGTATCAAAGCTGGTTTTTTTTTGGAGTGATATTTTGTCTTCCGCTTTTGCAAAATTGGGTATTTCGACAGTTTCTGCAATTATTTTGGTATTTCGACAGTTTCTGCAATTATTTTGGTATTTCGTCTTCCCTTCAGCTTCTGCAATTTGGTATTTGTGTTCAGTTTTTGCAACTTTATTTTGTGTTTTGGAGTAATCGTATAATTTCAAGAAGATATTTGTTAATTTAGTTTTCTGCAATCTCTATTCAGTTTCTGTAAATTGGTAATTAGTTTTCCGCTGCTTTTGCATTATGGTTCTTTGTGATTGTTGATTATGGCTACTAAAAGAGATAATTCGCTTCAGTCTGTGAGTGTGAGGTTGGATGGGAAGAACTATTTGTATTGGAGTTATGTAATGCGAAATTTCCTTAAGGGTAAGAAGATGTGGGGGTATGTTAGTGGAACTTATAAAATACCTAAGAATATTGAAGAGGGGGATATTGTTTTGATAGATACATGGAAAGCAAATAATGCAAAGATTATTACTTGGATCAACAATTCTGTTGAGAATTCGATAGGTATGCAGTTGGCGAAGTATGAGACAGCAAAAGAGGTTTGGGATTATCTGCAAAGGTTATTCACACAATCAAATTTTGCAAAACAGTATCAATTAGAGAATGACATACGAGCTCTTCATCAAAAGAATATGGTATTCAAGAGTTTTATTCTGCTATGACAGATCTTTGGGATCAATTAGCTCTTATAGAATCTGCAGAATTAAAGGCATGTGGTGCCTATATTGAGTGTAGAGAGCAGCAGTGATTTGTACAGTTTTTAACAGCACTTCGCAGTGATTTTGAAGGACTTAGAGGTTCAATTCTACATCGTTCTCCACTGCCTTGTGTTGACTCTGTTGTTAGTGAATTATTGGCTGAAGAAATATGTCTTCAGTCTTATTCTGAAAAGGGAATTCTTTCTGCTTCAAATCCTTCAGTATTAGCGGTGCCTTCTAAGCCATTCTCTAATAATCGAATAAGCCTTACACAAGGGTTGGCTTTGATGAGTGCAGTTTCTATAAGCAGAAAGGTCATTGAAAAGCTCAGTGTCCTAAGTTGAGACAGCAAAATCAAGCTTGGAAGTTTGGCAATCAGTCACAATCTAATGCTCACAGACCACTTCAGGGTTATAAACCACCACACCACAATACTGCAGCAGTAGCTTCCTTAAGCTCTATTACCGATCCTAATATTTTGGCTGAGCAATTTCAGAAGTTTCTCTCCTTGCAGCCATAAGAAATGTCTGCTTCTTCTTCCATAGGTCAGTTGCCTCATAGTTCCTCAGGTATGTCACACTCTAAATGGGTCTTGGATTCTGGTGCTTCTCATCATATGTCTCCAGATTCCTCATCTTTTACCTCTGTGTCCCCTTTGTCCTCCATTCCTGTTATGACTGCTGATGGCACTCCTATGCCCTTAGCAGGTGTTGGTTCTATTGTCATACCTCACTTGTCTCTCCCTAATGTTTATCTTATTTCAAAACTCAAATTAAATCTTGCGTTTGTTAGTCAAATATATGATTCTGGTGATTATTTAGTCATGTTTTCTGGTTCATTTTGTTGTATACAGGATCTGCAGTCTCAGAAGTTGATTGGGACAGGCCGTAGAGAGAATGAACTATATATTTTGGATGAGTTAAAAGTGATAGTTGCTGCTGCTGCCACTGCTACTACTACCGTTGATTTGTCTTCCTTTCGTTTGAGTCTTTCATCTTCTAGTTTTTATTTATGGCATTCCCGTCTAGGTCATGTTTCATCTTCTCGTTTGAGATTTTTTCTATCCATAGGAGCTTTAGGAAATTTGAAAACTTGTGACATTTCTGATTGTAGTGGATGTAAATTGACAAAATTTTCCGCCTTACCTTTTAATCGAAGTATTTCTGTTTCTTCTTCACCATTTGATTTGATTCATTCTGATGTATGGGGACCTTCTCCTGTTGCCATAAAAAGAGGGTCTCGATATTATGTCTCTTTTATTGATGATCATACTCATTATTGTTGGGTTTATTTAATGAAACATCATTCTGAATTCTTTGAGATGTATGCAGCTTTTCGAGCTCTTATCAAAACTCAATATTCTGCTGTGATTAAATGTTTTAGGTGTGATTTGGGTGGGGAATACACCTCTAATAAATTTTTCCAATTGCTTGCCTTAGATGGAACTATCCACCAAACTTCTTGTACAGATACTCCTGAGCAAAATGGTGTTGCTGAAAGAAAACATAGGCACATTGTTAAAACTGCTCGTTCTCTCCTGTTGTCTGCCTTTGTTCCTAGTGAGTTTTGGGGAGAAGCTGTTTTTACTGCTGTTGTAACCCATTTTTGGGTCCCCACATAAAAAATAATAAAATACAAAAAAAATCAAAAAATATATTATCAAAAAAATATAACAGTGAAAAAAAATATCACTGTTAATTTTTGCTCCGTAAGCATTGTCAGAGCGCCCTAAAAATGCTCAAAAATTGATTGAGGATGTTCAAAAATATAAAAATTAATTTTTGACAGTATATCATTGACTGATGAGAGCCCCGATGATAAAGAAAATTCAATTTGAGGAAGAAAAATGCAAAATTAGAAGTTTATGGACTCAATTAAATTTTATTGAAGGTTTAATTGAATTTATGAAGTTTTTAATTGCAAGAAAAATTGATTTTGGAGTTAATTTGGGCTTTAATTGGAAGAAATTAAAGTTCTGGGGTCAAATTATAATTTTTGGAAGTTAAATTGGTCAAATCAGGGATTTAATTGCATAAATATTGACGTTTAATGGCCAATTAGGGACTTAATTGAAGAAATCCGAGACCAAGGACTAAATTGAAAAACGCGCGCAAATTGGAGGCCTACTTTAAATCTGACGCGTTTTGGCGCCAAAATCAATTTAAATGAAACGACGTGTTTTGACCAAAACAACAACGTTTCATGCACTATTTTTTTTTAAAAAAGGAAAACGCAAAACGGTGCCGTTTTGAAACGGCACCATCGTCTTCTTCCCCTTGACGCGCAGAGAACAGGGGAGAAGAATTGTTTTTTTTCTTCTCTTTTCGCCTACTTTCTTTCCCGTTTTTTGCGCAAAAAGACGCCCACCATGGACACCCACTTGCCTGGCGTTGTTATCCATTGAAGGTAGTGGAGGAGGCGGCCAACAGTAGCCGCCCTAACACGTTCTCCCTCCCCTGTTTTCCTATAAATACAGGGGAGGGCTGCTGAAAAAAAAGAAGGAAGAAAAACAGAAGGGAGAAGAGGAGAGTGAACAGAGCAGAAAAGAGGAGAAGAGGAAAGGAAAAGAAAGAGAAAAACCAAAAAGAAGAAGAAGTAGAAAAGAGCAAAAACGACAGAGGAGAGAGAGAGAGAGAGAAACAGAGCAACCCCGACCACCGTGCCTCCGCCGCCAGCAGCACCACCGGCAATGCCACCGCTCCAGTTGGAAGCTCCACCGTGTCAGGTAAACTCTTGCTCCCCTGTTTCACTTTTTTTCTCTCTCGCCGTCCCTGCCTGCACTTGCATGCAGAACGTGAATAATTCACGTTCTGCTGCAAAATGCAGTGTGGGCTGGGCCGTCAGCCCAACCCATGTAAATGGGTCTGGTCGGCCTAACCCATGCATTTGGGTCGGGTCCGGCCCATATAATTTTTTTAAATTTAATTTTTTTTTCCTTTAGAATTTTTACAATTTTTCTAGCACATTTTTTTTTTTATCAATTTTGCTTAATATCGGTTTGTATTTTACATCGTAAAAATATAAATCCGGTATTAAAATACCCAGTTTTCGGATAAAAAAATTCCAAAGAATACAAAAAAAAAACAATTAAAAAAAAGAGAAAAAAAATGTTTTTGTGCATACAGCCAAGTGTCTCAAATCTAAAAATCATATCGTATTTTTCATATGTAAAAAAAAAACAATATTTTAGCATGCATTGTGGTTTTAATAACCAGTTTATTAAAGTCAAGAGAACATTGGCCAAAATCTCAAAAACAACAAAAATATTATTTTGTTTGATTTTAGTATCAGGGATTATGAATTTATACGTAAATCATATTCCTGATATAAAAAAAATATTTTTTTTTGACGACTTTGAATAGTTAGTTTTTTACCCGATAAAGATAAAGATCTCCTTATAGAGGAGGACTTTTCTTAAACCGTAAACGAACCAACAATTAAAAAACCACAACACAACATGATTTTAGATTTTATCAGACATTAAAACAATGCAGCCTACCTTAGGTAGGGCGTAGTTGGGGTGCTAATACCTTCCCTTTACGCAACCAGTCTCCGTACCCGATCTCTAAAGACCAGTTAAGGTTCCTAGTAACCAGAATACTAGGTGGCGACTCCCAGTCCATATTTTCACATATAGAGACAAGAATTCCTTGTCTCTCCCTATTTGCAAGGAATAAATATTCCGATTTTTCCTCTAGGGTTGACGATCGTCGCGCCGCCGCACACGTGCGACAACTGCTGTAAGTTTAATTAATAGAATTCCATCTTCTCATAGTTCGGGTCTATCTCCTTTTGAAAAGTTATATGGGTATGTTCCTGATTATTCCTCATTTAGAGTCTTTGGTTGTACTTGTTTCGTTCTTCGTCCTCATGTAGAACGAAGTAAGTTATCCTCTTGATCCGCTATTTGTGTTTTTCTAGGCTATGGTGAAGGTAAAAAGGGTTATCGTTGTTTTGATCCAATAACTCAGAAACTTCATGTGTCTCGTCATGTTGTCTTCCTTGAGCACATACCTTTCTTTTCTGTTCCATCCATTACTCATAACCTGACTAAATATGATGTTATTAGTATAGATCCGTTTTCTAAGGATTCTGATAATGATATCTCTCCCCATGTTCGATCAATTGGTACTCATAACTCTACAGGTACTGGTACTTTACTCTCTGGCACACCTGAAGCTCCATTCTCGTCTACAACCCCTCAAGCTTCATCTGAGATTGTGGATCCACCTCCACGTTAGTCCATCCGTATTCGTAAGTTTACAAAACTACTAGATTTTGCTTATTCTTGTTATTCTTCATCATTTACTTCCTTTTTAGCTTCTATTCATTGTCTCTTCGAGCCCTCTTCCTATAAAGAGACAATTCTTGATCCGCTTTGGCAGCAAGATATGGATGATGAACTTTCTGCTTTGCATAAGACAGATACTTGGGATTTGGTTCCTCTACCTCCTGGTAAGAGTGTTATTGGTTGTCATTAGGTGTATAAGATCAAGACTAATTCTGATGGGTCTGTTGAGCGATACAAAGCTAGGTTGGTTGCAAAAGGATACTCTCAGCAGTATGGTATGGACTATGAGGAGACATTTGCCCTGGTTGCAAAAATGACTACTATTCATACTCTTATTGTTGTAGCTTCGATTCGTCAATGGCATATTTCTCAGCTTGATGTTAAAAATGCCTTCTTGAATGGAGATCTTCAAGAAGAAGTTTATATGGCACCCCCTCTTGGTATTTCACATGACTCTGGATATGTTTGTAAGCTTAAGAAAGCATTATATGGTCTCAAACAAGCACCCCGTGCTTGGTTTGAGAAATTCTCTATTGTGATCTCGTCTCTTGACTTTGTTTTTAGCAGTCATGATTCTGCTCTTTTTATCAAGTGCACTAATGCAGGTCGTATCATTCTATCTTTATATGTTGATGACATGATTATTACTGGTGATGACATTGATGGTATTTCAATTTTGAAGACAGAGTTGGCTAGACGGTTTGAAATGAAGGATTTGGGTCATCTTCGATATTTCCTGGGTATTAAGGTAGCATATTCACCTAGAGGTTACCTTCTTTCTCAGTCGAAATATGTTGCAGATATTCTTGAGCGGGCTAGACTTACTGATAACAAGACTATTGATACTCCTATTGAGGTTAATGCAAGGTAATCTTCTTCTGATGGTTTACCTTTGATAGATCCTACTTTATACTGCACTATTGTTGGAAGTTTGGTATATCTCACCATTACTCGTCCAGATATTGCATATGTTGTTCATGTTGTTAGTCAGTTTGTTGCTTCTCCTACTACTGTTCATTGGGCAGTCGTTCTTCATATTTTGCGATATCTTCGGGGTACAGTTTTTCAGTCTTTTACTCTCATCCACCTCTTCCTTGGAGTTGCGTGCATACTCTGATGCTGATCATGGTAGTGATCCCACAAATCGCAAGTCTGTTACCGGGTTTTGTATCTTTTTAGGTGATTCTCTTATTTCTTGGAAGAGCAAGAAACAATCTATTGTTTCTCAATCATCCACCGAAGCAGAATATCATGCCATGACATCTACCACCAAAGAGATTGTTTGGTTACGTTGGTTACTTGCTGATATATGAGTTTCCTTTTCTCATCCTACTCCTATGTATTGTGACAACTAGAGTTCTATTCAGATTGCTCACAACTCGGTTTTTCATGAGCGAACTAAGCACATTGAGATCGATTGTCATCTTACTCGTCATCATATCAAGCATGGAACCATTACTTTGCCTTTTGTTCCTTCTTCTTTGCAGATTACAGATTTCTTTACCAAGACACATTCCATCTCTCATTTTCGTTTTCTGGTTGGCAAACTCTCGATGCTTGTAGCTGCCGCATCGTGAGTTTGAGGGGAGATGTTAAATAATATTTATGTAGTCTTATTTATTAAGGGTAGAATAGTACTTTCAGTTTATTTGTATTTAGGTTAAGACTATGCATTCATAATATACAGATTATTCAGAATTCTAGCCTTCTTTTTGTGTTTGATCTCAATAAGTTTAACACAGAGTTTGCAGTAAAGAAAAACCCTTCTGCAGTCAGCATCTTATTGTTCCGATGACCCTGGAAATGGGATGGAGTGACTTTTTCGACGTGCTGCGTTCTCACATGGAAAACAAAGAGAACATGTCTTTCAAAAAACTTTTTAAAAGAAAAAATATATACCATTAGACCATTACTTTTTTTAGATCTTTCTTCTTATAAAACAGTCATAATTAAATTATTTTCTTAAGATGGATTGTTATGTAAACTCATGCTACCATATCGCTATAAAGTGTGTAAATGGAATGTAATATTGCCACACGCCTAGTGAAACTGCTCCAGGATTCAAGATTAGTATGACAGTCAAAAAATATTGTGCTTGCCTGTGAATTATGTGAATGATAGGTATGCATAGCAGGAAGGTAAAAGTGAAAAGTCTAAAAAGTGCACCTCAAACCAGAGTAACTCTTCCTGTAATAGGAATGCAGGACCATCCATCTTCTCATCAGACACAACATCCTTCGATTTCTTTCCGACGTTGTGTAGAATGGAATTCCCATCATTATCAATCTTCCTTCCCAGCCTCTTCATAGGCACTTCCATTCATGTCACAAGCTTAAAAATCTTCAGTTGGCGGTATTGGATTGCTACATGCAGTACATTTCTCCCATCATCATCAATGTGTTCAACTGCCTGGGGATATGCTTTGAGTATTTCCTCAACAATCTCCACACAGCCTGACTTTGTAGCCAAAATCAAAGGAGTTTCTGCACAATCTGCCATTTGGTCTGGAATTGTATTATACAAATGTACTTCTTGCCGTTCTTGCCCTCCCTTTTCTCCATACTTGTGAATTTTAGGCTTCATCACGTCGATGCCAGAAGAAATACACTCCCAGGAGGTATCTTTTCTGACTAAAAAATTGGCAAGCTTCACAGCTGATGTATACACTTGTTTTTGCTCTTGAACCTTTTTCCTCCATGCTGAACTTCCACAAGATTTAGCTTTCAAGGAAACGAGTTAATTGGAAATTGTTTGTTGCATATAAATTCTGTCATGTGAGGATGAGTTTATTATGCAGAAACAAGGCAAGTTACATGATTCTTAAGAGGATTGACAGAAAAAGAAAGGAAACTATAATACAAAATCCAAGAATTTATAGATGAGAAGTGCAATAATCATACTTCCATACCTAACTTAATGAATCCTTCTTCAGGCTCTAGTTTAAAAGCTGATGGGTTGCATGATAAAAGCTGAAGACCAGTCATACCATCGGCATCTTTTTGGCCAATTAAATGCGTGTAGTCCAACGCAATTCGGTATGCCAAATCTGTGGCCCAACGTAATTTGTATGAAAGAAAACATTTCAGCATCAGAATATCTACTTCATATGTTGAAACAAAATTGACTTGCAGATGGGGGGAAGAAATGAATTTATAATTGACAATGCTTACCAAAATTGTGAGAAAGAATGGCCATGTGAAGGATAGTGGTTTTATCACTTCTCTGTACATAGAATTGCAAACGAGATTCATCATATCCAGAGACTTTAGCAGCTAGAAAGTCGAACATCTCAGTTCTTCCATACCGGGCCGCACGAAAGAGAGCCGTCTCCCCGTTGTGGTTGCGCATGCCTAACAATCCAGGGGCTTTCTTCAGAAGTTTACCTGCAATAGCAACATTATGTTTGCCTGTGACAGTCTCATGGAGGATTGTGTTTCCTACACGATTTTGGCGAGTCAACTTGTCCAGATGATGATCAGGCAACTCATCTAGTAATTTTTCTACCAAGGATGTTTCTTTGGCATATGCAGCCATGTGAAGTACTGTATCGTCGGTTACTGTTATTACGTGCAATGCATGATCCTGAAGCTTTAGGCAGAGATCTGCAACGCTCTTCGTGTTTCCTTTCATGAGAGCACAGTACAAGTCTCCGTTTATTTTCTGTCTAGGATCGATTTCTGTAGTACGGGAATACATAAAGGGCTGCATGAAGAAGAGAGTGGCTAATTTTTTCCTTGAAACAAAAAAAAATAAAAACGAAGAAAATTTGCTATTCCAATCCTCAACAACAACCTTCTCCTTTATATCAGAATTCTGCTATCTTGAAGATTACGTAGATATTCCCTATTGGAGTACCTGCAGACGAATGGAGAGCAAAGTATAATATCCTCCCCTTTTCCAAAACTGTATACAGAAGCTATTGATTTCATGACTGCATCTGGATTATCCATCATCTTTACTTGTGGTAGAGTTAGAATCTTGAACTCGTCCTTAATTTATTGGAGAGTTATGATCACTAACTAGCCATATAGTTTTCCACCCATCTTACCTTTTTATTTCTTTAATTCCAAAAAATTAAATAATACTTTGCATTGATCTCTTAAAATACACTATTCTTTTCTGGTGAATTCTTGCTAATGAGCTTCTCTTTTGAAGGATATTTTCTTCAACATTAATAGTTGAATTAATCCGTTTTTAGAAGCATATATTATTGATTACTCTGTTTTTTTATAGCTTAGGAACTTGCTTATTTGATCATTATAAAAATAAGTATATAAAGATCAGATTTTGGTCAGATTTTTTTTCTTAGTTCTGTATAAAAAATGTATTGCATTTGTTAAACCATAATATTGAAGCTTGAAATCGAGATTCACATTCTTGCTTCTACAAGAACAAGCAAAAAAGAAGAAAGTAAATTATTCGTTGCTTTGCCTTTTCCTTTTGGAATAATCCTAGCTACTTTAAAGAGAAGCATAGAAAATCAATTGTGTTTCACCTTCATGACAAAATATTGTCCTTGAAATCTATTTCCAACTAGCCATGGGGACATCATTTACTTCTGCTTGGAGTGTATATGGAGTGCAATGGAAGTGATCACCAACCAGCTACTAGGCTGAAGGGTAATTCCCCCGCAGTGAAACATGAGATCAAAAGCGTTAAAATTTCAGTCAAGGAACTATATACTTGAACACGGCAGATATTTCTAATAAACCAGAATATTATATATATTTTTTGTTATCTTATCGATGAAGTCTTAGAAAAAACTTCTCTAGCTCGGGTTGTTCTTGAAACATCAGTCTCCTGGTAGGACAGGGGATATTCCGATGATTAATTCAGTAAATGTAAGAGAAGAAAGTAATGAACATAAAGAGAAAAATATAATTATATGCATGAAAAATTTGTGTATAATTCTTGAAAACCTAAAAAAATACATTAAAAGTACGTGCTGGGGGGTTTTTGTACAGGGATTGCATGAGTCTTCTTGATTTTTTTTTAATGTTTCTACAAGAGAGAGTAGAGTTTAATTATTTTTGTTATAATCTAATTTTGATCCTTTATATTTTAATTAATTAAAAAAATTCAAAAAATATCTCTTCAGTAAATTTAACTAATTTTAATCATGTCATTATTTTTGCTTTTTTTTTATTTAATTTTTGTATATTAAAAAAATAATAAAAATACATAACTGAGATTGAAATTGGACCAATAATTGGGTATCATAGCTAAAATTAAGCTTGAGAATTTTTGGGCTATAATTGAGGGCTTAATTGAATAAGAAATTGATAAAAGGGCTTAATTTGATTTAATGTGGCTAAGATTAAATGAAAACGAAATTCAAGGATGAGTTTGAAATGAATTGCCAAATTAGAAGATCAATTATGGGTCTAATCGAAGAATAAAATTGAAATTGAGAGTTAATTTGATTTAAAAATGAAGAATGGAAGAACCAAAACAGAAATGAAAGAGAGGGAGAAATCAGAGGACATATTGTAATTTGGTCAAGGGTGAAATTGACCTGAATTAGGAAAATCCAAAGGCCACGGACTGAAGTACAAATGACGCTAAAACGCAGGGACAAATAAGAAGTTTAATTTGATTTTAATTAGAAAAACCTAATTATAATTAAGGATGAAAACGACGCTGTTTGACATTAAGTGAAAGTGAAACAATGCGTTTTGATAGAAAGAGGGAAGAACATATGATGAATATTTGAAGGAAACGACGCCGTTTTGTGCTAAATTCTGCAGAAATTCAGGGCATTAAAAGACGTTGGAACAACTGACTGTCATGCAACATTAGAGCTTGATCTTGGTCCTAATCGTAGCACAAGAAATCAGGTTTTAATTCTGAGGATCTACTACAGATTTTGAGTCAAACATACCCTCTCAGTCAGCTTTTCATCAAGAACTATAGCCCAGCCTTTCCATTCTTATGCAAGATCCATTTTTCAAAATTTGATTCTCTCTCCATGAATCAAGCAAAGAGGAATCAATGGCCAATACCTAAGATGATTTACTGGGCTATCTTCAAGGATTTGATACTAACAAAGGCAGTGATTTTTTTTTCCCCTTTCTTGAAAGGATTAACACCCGCCTATAAAAGGAACACAAAAAAGGAAAAAAAGGAGGATCACCAGAGGGAAAAACAGTGAGGGCAAGAAACCACAGTAGAAAAGTTGATTCGGTGGGTGCAACGGGACAGACGACATCTTCATCCCTCTAGTGGCAGATCGTTAATTCTTCTCCCTTTTGGTGTAGATTTTTGGTTCCATAAGGCCACCTTGGTCTACAGCAAAACAGGTATGGTCTCTTATTATTATTCAGTTTTCACATGAAGAATATCATTACGTATTTGTCATTCCATGCCCTCTTCGTGTATAAACATGTACGAGTAGAGCTCAAGACCATATATTTGTGAGATCAAGACTTTATTCTATTTTTGCTTGTGAAGTTCGGATAGAGTTGCAAGTTGTTCACCCTTGAGCATTCATGTTCATTTAGGGAATGGAATCCGAGGAAGTTAATCTTTCATAATCATTAGATGAATGAAAACAATGTACAGAACTGAGAGGTGTAGTTTTTTCTCTTCTTCCCCTTAATGGCTTGGAAAGTGTTTGTCTTTGCTCCCGCCCTAACCAGAACCTGTGCTCCCTTCCAGTAGGAAGCGTAACAAAGTCTTTCCTTTCTTTAAACTGCCAAGTCCCTCACGCTGATTCGTTTCCTTTTCAATAAATAATCGTGGGCCGTTTTTCTGGACTTCAATGCATGCTGGGCCTAGTTTAAATCTTCAATGTTAATGGGCAATAGGTTTGGGGCCAAATTTGATAATTTAGGCTATTTGATTTTGAACTGTATTTTTAGGTTTGGTTTAACTATATATATATATAAAAAGGGGGGGGGGGGTGGTCCTAAAAAATTTATTTTGGATGATTTGATCTTTATTGAAGACCAATTGATTTAGATTTTTTAGAAAATGGTGGAATTGAAAGAATAGAAACCAATTAAAAACACACCAAACTTGAGTAGTGTGCTGGAAGTTTTAAGAAAGATATATTTTGGTTATCTAACTTTAAAAATAACATAAATTATATGATTTTAGTGCTTTAATTTTTTTCAAATTCAATTTTGGTATAAGAGTTTATTTTTATTATTTCTTAGTCCTTGGTTGAGAGAGGAGAGAGAAAAGTCATTGGATTCCGGTGGTAGAGAGAAAAAAATATCGTTGACACGATTAAAACCACCAAAATAATCAATTTTTTTTATACATTTAAATTTTGAAGAGTATTTCTGATTCATCTATAATTGTTTTTTAATCTATTGTATAGATGAAATTTATTTTTGAAGATAAAAAAATTTATTTTGAGGTAATATTTGTAATATGTGCAACCTTGCATAGTGTTTTTTTTTTCTATTTTATTTTATTTAACCAATTTAATTTATGTCTCTATTTCTATTATCGTTTACATGAATAAAAAAAAATTATTTTAAGAAATAAATTTAGTAGATACAACTGAGTGAATGTCTAGGCTTACAAGATTAAATATTTTGATCTATATTTGTCTCTTAATTTTTTTCATTTTTATTTTTAGTTATTATTTTTTTTCTTCAATTATTCATACACATAGTCCTTGATATATTTAATTATATGTATGTATAAAGTTTTTGATTTTCACTTAATTTTTTATAACTACAAAAATATGTTAAAAAAGCTTGTGTATATAAGTTTTTTTATTTTTTTTAAAATATGACCCATAACAAATTACACATCAAATATCTAGTTATATATATAAACTTATAGATAAGGATTTTGAACTTGATTTAAAACAATATCTATACCTGAAAATCTATTCATCTAAAGACGGTTAGTAGTGAGTATTTATAAGGTTTGAGTCAAGTCACTCGCATATGATTTAATTTATTTAGGTGCAATGATGAATTTTAGTTTTAGGTTTTTAATATTTATTTTTCACATAGCATATAAAGATGATAAAAAAAAAAACTTAATTGTTTTGGATTCCTTACTCAAAGATATATAAACGCTCCAAATTTCAGCCCAAAACGATGTCATATGAGGGAGATATGAATTTTCAAAGATGACAACTGAATTCTGCCAGCAAACAGGTTTCGTGAAGAAACGAGTCCAAATTACATTCCGAAGCATCTAAATCGACATCCAAGTTTTTATATCAGCAATTTAGCTCCTCTAAGTCAAAGCTTGAAGATTTCATGCAAGGCTATTTTTTCTTTTTAGGGAAAATAGTTATTGAAGTACTTAAATGTAAATTGTCAACTTAAGGGAGGGCTATTTTGTAAAATAAGAACTAGGGTTTCTTAGCCTATAAAAGGAAAGAGAAGGGGAAGAAGCAGCCAGCAGCCACCCAAGAGGAGAAAAACGCCCCCCTCCTCTAAGAAACCCAAAATCATGCATTCTTCCATCTTTTTGATTAGTTGTTCAATAGTTATGCAAGGCTAAGTTCTTTTCTTGGTTGCAAGGACACAACAAACCTTCGGATTTAAGAACTGTGAGATTTATTCTTCTTTTTATTTTCAGTTTATGTTATGAATGAGTATGATTGTTTTCCTATGTATATTTCCTATGATTGTTGTTGATGATTGCTAGAGCGGACTCTAAGTTATTGTTGTGAACAATCTATTGCTAAGTTTAATATCAAAACCGGAGTTATGATATATGAACTTGTGAAGCAACTAAGCTTGATAATTGTGGCGGAACTACATTATTGAACTTAGGGAGAACATTTGAACAAAGTGACACAAGCTGCGGACAACTTGTATGTTCATTTTGATGAAATTATCTAGTTCTTAAAGCTGCCATTAAATTGAATCATTAGTGCGGACACTTTGATTGTTTGTTGGTTAGGATTAGTTATACGGCGGATCCGTTAATTAATCAACATTAAGAAAAGATAAAATTTCAGAACATAAACTGCAATTTTCATTTCAAGGATCGGTTCTAATTTCCGTTGGTGGATGTGTGCTTGCAACCAAGGTTTGTTTTCTTGATAAATTTCGATTTCACTTAATTTTGTTTGCTAGTTTAATTTCTTCTATATTTTAGATCATCACAAATCAAAACCCCCCCCAAATTGCATAACGTATAGCATAAAAATCTGAACTAAATCTTCCTCGTGGGATCGACCCCTTGCTTGCTCTATACTATCTTGTGTGTTGTGTTTTAAGCTAGGGTAATTAATTTGTGCGACCATGACATCGCAACAAATTTTTTTTTTTTTCCGAAAAAAAAAAAAAAGCAGAATTTTTTCTTGCGGCGGTACTATTCACTTGCGGCAGCGGTACTGTTCAAAACAGATTGTTTTAGTGGTATTAGGTGTCGGCCTTTTGTATCCTGAAGTAAAACGACGTTATGAACAAGACTAGTGGTAAACCACTAGCCCCACTCTATCGAGGCCAAATTCCGCTGTTTTCTAAGGTTTTCTGGAAGTTTTAGTTTTCTAGCGTAGGATTTTCGTACAATTTGCATTGTTTTCGATCTCTTATATGGTTGGTTTCTTTTGAGTTTTCTTGATAATTTATGCCAGTAACCCGTTCTACTAATCAAAATCTAGTGCAGTTGGATCTTGAAATAGAAAAAACTTTACCCAGGTTACGAAAGGAAGCTCGCCTCAACACCATGGCTGTTGCACGACAACAAACACTCAAGGAAGTTGCTGCTCCTAATGTGGAAAATCAGCCATTGTGCATAAACATTGACAATAATGTAAACTTTGAGCTCAAATCTGGTTTTATACATTTGCTACCAACATTTAATGGTCTTGCAGGAGAAGATCCTCATACTCATCTCAAGGAGTTCCATATGGTTTGTGTTGGCATGAAACCGAATGGAGTTGATGAAGAACAAGTTAAGTTGAAAGCTTTCCCTTTCTCTTTAAAAGGGGCAGCAAAGGTATGGCTTTTCTCTATTCTCCCAGGATCTATTGGAACTTGGAATGCCATGAAGAAGATTTTCCTTGAGAAGTATTTTCCAGTATCTCGAGTTGCTAACATAAGGAAAGAAATATGTGGGATTCGACAATCTCATGGAGAGACTCTCTCCAAGTATTGGGAAAGATTTGAGCAACTATGCATTCAATGTCCTCATCATCAAATACCTGATCAGCTGCTCATTCAATATTTCTATGAAGGATTGATGCCTACTGACCGTAGTATCATTGATGCTGCAAGTGGAGGCGCATTGGTGGATAAGACACCCGAGGCTGCACGCCAATTGATCTCAAACATGGCAGCCAACTCAAAACAGTTTGGCACTCGTGGAGACTTCTCCAACAAACGAGTAAATGACGTAAGTATTTCTAACCTTGAAAATAAAGTTAATGATCTTACTTCTCTTGTGCGTTCTTTGGCTTGTGGAAATGTGCAGCAGGTGAAAGTTTGTAGCATATGCTCCTTACAAGGGCATGCTTCGGATATGTGCCCAACAATGCAAGAAGATTACATTGAACAAGCTCATGCAATTGATGGAGCATTCAACGGACAACCCCAGCGTAAATATGATCCCTTTTCCAACACGTACAATCCCGGATGGAGAGATCATCCCAACTTACGCTACGGCAACCCATCCCAACAAGGCAATCAAGGCCGACAGTTCCATCCCCATGGATTTCAGCCCCAACAGAATTATCAAGCAAGATAACCCCCTCCACTCACAAACTCCAATGTTATGGGGTCGTCATCCAATGATGATCTTCGTGAGATGATGAAAACTTTGGCTTCTAACACTGTGACCTTACAACAAAATGTCATGTTTTTTCAACAGGAAACAAGGTCAAGTATTCACAACTTGGAAAAGCAAATGGGGCAAGTAGCTTCAAGTGTAGGGAAATTGGAAGCACAAATGAATGGAAAGTTGCCCTCCCAAGCATTAAATCCAAAAGAGAATGTTAGTGCAATCATGCTGCGAAGTGGGAAAGAACTCGAAGAGCAAAGGTCGAAACAAATTGAGATGGAGAAAGAAGAGGAGATAGAAACCAAATTGAGTCTAAAGAAGATACAACATCCTCCTCCTCCACAAACTGAAACATCGACCAACACTTCAAAGGTAACTCCTCACTCAATGAATTTTAGTTTTAAAACAATTCCACCCTTTCCTGTGAGTTCTTCTAGGTCAAAGAAAGAAAAAGAAAAAGAGATCTTAGAGGTTTTCAAGAAAGTGGAACTAAACATTCCTTTGCTTGATGCTATCAAGCAAATTCCCAAGTATGCAAAATTCTTGAAGGAGTTGTGTACTACAAAGAGAGCTTTCAAACTGAAAGGTCATGAAATAAAACAATGTGTTTAATTCTCTTTGAGTGTTTCAAAGCTATCACTAGTGGTCTCTCCCACCAACAATATCTACTCTATGATACGGAGTGTATTGTTAATATAATTAATTCAATGACTTCAACCAAACCGTTGAATTTGTGATTTGATTGGTCACCGTTTCTGTGGAGATGCCCCTCATGTCTTCATCCTGTCGAGGATCTTTGAAATAATTAAGTAATATGAGTAATTCTTCATCCTGTTGAAGTGGCAGATGACTGAAAGAAAATGACATAGCAACAAGCTTTTTGATGATATTCCTCATTGAGTCTGAATCATATTCCCCCAAACAACTGTCAGTTTTTGTATTTTTCTTGTCACGAGAAAGGCTTAGAATCGAATGGATCCCGCCTTTTTTTAAATTAATTTAGTTTCATTCCTGAACTCGAATGATTTACAAGACCATCTATACTGATTTGTCTTTCAGAAACATCACTTTAATGATAAAATCCTGCTTTATTCCTTAATCGAATACTTTTCTTTTCTTTTTATATGGAAGTCTTTGATGGAATTTTAGCACTATCTGTCCATCATTTTTTTCATCAGTGCAATTTCATCCAAAAGCAGCACGTTTTGCACGTCATGCTTTACAGCTAATTAGGAATAATCTTTGCTTCACAAATTTCTTCTTTAATTTCATTACTGAAATGACGCGTTCCACGCTTAGCTTTACATCTTGATTTAACTAAATTCTATACGATATGCAACCCTTTTGTTCTTCAGAATAGGGCCAGCACGTATCAGGCTTTATAGCACCGAGCTATGGTACCACGGAGATATATGCATGCTCAAACGCAGAAAAATTCAACACCATTAGTACTAACTGTTTAGCAGAAGTAAAAAGATTATTGACTTGATAATACGTGTACGGTTTGAACTTCGTTCCACATTTGATGGATTCTTTGTCCTTTTAAACAAATTCACACAGCATGCAACTTTATGCTGTGTGATGGATGACACAGCTTGAATAACAAGATAATGATGCATTATAAAGCAGCCAAACTTAATCAGAAGAGTTTCAGGAATATAGAGTTTAGCGAGAGGAATATTCTCGAGCAAGCACTTGTAATTTTCTGTCAGTGATGAATAAAGAGTGAAATAAGAGAGTGCAAATTAAGATGCCAATTGGGATAAAGGAGTATTGTTGCTCCAAATGCTACTTATGTAGACAGAAACTCAAATAAGAAAATAAAAGGCAAGAAAGAAAGAGATTGATCAAAATAGAGTTATCCCACTAGAACTCTAAGTCATAGTTTTATTCATGAAAATAAAGGCTAATGAGTTATGCCTTACAAGTCTTTAAATAAACATGAGACCGACCTTAGTAAGAAAAGAAAATCAGCTAGTTATAGCAAGTTAGGCCTCCTATAGAACCGAGCCTCTTAAATCTCCCAAAAATATTTAAACGTAATCCAATAATTGGATAAAAATTTATAATCTTTTAATGCCATTTTTTTTTGTTTAGTGCAACCAAACTTTCTCTTGAAACTAGCTATGTCCTAATGGTCTATAAACATGTCTGTTATGTTATCTACATAATATTTTAGTGGTAGATCCCCATATAATTATGGCAGATCTTTATTTGACTGCTCAAAACCTTCACTTTTTATAGTCAGTGTTGAGGGATTTTAGGCAAATGTTAAGATTTTTTCAACAATATGAGCTTCGCATGTTGATGGAGCATTCAACGGACAACCCCAGCGTAAATATGATCCCTTTTCCAACACGTACAATCCCGGATGGAGAGATCATCCCAACTTACACTACGGCAACCCATCCCAACAAGGCAATCAAGGCCGACAGTTCCATCCCCATGGATTTCAGCCCCAACAGAATTATCAAGCAAGATAACCCCCTCCACTCACAAACTCCAATGTTATGGGGTCGTCATCCAATGATGATCTTCGTGAGATGATGAAAACTTTGGCTTCTAACACTGTGACCTTACAACAAAATGTCATGTCTTTTCAACAGAAAACAAGGTCAAGTATTCACAACTTGGAAAAGCAAATGGGGCAAGTAGCTTCAAGTGTAGGGAAATTGGAAGCACAAATGAATGGAAAGTTGCCCTCCCAAGCATTAAATCCAAAAGAGAATGTTAGTGCAATCATGCTGCAAAGTGGGAAAGAACTCGAAGAGCAAAGGTCGAAACAAATTGAGATGGAGAAAGAAGAGGAGATAGAAACCAAATTGAGTCTAAAGAAGATACAACATCCTCCTCCTCCACAAACTGAAACATCGACCAACACTCCAAAGGTAACTCCTCACTCAATGAATTTTAGTTTTAAAACAATTCCACCCTTTCCTGTGAGTTCTTCTAGGTCAAAGAAAGAAAAAGAAAAAGAGATCTTAGAGGTTTTCAAGAAAGTGGAACTAAACATTCCTTTGCGTGATGCTATCAAGCAAATTCCCAAGTATGCAAAATTCTTGAAGGAGTTGTGTACTACAAAGAGAGCTTTCAAACTGAAAGGTCATGAAACGGTAAGTATGGGTGAAGTTGTATCTGCCGTTGTTCAAAAGAATCTGCCTTTGAAACAAAAAGACCCAGGTGCGTTTACTATCCCATGTGTTATTGGTAATGCTAGTTTTAAAAGAGCTTTATGCGATTTAGGTGCATCCATTAGTGTTATGCCTAAACATGTTTATGATTCTCTTAGTCTAGAGCCTTTGAATAAAACTAGCATTGTAATACAACTTGCGGATCGTAGTTTTGTTTACCCACTTGGTGTGATAGAAGATGTCCTAGTCAAGATTGATAGTTTGGTTATTCCATGTGACTTTTATATTCTTGATATGGAACATGATTCTTGTGATTCATCAACAATCACTCCTATATTGTTTGGGAGACCATTCTTGAAAACTGCCAACACAAAGATTGATTGTGGTAAGGATACCTTGTCTATGGAGGTAGGAGATGAAAAAATTGAATTCAATTTTCATGATGCAATGAAATATCCTTATAGCAATGTTTATTCTATCACATGCTATGACCAAATTGATAAGTGTGTGCAGCAAGTTTGTGATTTTGATTGCGAAGATGGATTAAGCATAGCTTTGAGCTATGGCTATGATTTCACCAAGATAGAAGAGATGGAGAGGCACGTGTGTGTTCCCCAAAACATGCACGAATCAGTATTGGCCTTACAAGCTTTACAAATTGTTCCCCATGGTAATGTCTTTGTTGATTTAGTACTCTCACATAAAAAGCTTTTGCCATCTATTTTACAGGCCCCCGAGTTAGAATTAAAACCTTTGCCCGATAATTTGAAGTATGTATTCATTGGTGACAACAATACACTTCCCGTTTTCATAGCAAAAGGTTTGACAAGTATGCAAGAGGAAAAACTTGTGAAGTTGTTGTGTGATCACAAGACGGCCATTGGATGGACTTTAGCCGACATCAAGGGCATTAGTCCCTCAATGTGTATGCATCACATACTATTGGAGGACAACGCAAAACCAACAAGGGAAATGCAAAGGAGGTTGAACCCGCTTATGATGGAGGTAGTGAAAGCTGAAATTTTGAAACTGTTAGATGCAGGAGTCATTTACCCCATCACTGACAGTAATTGGGCCGCACCAATCCATGTGGTGCCCAAAAAGACCGGAATCACGTTGGTGAAAAACAAAAATAATGAGCTCATTCCTACTCGCATCTCGAGTGGATGGAGAATGTGTGTTTATTACAGAAAACTCAATCTTACTACACGCAAAGATCATTTTCCATTACCATTCATGGACCAAATGCTTGAACGCCTGGCAGGTAAGTCTTTTTGTTGCTTTCTTGATGGATATAGTGGATACAATCAGATTGTTATTAATCCTGACGATCAAGAAAAAACTACATTTACATGTCCATTTGGTACATATGCATATAGGAGAATGCCCTTTGGTCTCTGTAATGCACCCGCAACTTTTCAAAGATGCAATATGAGTATTTTTTCTGACTATGTTGAAAGAATAATCGAGGTTTTTATGGATGATTTCACGGTGTATGGTGATTCTTTTGATAAATGTCTAGAAAATTTATCTTTGATCCTGAAAAGGTGCATTGAAACTAACCTTGTCTTGAACTATGAAAAGTGTTTTTTTATGGTAGAACAAGGAATAGTTCTTGGGCATGTTGTGTCTTCACGTGGATTAGAGGTTGATAAAGCTAAGATAGATGTTATTTCATCATTGCCTTACCCCTCATGCGTGAGGGAAGTTCATTCTTTTCTAGGCCATGTAGGTTTCTATCGACGCTTTATCAAAGATTTCTCGAAGATCACAGCACCCTTGTGCAAACTATTAGTCAAAGAAGTGGATTTTGTGTTTGATCAAGCATGTAAAGATGCCCATGATGAGCTTAAGAGACGTGTCACATCTGCCCCTATCATCCAACCACCAAATTGGGATGAACCTTTTGAGATAATGTGTGATGCGAGTGACTATGCGGTAGGAGCTGTGCTTGGGCAAAGAATTGGAAAAAATTTGCATGTTATCGCCTATGCTTCTCGCATGTTGGATGGAGCACAATGCAATTACCATACAACTGAAAAGGAACTTTTTGCAGTGGTGTTTGCTCTTGAAAAATTCAGGTCATATCTACTTGGTACAAAAGTCATTGTTTTTACTGACCATGCAGCTCTCAGGTATCTTTTGAAGAAGAAGGAGTCCAAACCAAGACTGATTAGGTGGATCTTGCTTTTACAAGAATTCGATCTTGAAATCAAAGACAAAAAAGGTGCCGAAAACCATGTGGCTGATCACTTGAGCCGATTAAGGACCGAGGATATACAGATTGAAACAATAAGAGAGACATTCCCCGATGAGCAGTTGTATATGTTGCATTCCTCTACAAGACCATGGTATGCTGATTTGGTAAACTATTTAGTCACCAATGAATTCCCTCCAGGTTTGTCTAAACCCCAAAAAGATAAGTCACGAGCTGATGCTAAATATTATTTTTGGGATGATCCTTACCTTTGGAAATTTTGTGCGGATCAAATAGTTAGGAGGTGTGTACCACAAGATGAATTTCATTCCATTCTCACTTTTTATCATTCTCATTCTTGTGGTGGGCATTTTGGAGTAAAAAGAACAGCCCATAAGGTACTTGAAAGTGGTTTCTATTGGCCTTCTATTTTTAAAGATGCATATCACTTCTGCAAATCATGTGAAAAATGCCAAAGAACAGGTAATATCACTCATAAGAATCAAATGCCTTTAACGAATATCCTTGTAAGTGAAATTTTTGATGTTTGGGGTATTGACTTTATGGGTCCATTTCCTTCTTCTTTTGGAAATCTTTATATTCTTCTTGCTGTTGATTATGTGTCCAAATGGATTGAGGCGAAAGCCACACGAACTAACGATGCTAAGGTTGTCTTAGATTTTGTCAGGACTCATATATTTGACAGGTTTGGCATTCCAAAGGCTATCATTAGTGATCGTGGCACTCATTTCTGCAATCGTTTCATGGAAGCATTGCTACGCAAATATCATGTGACTCATCGAACTTCCAGAGCATATCATCCTTAAACAAATGGCCAAGCTGAAATTTCAAATCGAGAAATCAAGTCCATTTTGGAGAAAATAGTGCAACCTAACCGGCGAGATTGGAGTCTACGTCTTGGAGATGCACTTTGGGCTTATCGGACTGCTTATAAATCACCTATAGGGATGTCACCTTATAGGATGATTTATGGGAAAGCATGTCATCTACCGGTAGAGCTTGAACACAAAGCTTTTTGGGCCATTAAACAATGCAACATGGATTATGATGCTGCTGGAATTACAAGAAAGTTGCAATTGCAAGAGTTGGAAGAAATTCGAAATGATGCCTACGAGAATGCAAGGATTTACAAAGAAAAGACTAAGAATCTTCATGACCGAATGCTTACAAGAAAGGAGTTTCATGTTGGAGACAAAGTCCTTCTTTATCATTCGCGTTTGAAACTTTTTCCTGGAAAATTACGCTCTCGTTGGATTGGACCATTTGTTGTTTCTAATGTTTTTCCTTATGGTGCAGTTGAAATTACAAGTTTAGAAACCAACAAAGCACTCAAGGTCAATGGGCATCGCTTGAAATCTTTCTATGAAGGTTGGACAGCTAAACCAACCGCTTCTGTGAAGTTAGCTGAACCAATCTATGAAGAATGAGCATGCCACATGTCGAGCCAATGAAATAAAACAAAAGCGCTTACTGGGAGGCAACCCAGCATAAAAAAAATAAAATTCAGATTTTCTTTCTTTTTCGTTATCTTTTATTTTTTCGCATTTTAATTTATTTTCTGTCATTCTCTTATGTTCCTTTGCTTTTATTTCAACATTGAGGACAATGTTGTGTTTTAAGTGTGGGGGTATTGGGAGAATTTTAGTTTTCTTATTTTAGTTTTCTTTGTTGTTCTTTAAAAAAAAAAAAAAATTTGTGTTTGATATTTTGAACTCCTATTGGTTTATGAGAATGTGAGTATTATATATGAGAATTAATTAAGATAGATGAAGATATGAATTGAATGAAGGAGTATGCATGCAAGTTTTAAGGTTTAATTGGTTTAGGGATTGACTTTGAGAATATGCCATGTTGACTTTATAGTGTAATACCAATGCAAGCTTTTGAGCCTTCAACGTTATATTCTTTGATTGTGCATTCTTTCAATGATATGCATCTCTAGAACTTGCTTCATATCTTGTTGAATTTACATTCGCATTGCATATATACATGAAGATGATAAAGGCATTAGGAATTTTAACCACTTGAGCCAAAAAGCCAACCTAAAGCATATTATCCTTAGTGAGCCCCTTTTGAGCTTGTTTATCTTTATTTTAAAATGAAACGGCGCGTTTTATCCAAAACACCGCCGTTTCATGCATAAAAAAAAAGAGAGATCGAACGGTGCCGTTTTGAACGGCACTGTTCACTTTCTTCTTCCCCCGAACATTAGAGCGGGGAAGAAGGAAAAGTTTGCATTATTTATTTTTCTGCAGGTCCCTCTTGCCACCGACCGAGGCCCCAAGCCGGTGGGCCACCGACAGAAGACACAGGCCGACCACCCGCCGCACTGCCGAAGCCGAGGGAGGCCCGCCTGGACAGCCGCTTCCCGACAGCAGCTCCTCGACCCGCTCCTTGGCTCCACGCTGAAGTCGCGCCCATGGTTCTATAAATAGAGAACCGAAAGGGAGAACAAAGGACGAAAAAAAGAAAAGAAGAGGAACCCGAAGAGAACAAAAAAAACGAAGAGAGAGAGAAGGAGAGAGAAACCACCGAACTTAAGAAACAGCCACCGAAAACCCAAAACTGAGAAGCTTGGGAAAATTTGAAGCCGATAGGAAACTCAAGAAACCGAAACAGAAGCAACGAACCGGGTGAACGACGACGAACCGTGGGAAACAGCCGTAGCGCCGCCTGACCCGCCGTCCGTAAGCCACGCCGCTGCCACCGCCTCCACAGCAGCACCGCCAGCAAGCCGTCGTCACTGCCGCGCCAGGTACGTTCTCCCCCCCGCACATTTTTCTTGTATTATTTATAAATTTCATCTCCTGCATGCAGAATCGTTCTGCATGCAGGGGACGGGGGGGAAAATAATCCCCCCCGTTCTGCCTTCTCTTCTGGGCAGACGGTTTCTGGCCCAGAAACATGTATATGGGCCAGAAGGATTCTGGCCCAACCCGGCGGTCTGGGCCGGGTCCCAGACCAAGTTAGGACTTTCTTGGGCCGAAATCGGCCCAGTCCCTTTTGGGCCGAATCTGGCCCAAGACTTGTGGGGCTGAGTCCGGCCCAGTTAGTTGGGCCGGCCCAGCCCCCTTAATATATAAATATATTATAATTATATTATATTATTATATTATATTATGTGTGTGTATATATATATATATATTTTTTTTAAAAAAAAAATCTGAAAAATCTAAAAAATGTTGTTGTTTTCTTTTCATATATATATATATATATTTTTTAGGGGGGGTTTATTTTTTTTATATACTGTGGAGGTATAAATTCAGTATTTAAAATATCCGATTTTTGTCGAGACACCCAAAATTTTCAAAGATAAAATTTTTTTTTGCTTTCAAAAAATTTCTAAAATTCCTTAAAAATATTGTTGATTTTTTTCCCGTACATCTTTTTAAAATGACTTAATATTAGTTTGTATTTTTATGCTGTGGAGATACAAATTCAGTATTAAAATACCCGATTTCGTCAAAAAAAATAATATATATTGTATACAAAAAAAAATGTTTTCTTGCGTGTTGCATACGGCCAATACTCTAACATGTTTTGAATGTTCTTTTTATAAAAAAAATATATTGGAAGCTTCGAAAGTGTGTTTTCGCATAGATTTCTTAAACACAAATTATTTTCTTGCATTTCTGGATTTTACAACATGTTTGTAAAACTCCAAAGGGTATTGGCCAATATTCCAAAAACTATAAAAATCTTATTTTTGGGGAGGAAATTTATTTATTATTCACCGCTAATGTTTGGATAAAGAAATCCTTAAAAGGATGAATATCCAAAATATTATTGGGAGTAATAAATCCGCACACATTCTTGAAAGAAGCCTTGATTATAATCGAGGACATTTCAAAATTTTAATTTTTTTTTATTCCACGATTTATGAGTCGCAAACTCTTGAAATACTAAGGGAAAAATGAGCTTTCAAAGCACATGGAATCTCCTTAGATTTCTATCCAAAATCAATTGATGAGCCTAGAAAATACCAACACCATAGCAATTATAGAGCAAACCAAAACACCAAGCAGCTTACCTTAGGTAGGGCGTACTAGGGGTGCTAATACCTTCCCTTTACGCAACTAGTCCTTGCCTTAGAATCTCTGAAAGACTAGTTATGGTTCCTAGTGACCAAAATACTAGGTGGCGACTCCAAAGAACCAAATCAGCAAAACAAAACAAAACGAAAGTCGCCAGTCGAATGTCGCAAAACAAAATTTTTGTTTTTTTTTGGGGGTGCGACACTTGGGATCTAGTTCCTCTACCTCTTGGTACGAGTGTTGTTGGTTGTCGTTGGGTGTATAAGATCAAGACTAATTCTGATGGGTCTATTGAGCGATACAAAGCTAGGCTGGTTGCAAAAGGATACTGTCAACATTATGGTATGGACTATGAGGAGACATTTTCCCCGGTTTCAAAAATGACTACTATTCATACTCTTATTGTCATAGCTTCGATTCGTCAGTGACATATTTCTCAGCTTGATGTTAAAAATGCCTTCTTGATTGGAGATCTTCATGAAGAAGTTTTTATGGCACCCCCTCCTCGTATTTCACATGACTCTGGATATGTTTGTAAGCTTAAGAAATCATTATATGGTCTTAAAAAAGCACCCCGTGCTTTGTTTGAGAAATTCTCTATTGTGATCTCGTCTCTTGGCTTTGTTTATAGCAGTCATGATTCTGCTCTTTTTATTAAGTGCATTGATGGAGGTCGTATCATTCTGTCTTTATATGTTGATGACATGATTATTACTAGTGATGACATTAATGGTATTTCAGTTTTGAAGACTGAGTTGGCTAGACGATTTGAGATGAAGGATTTGGGTTATCTTCGATATTTCCTGGGTATTGAGGTAGCATACTCAACTAGAGGTTACCTTCTTTCTTAGTCGAAATATGTTGCAAATATTCTTGAGCGGGCTAGACTTACTGATAACAACATTATGGATACTCCTATTGAGGTCAACGTGAAGTACTCTTCTTTTGATGGTTTACCTTTGATAGATCCTACTTTATACCACACTATTGTTGGGAGTTTGGTATATCTCACCATTACTTGTCCAGAGATTGCATATGCTGTTCATGTTGTTAGTCAGTTTGTTGCTTCTCCTACAACTGTTCACTGGGCAGCTATTCTTTGTATTTTGCGATATCTTCGGGGTACAGTTTTTCAGAGTCTTTTACTTTCATCAACCTCTTTCTTGGAGTTGCGTGCATACTCTAATGCTGATCATGGTAGTGATCCCACAGATCGCAAGTCTGTTACCGGGTTTTGTATCTTTTTAGGTGATTCTAAATTTTGGTTCCATGCATGTGCTACTTCCATCTATTTGATCAATCGGATGCCTTGTCCAATTCTTCAGCTCAAGTCTCCTTATCTGTTACTATATGGTTCTATACCTATCCTCACTCATTTAAAAGTCTTCGGTTGTGCATGCTTTCTCCTTCTCAAGCCTTACAACACTCACAAACTTCAGCTTAAAACTTCCACCTGTATTTTTTTGGGGTATGCAGGTCAATACAAGGGGTATGTCTGTTTTTCACTTCGAAATCATAAATGTTTTGTGACTCGTCATGTTATTTTTGATGAGTTTGTCTTTCCATACATCTCTGAGCCTTCAGCTTCTGCTTCTCTTTCTTCTCCTTCCTCTCCTCTTGTTCCACCTTCTATTTCATTACACAATGCGATCTTGCCTGAGTACTCTACTTCCTCATCCACGATGAGCCCTGTTGTCTCTTTCGACGCATTGTCTTCTCCAATCATTTCTTCACCTCTATCAGGATTGGATTCTGCTACACAGTCTTCTCCTCCCAATGATCCTGATTTTCATCCTGAGAATCTTTATGTCATCTTACCTCTGTACCCTATGAATATTCATCCCATGACAACTAGGTCCAAGAATGGTATCTCCAAAAGGAAAGCTTACTCCACTACTGTTCAGTCTGTTGACTTTTATTCAGTTGAACCTAGTACATTCAAGATTGCCTCCAAACATGCTGCTTGGCAGTCTGCTATGCATGAAGAAATTAATGCTCTCCATGCTCAGGGTACTTGGGATTTGGTTCCCCTGCCCCATGCCAAGAACCTTGTCGGCTGTAAATGGATTTATCGTCTCAAGAAAAATACATATGGCTCTATTGCTAGGCATAAGGCATGCCTTGTTGCCAAGGGTTTCAGTTAGGAAGAGGAGGTTGATTATAATGAAACATTTAGTCCTATAGTTAAACTAACTATTGTTCGCCTGGTGTTGGCTCTTGCTGCTCAGTTTCATTGGCCTTTAAGACAACTTGATGTTAAAAATGCATTTCTGCATGGAATTCTTCAGGAGGAGGTCTATATGGCTCAGCCTCAAGGGTTTACAAGCAAGCTTCATCCTGACTTTGTTTGCAGACTCCGCAAGTCCTTATATGGGTTGAAATAGGCTCCTCGTGCCTGGAATGACAGGTTTACCAGTTTCCTACCTAGTTTGGGATTCCAGGCTTCTCTTGCTGATCCTTCCCTATTTGTTCAACATTCTTCTCATGGTACTATGATATTACTGCTTTATGTCGATGATATTCTTCTCACAGGCAGTCATCCATCTCTTCTTACATCAGTCATTGATGCCTTAACTCAGGAATTTGATATGAAGGATTTAGGCCCGTTGACATATTTCTTGGGACTACAGGTTTCTTATTCCTCCTCTGGTTTGTTTGTCTCTCAATCCAATTATATCAAGGAATTACTTGATCGGGTTGATTTACACAATTCAAAGCCATGTGCCACTCCTTGTCTTCCCTATCATCACCTACTCAAGGATGATGGGAAACCTTACTCTTGTCCACAACAGTATAGGAGTATTGTTGGCGCTTTACAATATCTAACCTTCACACTTCCTGACATTGCCTTCTCTGTCAATCAAGCATGCCAATTCATGCATCATCCCATGGAATCTCATGTTGTTACAGTCAAACGTATCTTGAGATATCTCAAGGGTACTCTTGATTATGGTATACATCTTTAGACTGGCACACTTAACTTGCAAGCATACAGTGATGCTGATTGGGCTGGTGATCCCAATGATCGTCGTTCTATTTCAGGTTTTGTTGTTTACTTGGGATCTAGTCCTATTTCATGGGCCTCTAAGAAGCAACATATAGTCTCACGCTCGTCTACTGAGGCTGAATATTGAGCTCTTGCTATTACAGTTGCTGAGCTGACATGGATTCGACAGCTTTTCTGTGATATGCATGTTCCCTTACTTATTCCGCCTTTAATTCATTGTAATAACATCTCTGCTCTTTCTCTAGCTTCCAATCCAGTGTTTCACTCTAGGATGAAGCATCTCCAGATTGATTACCACTTTGTTAGAGAACGTGTCATCACCGGTGACTTACTTGTTCAACATGTTTCCTCCACCGATCAGTTTGCTGACATCCTTACTAAGGGCCTTTCTTCTCCATTATTTCGTCACCATTGCTCCAATCTTATGCTTGGTTCTTCCATGCATACGGTTGCGGGGGAATGTAAAGATGTCAATGTTCAAGATGATGCCACATGTCAAGAGATTATGTAATGAAGTGGTGAATATTCTGTTAGGCAGTTAAATCTGTTAATACTGTTAGGCAGTTAGAAACAGTTAGCAAAACAGTTAGACAAGCTGTTAATCATTGAAGAAAGAAGCTATCCTATATCTGTAACTTAGCTATAAATACAACTCCAAGGATATAACAAAGGCAAGAAAAACACAGTGATTAAAAACATCATTTGTCAACTACTCTGCTCCCTCTCTGCATTCTTCTTTTCTCTTCTTAAACTCTCTTTCAATTCTGCTATTTTTATATGGTATCAGAGCTGTAGCTCCTAATCCTCTGCTTCCGCACATCTTCATTTCTTCTCTTCTCTCATCAAAGAACAAGAACAACAAAATGGTGACATCTTCTCAACTCCAGATCATCCAATCTCCCATAACTTCTTTACTTTTTACAGTTGCTACTGCTGTAGCAGTTAAGCTTGATGATACCAATTACCTCACATGGAATTTTCAGATGCAAATTCTCCTTGAAAGCCATGGTATTTTAGGTTTTGTGGATGGTTCCAAGCAGTGTCCTAGTCGATTTAATACAGACTCTAACCTTGAGGGAGTCGAATCTGATGAATATCAGGTATGGAAGATGCATGATCGAGCATTAATGCAGTTGCTCATTACCACTCTTTCCTCTACTGCAATTTCTTATGTTATTGGATGTGTAAGTGCCAATGATATGTGGATTCAACTAAAGGATCGATTCTTTAAAGTCACCAAAGCACGCATTTTTCAGATGAAAAGTGAGCTTCAAAATATTAAGAAGGGATCAGAATCAGTTTCTCATTATCTGCAAAAAATTAAAGATGCGAGGGATCATCTTTCTGCAACAGGAGTCCTTTTTTAGGATGATGACATCGTGATCTTGGCTCTCAATGGCCTATCGTCTGACTATAACACTTTCAGATGTATGATTAGAGGTAGAGACACTCCTTTGTCTCTTAAAGATTTTCGATCTCAATTACTTGCTGAAGAAGCCATCCTTGAGCGTACTCAGTCTGCATCTCCCTTTTTTTTCTACAATGTTGGCTCAAAATCAAACATTCCAAGGCAAGGCTCTTGTTCTTGATTCCTTCTCATTCTTATCTGCAATCTCAGGGATACTCTTCAAACTCGAAGACCTTCCCATCTTCTTGACTGAATGAGGGCTTTACTGGTCATCATGGAAATGTCCATAACTCCACGGGTGGTTTTAATGGTCCACATACCATGTTCTCCAACAATGGCCACTCTAACAATAGAGGCTCTTATTTTAGAGGGCGTGGCCGAAGTCGTGGTCATTATCAAATTGGTCCACGACCTCATCAAATGCCCTCTTCTAGTCCTGGTATTCTTGGTTCGGGTATTACCATTCCCATCTGCCAAATTTGTAATAAGAAAGGACATGTAGCCGCTGATTGCTATCAACGACATAATCAATCACCTTCTTCTACCTCTTCAGTCCAATGTCAGATTTGTTGGAAATTTGGTCATTCGGCTATTCAGTGCTATCACAGAGGCAACTTTTCTTATCAAGGCCGACCACCTTCCCCTAATCTCAGTGCAATGCATGCAAACTTTCCTTCTTCTGACTCTACTATGAAAACCATAGTAAGTGAAAATTCTAAAAATATTTAAGGATTTTCGTTGATTTATTTGTGGGTTCAATGTGCATTGTTTCATTTTTTTTCTTTGCATTTTGTATTTTTTCTACTATTTGTTCAATTTGTGGACCATCACAATTAAATGCAAAATCTATCGTGCAATACTCTTTTTTTTTTTAAAAAAAATTCTTGTTTAAAAAGAGTAAATAATAAAAAAAGGGTAAACAAAAGAAGAAGAAAAAAAGGCATTGAAAAATTGTTTCTTCTTCATTAAAAATTCAAAATTTTACAAACTTATTCATTGATGTCAGAGTTAGGATTATGACATTTTTTTTAACCAAAACAACCAACTTGAGATCTCAATCTAGCCATCCCTTTTAATTAGAATCAAAAGCTTGCCTTCAGCTCAGTTAACCAAAAATCTCAATCTAGAAATCTCCTTTAACAAGAACCTTGGTCTTTATCTTCAGCTCCGTTAATCTTAGATTCTAATTTGGCGATTCTCTTTAATCAAAACTAAAATGTTTTATCTCCTTTTTCATCTTAGCTGACCTAAAATCCTGAATCTCAATGATCCCCTTTAACTAGAGTTTTCCAATGACTTCCTCTTTATAGGTACTTTGACTTGTCTAAGTTCGATTTCAAGAAGTTTTGTAAAATAAAAAACTTTTGTAATGTTTTGGTGTTAAACACATGTATTTTTATCCGGTTTGGAAATATAGGTCCCACCATTTCTTTAGTTTCCTTTGAACTTTTTTTTAGTGTGAGCTCGTTCATGTGTTCAAAATTGTAAGCTTGAGTCAGGATTTGTTTTTTGTGCTCCGTCTCTTACCTACTATATTCTTGAGAAGAAATCTCTGGCTTTTGTTTCTTGTGGGCCTTTTTTACTCAACTGAATATATGATTTAATATTGCTTTCTATCTTGATTTTGTAAATGCTTTAATTGCCTTTATTATTTTAAGGGCTTTTTTGTTTTGTTTTGATTCATCACATAAATCTATTTCAAGAACAAAAACTTTAAAAGACTTAGTTTTATTTATCAAAACTGAAACTTTTAATATATACATCAAAACAGTTCCTAAAATAATTCCTCCTAAGGGTTTTATTAGATCTCAAAACATGGTTCATCTTTACTCATCAAGTAAGATAATTATTAAAAAGAAACCACTCATTCACCTCAGTTTCTATTAGGTACAAGTTAAATTGTCCTCTTTAATTATGAAATTTAAATTTCTAACCACTTAGTTATTAAAGTTTTGATATTATATTAAATAATTATTTCAACTAAAAAAATTAAATTGTTATATAAACAATTTATATCAACTTTTAAATATTCCATACTATTTATATCATCTTCTACATAATTAAATGATACTTTGTATTGATCTCTTAAAATACACCTTTTCTTTTCAGTGACTTCTTGCTCGGTTGAGCTTCTCCTTTATAGGGATATTTTCTTAAAACATATTCCCCATCAGGGATGATTGCTTCAAATAAGAATATTTCATTTCTAGTAAAAGAGTCCTAATTGCCATACCTTTTGCTAGAACTTTTCTTTAATCAATCATTTCCACTAATGAAACAAATCATCGAATGAATGAGGCATGCACCATGAAAGTCCATACTATCAGCACCCGTCTTACCTTTCTATTTCTTTTTAAATAATTAAATAATACTTTGTATCGATCTCTTAAAATCCATCTTTTCTTTTCGGTGACTTTTTGCTCTAATGAGCTTCTCCTCCTTTATAGGGTTATTTTCGTAGTAGCTGAATTAATCTGTTTTCAGAGTTATATATTATTACTCTGGTTTTTTTAGCTTAAGAACTTGATTGATTGATCACTATAAAAATAAATATATTAAGATTAGATTTATGTCAGATTTTTTTTTTATAAGCTGCTGAACCTGAAAAGAAACATAATCAAAATGAACATTGCGTTCAAATAAAGGAAAAAAATTGACATTGCCACTAAAGTTACGAAAAGGTAATTTTTCATAATTGTATCCAAGATCAGAACCTTTACAGATTACATTTACTATGTAATCTGTAACATTTTTCAGCGTCAGTTTCTTAGCAGCAACCTGCAACAAGATAAAAGAGGGTAAGAGAATGTATATGGGAAGCTTAATTTCCTACAATGAACCTAACTGAACTGCAGAAATTACAAAAATGATTTGGCCCAAGAGCTCCCACACACAATGTCAACTTTCCCAGATCAGCTTGATCATTAATTACTAAAGGGATCAATTTGGAAGAGTCAACTAACAAAAAATGGGGATCATAATTAGATGCAACAAAGAAGGAAAACGAGGTACTTCAAACTCGACAAAGTACAAAGCAGTGACCAACAATGGAACCAAGTTTTTCCACAGAGATGCATAACACATGATATACTGATAAATTACCAGCTAACAAACTCAACCTGTCAAATATTCAAAACTAAAGAAGCAAATTAACAGAAGCACCTCTTCTCCAATGATGGTGATGTTTTGATGAATTTGCAAGGCACACTCCAATGTAATGTGAGAAGCTGCACGTCCCATAAGCTGGACAACTGCTGCAAACACAGATTATGAGCAAGCATCACTTTAATATCAGTTATGTGTATAACATGCTTGAGCACATTTGAGCAAGTACGGAAAAAGCAAATTCCTCATAGTCCAATGCAATTAAGACAGGATCAGTTCTCAGCTGTGTAGTTGCAAAGAAAATAAAGATATCAGGACAATGATTCGAAAGTAAGTACAGGGGAAATGGAGAAGTTAGTGGCAGTTCATGTTCAAGTGCTTGTTGAGGGAAAATGACAGCATAATTTAAATAGCCATCTGCACAATTCTATATCCGAGGACACTCATTAAATGCAATTATTAGCTAATATTAGCATTCATCTTCATTACGGATTCATGAACAAATAATAGGAATTTATTTGAAAAAAAAAAAATTCAATGTACAAATTTACAGTGATAATATTTTCCAGTTGATCGAGCATCAACCATGACATTTCCAATCATTTCTGCATATATCTGCAAGAACCACATATATTATCAATGTTCTATTGTGTGAAGCTGGTAACAAAAATGATATCAAACTACTAATGGCATTAGGATTAGTTGCAACCTCATCGATCTCTTTATAACAACATTGATAACATACAGGCACCAATACAAGCAATAATATGGCCCACAGATCTGAGGGTATTTTGGGCAATATGAAAAGATTGCTGGCTTATGTTGGACACGTGGCGAGGTGATTTGGTTGGGTATAGATGGACGGTTTGGATTCTCTTGTTGAGTTTGTTGTCGTTGGTGGGAGGAAAACCATCGGATATTCCAAGGATTCTTATGGGATTATGCTCCAATCATAGAGTGTATTGTTAATATAATTGATTTAATGACTTCAACCAAACCGTTGAATTTGCGATTTGATTGGTCACCACTTCTGTGGAGATTCCAATCATGTCTTCATCCTGCGGAGGATCTTTGAAATAATTAAGTAATGTGAAGAATTCTTCATCCTGTTGAAGTGGCAGATGACTGAAAGAAAATGACATAGCTGTTAAATAATATTTATGTAGTCTTATTTATTAAGGGTAGAATAGTACTTTCAGTTTAATCTATATATACTTTATTTGTATTTAGGTTAAGACTATGCATTCATAATATACAGATTATTCAGAATTCTAGCCTCCTTTTTGTGTTTGATCTCAATTAGTTTAACATGGTATCAGAGCTGGTTTTATAGAACGAAGCTTAATCCCAAATACAGCTTCGCGGATCCAACTATTTTGGAGTGATATTTTGTCTTCTGTTTCTGCAAAATTAGGTATTTTGACAGTTTCTGCAATTATTTTGGTATTTCATCTTCCCTTCAGCTTCTGCAATTTGGTATTTGCGTTCAGTTTTTGCAAATTTATTTTGTGTTTTGGTGTAATAGTATAATTTCGAGAAGATATTTGTTTAGTTTCTGCAATTTAGTATTTTGTCTTCCGTTGCTTTTGCATTCTGGTTATCTATGATTGTTGATTATGGTTATCTATGAGATGATTCGCTTCAGTCTATGAGTGTGAGGTTGGATGGGAAGAACTATTTGTATTAGAGTTATGTAATGAGAAATTTTCTTAAGGGTAAGAAGATGTGGGGGTATGTTAGTGGTACTTATATGATACCTAAGAATATTGAGGAGGGGTATGCTGGTTTGATAGATACATGAGAAGCAAATAATGCAAAGATCATTACTTGGATCAATAATTCTGTTGAGCATTCAATAGGTACGTAGTTGTGTATTTTGTGTCTCGTCATGTTGTCTTCCTTGAGCATATACCTTTCTTTTCTATTCCATCCACTACTCATAGCCTGACTAAATCTGATCTTATTAGTATAGATCCATTTTTTGAGGATTGTGGTAATGATAGCTCTCCCCATGTACTGGTACTTTACTCTCTAGCACACCTGAAGCTCCATTCTCATCTACAGCCCCTCAAGCTTCATCTGAGATTGTGGATCCACCTCCACGTCAGTTCATCCGTATTCGTAAGTCCACAAAACTACCAGATTTTGCTTATTCTTGTTCTTCTTCATCATTTACTTCCTTTTTAGCCTCTATTCATTGTCTTGTTGAGCCCTCTTCCTATAAAGAGGCAATTCTTGATCCACTTTGGCAGCAAGCTATGGATGAGGAACTTTCTGCTTTGCATAAGACAGATACTTGGGATCTAGTTCCTCTACCTCCTGGTACGAGTGTTATTGGTTGTCGTTGGGTGTATAAGATCAAGACTAATTCTGATGGGTCTATTGAGCGATATAAAGCTAGACTGGTTGCAAAAGGATACTCTCAACAGTATGGTATGGACTATGAGGAGACATTTGCCCCAGTTGTAAAAATGACTACTATTCGTACTCTTATTGTTGTAGCTTCGATTCGTCAGTGGCATATTTCTCAGCTTGATGTTAAAAATGCCTTCTTGAATGGAGATCTTCAAGAAGAAGTTTTTATGGCACCCCCTCCTGGTACTTCACATGACTCTGGATATGTTTGTAAGCTTAAAAAGCATTATATGGTCTCAAACAAGCACCACGTGCTTGGTTTGAGAAATTCTCTATTGTGATTTCGTCTCTTGGCTTTGTTTCTAGCAGTCATGATTCTGCTCTTTTTATTAAGTGCACTGATGCAGGTCGTATCATTCTGTCTTTATATGTTGATGACATGATTATTACTGGTGATGACATTGATGGTATTTCATTTTTGAAGATAGAGTTGGCTAGACGATTTGAGAAGAAGGATTTGGGTTATCTTCGATATTTCTTGGGTATTGAGGTAGCATACTCACCTAGAGGTTACCTTCTTTCTCAGTCAAAATATGTTGCAGATATTCTTGAGCGGGCTAGACTTACTGATAACAAGACTGTGGATACTCCTATTGAGGTTAACGCGAGGTACTCTTCTTCTGATGGTTTACCTTTGATAGATCCTACTTTATACCGCACTATTGTTGTTACTTGTTCACTGGGCAGGTGTTCTTCGTATTTTGCGATATCTTCGGGGTACAGTTTTTCAAAGTCTTTTACTTTCATCCACCTCTTCCTTGGAGTTGCGCGCATACTCTGATGCTAATCATGGTAGTGATCCCACAGATCGCAAGTCTGTTACCGGGTTTTGTATCCTTTTAGGTGATTCTCTTATTTCTTGGAAGAGCAAGAAACAAACTATTGTTTCTCAATCATCCACCGAAGCAGAATATCGTGCCAAGGCATCTACTACCAAAGAGATTATTTGGTTATGTTGGTTACTTGCTGATATGGGAGTTTCCTTCTCTCATCCTACTCCTATGTATTGTGACAACCAGAGTTCTATTCAGATTGCACACAACTCGGTTTTTCATGAGCGGACTAAGCACATTGAGATCGATTGTCATCTTACTCATCATCATCTCAAGCATGGAACCATTACTTTGCCTTTTGTTCCTTCTTCCTTGCAGATTGTAGATTTCTTTACCAAGGTGGATTCCATCTCTCGTTTTCGTTTTCTGGTTGGCAAACTCTCAATGCTTGTTGCTGCCGCATCGTGAGTTTGAGGGGAGATGTTAAATAATATTTATGTAGTCTTATTTATTAAGGGTAGAATAGTACTTTCAGTTTAACCTATATATACTTTATTTGTATTTAGGTTAAGACTATGCATTTATAATATACAGATTATTCAGAATTCTAGCCTCCTTTTTGTGTTTGATCTCAATTAGTTTAACAATAGCAACAAGCTTTTTGATGTGTGTGTGTGTATAAAAGCTTAGGGTTGTGTAAAATAATAACGGTGGAAAACACTACACTTGATAATTACACTTGTATATGATAAGTCCCCTATAATACTCATGAAGCTCATCTAGAAATTTATCTACCAAGGCACCTTCTGCAGAGTATATAGCAATGTGAAGCACAATTTCATCATTTATTGCTGTCATGAAGTCTATGGCAGAGTTGCTCAACCTTGCCTGTCATTAGAGCATGTGCTTTCATTCTGTGTTTCGTATCTAGCTACATCTGCAACATCTTAAGATGAAAGTAGTTATTTTTACTCCTTGTCTTTGCTTTTGATATTCAAAACCGAAGAAATTTTGATGTTCCAATACCTCTAAATCATAACTCTGCATCTCTAATTTCTAATAACATGATCATCATGTTGTTAATCTTGGAAATTACGCAGACAAAGTACCTAGCTTTATGTCATGAAAAAAAGAAAAGAAAAGAGAATGGTGAAAAGTTTATCTGCCTTTTGAAGCTATAAAGATGCATCTGACTTACTCTTTAGTTTGCAAGAGTAAAATCTTGAATTTGCCTTTCAATGTACAGTTATGATCAGTAACAAGCTAATTTGAAACTTCTTTAAATGTCGGTATTTGCACTATCATTATGTTGGTAATTAATTTACCAATAAAATTACCGACATAAATGTTTCATTGGTGAATCCTTCGTCGATATATTTTTGTCCATTGGTAAGTCCGTCGGCAATAAAAATATTATTTTACCGATGAAAAAAGCGTGCAAAAAAAAATTATTCGCTTCATTCTGTCACTATTTCTCTCGGTAAGTCCGTATGTAATTTTATCGGTAATTATTTAAAAATATATTTTTAAAAAATCTATTTTACAAAGCTATAAAATAATTAAATTAATATAAATCAACACTTTATAATACTCAAAAAACTTGAAAAAAAATAAAAGAAAATCAACTCAAACAAATTTGCAAGAAATAAATAACAAGAAAAAATAAATTCAACTAAAACAATTCATATGAAAAAAATAAAGTTGCAATCGCTAAAAATTTAAAAATCCTATAAATAAATCAACTAAAAATTGATCTCATATGGAAAAAAAAAAAATCCTACAGCAACATTCATACAATTATTAAGAACAAAAAAAAAATTAAAAAAGAAATATAGTGAAAACAAAAACACGAAAAAAGAAGAAAAAAATCTTACCTTAATGTAGTTGCAAGTGAAGCTAAAAAGAGAAAAAAAAATCATAAAGTATATTAATTAAAAAAAAACTAAGAAGAAAAAAAAGGAGAAAAATACATACTTGAGCATGGAAGAGAAGAGAAGGAGTTAAGAAGAAAAGAGAAGAGAAGAGAATAAAATGGATATTGATGTTTTTTACATATAGGGAAGAAGAAGAATAAAGGAGCCTTGTTTGTTGTGAAATTTGGGATTCTAGCCTTTTTGTTAGGATGTTTTACCGACAAATAATTAAATATTAATATTTTTAAATATTCCGTCGGTGATGCCGTCAGTAATATTTAATTTAATAAATTTTTTTTAGAAATTGCAAAATATCACTGACGAGTTTTCAATTCGTTGGTGATTCTGTTTGTAATATTTAATAAAAATTTTCAATTTAATTGAAATTTTTTAGAAACCCGCCAAATAACACCGACAACTTTTTAATCTATCACTGATTTTGTCTTTAAAAAACAATAATTAATAGTGCAATTGGAGAGTGAACAGTTCCAGAGTTCTTTGTAAAATACCGATTGAATTTTTCGTTGTTGATTCCGTCTGTAATTAACATGATGAACAATGTTAATATTTACCAACGGAATAAAATCCGTCGGTAATTCTGTTGGTAAAAAATAACAGGTCATTATTTTTTTTGTTTAATTTTTTTTCTCACTGTAATTCCCTTGGTATATACCGAGTGTATATGTCTATCAGTAAAATCCGTTAGAAAGTTACCAACAAAAATATTCCTTCGGTATTTCTGTTTGTATTTATTGATTTTCTGGTAGTGATTGTTCGTATATAAACATCAAGTGAAATTCTATAAGGGTTTAAAAATGAGAAAAAAATTAGCTTATACTACTTATACAGATTGAAAGTTGTGCTCATTCATGGACGTGAATATCTCACCATCCCCAACAAGTAGGGGCTGCAGGACTGAGGTTGGACTAGGATGAATAACAATGTGTCAAAAACTGTTGAGAAATACTTAAAAACATCAATTTAGTACTTTCTCAAACAAAAAGCCTTCGAAAAACAATATAACTAGCACGCCACCCATAATGTCGAACAATCCCTTGGCATCATAACCATAAACTTACACCCAACTTTGTAACAAGTAACCGATTGAAGCAAGCATGACATCATATTATTCAAATACCAACATATGACACACTATATATAATACATACTGGCTTCAAGGCCATCATTGAAGGGAGCAAAACCACATAAATATCACGAAACTGGATAACAACGATACATGCTATTACACTCAATATATAATGATCAATGGTAGAGATTCAAACAAACAAGAAAGAGGAAGAACATCCATGCCAGTTATATATCCCGTGTCAATCTTCTCCACGGAGCTTTTTTCCCCATGGTAGGCAAGGGACAAGAGACGATGAATGAGCTTTCCAGGCTATCTTGAGAATGTTTAATGTAGAGCCCATAAATGAGATGTACAGACGGAATTGCATTATTCCAAATACTAAGACAGGAAGGAATGAAGCAATGGAAAGGAGTAATGTTGTCAACTTCCTTTCTGATTGAATGAGTATCAAAATTGTTGCCCCAAAGGATAGCATGGTCGTTATCACAGAAAAGAAGAGGAAGGTGAAGCCAACAATAAGTTTTCGAGGAAGAGAGATGTGGAAATCTTGTAGCTCAATCGGAGAGGTCAACAAAGAGAGAAACACCACAAGGGAAGTCAAAGAGCTTGCTAAGGAGACAACATCAGAGACAGTGAAAATCACAAAATAGGGAGAGTTGATGAAGTTGGGCTTGCCATTTTCATCAGAACCTCCGGGCACAGTATAGGCAGCAGCAAAGACAACAGTAGCAACAAGTGCAGCTACAGTTGAACAAGACTGAGATGTTTCCTTGATCCATTTTTGTGCCTTTTTCAGTTGTTCCTTGTGCGAAATTTCAAAGCACTCTCTTGCAGTTTTTCCATCATCGTTCAGGAGCCGGACATAATGATCAGGAATTACCTCTTGCACTTGCTGCAATAATTGGGAGATAAATATGAAAGGTTTAAAAAGGAATTTTTTTACCTTAATTGGATCGGTACTCTTATACAAGATGGATGAAAAGGGCTCACCTCAAACCATTGCAACTCTTCCTGAAGTTGTAGTGCAGGCCCAGGCTTGGTTACTCCACTGTTTTGTTTTACATCTGCAACTTGGTGCAACAATGAGTTGTTGCTATTATCAACAACTCGACGTAGTCTAGCAAACGGTATTTCCTGTTGCTTCACAAAATCGAAGATCTTTTTCTGGCGATACATGACGGCCACATCCAAAATGCTCCGATTCATTTCATCGCGCTGGTCAATAGCTTGAGGATGTAGTCTTATTATCAGCTTCGCAATCTTTTCTGTTCCCCTTCTAGTTGCAGTAAACAATGGGATCTCCTTTTTAGTAGTCAATGATGACATCGAAGTTTGTGCTGGTAGACGTTGGGTTTCAGAAGTCTGCACTTCTTTCAATGACTTATCTTCTTTTATTAGGCTTTCGGCGAATCTCAAAGCAACGCCCATTCAGCTCACATGACGGCTGCTTTAGTTAGTTTTCTCATATTATTACGTTATGTCCACATTAATATGAGTCCAAATGTACGGTCACAAAATATATTAAGATAAACTCACTGTAACATTGTTTTTATATGTATATATTAAGGGCAGTTGCCGCCAGTCATCATCTACTGTGTTGTGTAAAAAAGTGTAAAAATTCTAGATACAAAAAATAATTTAATTCAATTTCAAGTATTTCAAACAATTTGTAAGTTTTATAATATGTAATGCATTCAACATCTTTTATGTTAGTTTATATCTTTGTATTTTTTAAATATGGAATATGTTCACTAACATATAAGAGGCTCTAAAAATAATATTATTTGATAAGATTCAAATTTTGATGAATATATATTATATCAAATAATTATTTTAATTTGAAAACTTAAATTGTCAGGTGATGTTTTTTTTAAAATAAATTTAAATCAACTTTCTAACATTCCATACTGTTAAGCTATGTCAATTGATTAACATGATCTATAATTCTGCAGTTTAGAAAGAAGAAACAGAGAGATAGGAGTAGCAGAGAATACTGGATAATAGTTCTTATTTTGCATTATTCATATATCACGAGATAGTTGTGTTTATATATCTATTCAAAACAGACTAACAGACTTGTGCTAATTAACTAACTATCCACTATAGTAAGATTGTGACAAGTGTCACAATCTGAAGCAATGTACTCTAATATACTCTAACATCCCCCCCGCAAGATCACGCGGTGAGGAACTAAGCATGACATTGCAACAATGAGTGTGAAACAGAGGAGCACTCAGCCCTTTTGTAAGGATATCAGCAAACTGCTCCTGGGAGGACACAAACTGCACCAAGAGTTGTTGACGGGAGACTCTTTCGCGGACAAAATGAACATCCACTTCGATATGCTTAGTCTTTTGATGCTGAACAGGATTGAAAGACAAAGCAATGACAGACAGATTGTCACAAAAGAGGACTGGCACTCTAGGCAACGAAATGTGCAGAAAGGCTAATAATTGTTTTATCCAATCCAACTCAGCTGAGGTGAAGGATAAGGCACGATACTCAGCTTCGGTGGAAGATCGAGAAACAGTTTGTTGCTTCTTAGAGGACCATGAAATGGGATTGTTACCCAAGAAGACCACCAAACCAGTAGTAGATCTCCTGTCATTAGGATCCCCTGCCCAATCAACATCACTAAAAGCCTTTAACTGTAAATCGCCTCGAGTATAGGAGAGACCAAACTTAAGAGTGCCTTTTAGGTATCGTAGGATTTGTTTAACAGCAGTAAAGTGAGACATCATAGGGAGCTGCATAAACTGGCAGACTTGATGGACAGAGAAAGCAATATCCGGCCTGGTGAAAGTGAGGTATTGCAGAGCTCCTACAAGACTTCTGTACAGCTGAGGATTGGGATAAGGCTCCCCATCGTCTTTGAGTAGTCGATGATAAGGTAGATAAGGAGTATCACACGGTTTAGCCTCACTCATTTCAGATTTAGCTAGCAAGTCCTCAACGTATTTGGTTTGGGACAGAAATAAACCAGTAGGAGTGTGAGTAATTTGGATGCCTAAGAAATAATGGAGGGAGCCTAAATTTGTGAGAACAAATTCAGAAGTAAGAGCACCAATGACTTGCTGAATCAAACCAGACGCACTCCCAGTGATAATGATATCATCCACGTAGAGAAGTAGCACCACAATCTCATGACCGGCATGTTTGACAAATAACGAAGAATCAGAATAAGTGGTTCCAAAACCCAAAGAAGGAAGGAACTGAGTAAACCTGTCATTCCAAGCGCGAGGAGCCTGTTTGAGGCCATACAGGGATTTATGCAGTTTACAGACGAGTTGAGGATGATTGAGATCTTCAAAACCGGGAGGTTAAGACATATAGACTTCCTCTTGGAGAATACCATGCAAAAATGCATTTTTGACATCTAACTGTCATAGAGACCAGTTAAAATGTGCAGCAAGAGCCAAAACTAACCGAATTGTGGTAGGTTTGACCACAGGACTAAACATCTCCTCATAGTCCAATCCAGGTTCCTGACTAAAGCCCTTAGCAACTAACCTGGCTTTGTGCCTGGCAATAGAACCATCAGAATGTCTCTTGATCTTAAAAATCCACTTACAGCCAACAAGGTTCCTGTTTGCTGGCAATGAAACTAAACTCCAAGTACCTTGAGTATGTAAGGCATCAACTTCTGTGTTCATGGCCTATAGCCACACAAGAATTTTAAGGGCAACCTTGTAATTGGGTGGTTCAACCAACTGCATGTCAGGGGCCGAAGGAACCTGGATAGTGGCTAAAAGAGCCTTCCATTTTATAATCCCACTCTTGCTTCGAGTCTGCATCGAATGAAGATTAAGTGGAGGAATGGACAGCACCACTTGCAGATTATCAGGAATAAAGCCATGAGAATCTAAAGCAGATTGCATACTGATATCAGGTGCCACAGGGAGCAGAGAAGAAGCTGAAAGTGGAGCAGTAATGGACTGTGGACTAACAGAGTCTGTAGATGGGGCAGGGGTATGAGTGGGAGACGGGTGAGAAGGAGATGCGGAGTTGGTGGAGACAATGGAATTTACGAGATTGACAACAGTCACAGGACAAGAAGACAGCTGACTGGATGGTAGTGTGTTGGAAGGTGTAGACACTAAATCTGAGTATGGAAACTGGTGCTCATCAAAGATAACATGTCTAGACACAAACATTCTCATTGTTGGTACATGATAACATAGATAGCCTTTATATTGTGTGGCATATCCAAGAAACACATATTTGGTAGTTTTGGCCTGTAATTTGGTGTTATTATAAGGCTTGAGAAGAGGAAAACAAGCACATCCAAAAATTCGAAGATGTGTAATAATTGAAGAGGATTCAAATAACATTTCAAAGGGTGAGTTATTATGTAGAACAATAGTAGGCATACGATTGATTAGATAAGTGGCTCTTTGACAGGCATAGGACCAGAATTTGGATGGCAATTTAGCGGTTTGTAATAAGGTGATAGTGGTTTCAATTATGTGTCTATGTTTCCTCTTTGCGACCCCATTTTGTTCAGGAGTATATGGACAAGAAAGGCGATGGGAAATACCCTTGTTAAGAAGAAAAAGTTTCAATCAATTGCTGGTATACTCACCCCCCCCATCAGTTTGAAGAGTTTTAATGGTTGAGGCAAATTGAGTAGAAACAAAGGAATAAAAATCAACAAAGGTAGAAAACAAATCAGATTTATTTATTAAAGGGAAAAGCCAACAATATCGGGTACACTCATCAACAAAGATAGTATAGTATCTATAACCATAGTTGAGAATAATTAGGAGGCTTAACCTAATAGGTTAGCCAACCCTTTCTATATATATGAGTAGGGCAATATACAATAGTAAAGGTGGAGATTACCACATAAGAATATGACTACAATATTTCCTATATAATTACATTCTATAATACGCCCCCTCAAGCTGAGGGTGGAGGATCAACCCGAAGCTTGAATCTAAAAGCAGTAAATGAAGCAGCAGGAAGTGGCTTAGTGAAGACATCGGCAAGTTGATCCTGAGAGGAAATAAAACGAATCTGAATCTCCTTCTTCGCAACTCTATCTCGGACAAAATGATAATCAATCTCAATAAGTTTTGTGCGAGCATGAAATATAGGGTTTGCGGACAAATACGTGGCACCAAGGTTGTCACACCAGATAATAGGGGCAGAAGGAGTCGGAATCTGAAGATCCGTTAACAAGTACTGAAGCCAGATAACTTCAGCTGTGCCATCGGCTAAGGCTTTGTACTCAGCTTCCGTCGAAGAACGAGCAACAGTGCGTTGCTTACTCGATTTCCATGAAATTGGCGTCTGACCAAAGAACACAAGATAACCACCTGTAGACTTTCTATCCTCAATACTACCTGCCCAATCTGCATCTGTAAAACCGTGTAAAGCAAAGGAAGAGCTGCGAGTAATATGTAAACCATGTGATGCCGTACCACGGAGATAACGCAAGATGCGTTTCACGGCAGCCCAATGGGATTCTGTAGGAGCATGCATAAATTGACAGACCCGGTTAACAACAAAGCAAATATCCGGGCGTGTGAAAGTGAGATATTGGAGAGCACCAACAAGTTGCCGAAAACGAGTAGCATCAGAAAACAATGGATCCGGCATAATGGTGGCTTTGGATGCCGAAATAGGAGTATCAACTGGTTTACAGGATAACATACCAGCTCGTGTGAGGATATCAAGTGTATATTTATGTTGACAAAGCATAAGTCCCAGACCAGTACACTCACTACAAGATTTCACAGTTTTACCGACGAAAATATTCCGTCGGTGTGTGACAGAACGTTCGTCGGTAAAGTATTTACCGACTATATTACCGACGGAATACGCCCGTCGGAATACCTTTTGTCGGTGATTCCACATTCCGTCGCTATATCGGTCGGTAATAAAAAAAACACATTTACCGACGGTTTTACCGACGGCCCGTGCGCGCCAAAAAAAAAAAAAGTTTCCCGCTTGGAATATACCGACGGAATATATTCCGTCGGTGTTATGTAAATACCGACGGACTCCTCCGTCGGCAAAAGTGTCGGTGATATTTCATACCGACCGAATAAATCCGTCTGTAAATTCGTCGGTATTTTTATACCAACGGATTATTTCCGTCGGTGAATATGTCGGTATGTTTATACCGACGGATTATTTCTGTCGGTGAGTATGTCGGTGATGGGACAGACACTGTCCAATGCCGACGGATTTATTCCGTCGGTAAATCCCTGTGTAATTTTTTTTTTAATTATTTAGAAAAAATAATATAAATTAATAGTAATACAAACCAATTATGCAAATAAAATTTATATTAAGCAACAAAAACTCAAAGTTAAATAATATTCATTACAAAATGAATGTGTTTAAAAAAAAAACAATTAATATAAAGGTAGAGGAGGAGGAGGAGGAGGAGGGTGGGGGTTAGGCGGCCAAAAAGGATTAGGCGCACATGTTCCGCCTTGTGTCATGTTCATGACCATTTGACGAAGCTCTTCGTAGGCCGCTCTTTGTTGTTCAGACTCTGCTCTGCGTTGTTCGTCCGCCAATCTGTGTTGTTCGTTCGCCAATCTTTGCTCTTCTTTGAGTTGTGTGTACGCCTCTGATAGGTGGTCGCACCTTTGCTGCAAGGCCACAAACTCCTTAGATTGGGAGCTCGATACAGATTGGGAGCTCCCACCGGTTGAAGCAGTACCGGTCGACCGCAACTTGGCAGCGGTAGTGTTGGAGAGCCCGTAAACCCAATTTTTATCGGGTCCACCTGACGATCCAGCCTCCATCCACAAATCCGGATCGAATTCCGGATGAGTCGAAGGATCATCCCCGTATCTCTCCCTCAACCGATTATTATAGGTCTCCTGAAAAAAAAAAATCATATTCAATTCAATAAACATAATAATATCTTACAAAATAAAATGGTTGAACAAACACACCACAAACTATTGAGCACGGTTGTCAATGAACTGTTGCGTCCCCTTTTGGCGGTCATGACTCCGCACGTGCGTCTCCACAAACAGCTCCATAGGGCTCGGCTCACGTCCAAGAGACGTAGCCTATATATAATGAAAAAAATGTATTAACAACAAATTAATTGAACGATATATTTCATTTAAATTAATCTTACCATCCGTTTTGCATGTGCAGCAAACGGAACGGAGCCGCCGGTGTGCGTTGTAACCGAGCCATGAATTTGCCTATTCCAGTTGCCGGCACCGGACTGTGAGCGTCGAGTGAACCGCTCAGACGTCACGTGCTGAAAATAGTGCGGCCATATATCTTCCGGGATGTATATTGGTTTGAAATCCCTCCAAACCGCAACATCGTTCCAGCCTTGTAACCCCTTATCCCTCGCTGTTTTTTTTGCTTTTTTCTGGGCGTCATACCAAAAATCACGCAACCTAATTCACGCACGAAAAAATTACATTTCAAAACATAAATAATTATGTAAAAAAAAGTCGTATTGTTTTCGATGTTACCTAATTGCCGCGTGATTTTCCCACACCCTCCTCACAACACTGTCATGTTCATCGTCCCAGCAGAATCGATGTTGTATATAAAAAAATAATTTTTTAAAATGTTAATAATTTATTTACAATTATAACTTGAATTTATTAGAAATAAGCTGAAAATTATATATTAAGACGAACCTCAAATCTACGAAACCATGCATTGATTTGAGGCATCCATTCAGGATGTCTGGATATCTGACTCCATTGAAACAATGGAATCTCCATCGACGCTTTAAACGCCGATGATATTACTCGGGCGGCCTCAATGTTTGTGAACCTGAAAAGAAATGAAATTAATTTGTGATTACTTCATAAATTATGTTTTAAATTTGTTTTTTTTTATATAAAAAAAACTAAAACCTTAACAAACTTACATTGAAAGATCGTCCTTCCACTGTGCCTCGAACTGGCGGGTAAATTGATTCCGCTTCGAAGGCATGCCGCGTCTGCGATGTGAAACATCGCTGGAAGAGGCAACATCGGTTGACGGCGCAGGTGGTGTAGGTGCCTCTTCTTGAGAGGCACCTAAGGAAACATCATCATCGCTGCTAGACGAACTTGATTCGACTGGACGACAAGCTCTGGTTTTCATTTTGCGCATCTAAACAATTTTATATTAATAATTGTAAAATAAAATTCAAAAGTTAAAAAAAAATCGGCAGCACCTCCCCTATACTGGATACTACCCAAATCCACAAACCTGCAAATATTAACAATAGCCACAACCAATCGAACCAATCTATACTAATTATTCCAACATATTCAACTATTAATCCTAAGATATATTCAACGTTAACAATTACAATTCACAAATTAATCAATAATTATATTCAAAACAATAAAAAATATAACAAAAAATAAATTCAATAAATTCAACAAATTATACTTCAACAAATTAACAATTACAATTCAACATTAACAATTATAATTCAACAAATTCAAAAAATTCAAAAAAATTCAAATATTCAACTTTAACTAATTCTAAGTTAAATTAACTAATAACAATTCTAACAACACAACAACAAAAAATATTCAATAAATTCAACAATTAAAATCAATTATTCAATAATTAAATTAACAAATATTCAACAAATTCAAAAAATTCAAAAAATATTCAAATATTCAACTTTAACTAATTCTAAGTTAAATTAACTAATAACAATTCTAACAACACAACAACAAAAAATATTCAATAAATTCAACAATTAAATTCAATTATTCAACAATTAAATTAACAAATATTCAACAAATTCAAAAAATTCAAAAAATATTCAAAAAATTCAACTTTAACTAATTCTAAGTTAAATTAACTAATAACAATTCTAACAACACAACAACAAAAAATATTCAATAAATTCAACAATTAAATTCAATTATTCAACAATTAAATTAACAAATATTCAACAAATTCAAAAAATATTCAAAAAATTCAAAAAAAAAAGGAACGAAAAATACATACCTTAATAATGTGTCAAATTCAAAACTTTATCTACATTGCAACAAAAAACACCAACACAACAAAAATAAAAACAACTAAAAATAAAATAAAATAAAATAAATTAGAAAAAAAACACATACCTTTTAATATAATGAAGATTTACAACACCAAATCTTGCTAGAGATTAAAGGTGAAAGTGTTTAAGGATTGAGGGGGAAAAAATGAAAAATCTAAGGTGAAAAACGGAGGAGAAGCGAAGAAGCGGCGGGGAGAAGAAGAAAAAATGAGGCGAAGAGGCGAGGCTGGAACTTATAGGTCAATTTTACCGACGGCATCACCGACGGAATTAACATCCGTCGGTAACAGGTCAAAATTCCGTCGGTAAAAGGTCAAAATTCCGTCGGTATTTTTTGAATTTCGCCCCGAATTTTTAAAAGCCCTCCAAAATTTTCGCAGTCCGTCGGTGATTCCGTCGGTAATCTGACAAGTTCAGAGGCGCATTAATTAACGCACTTTGGAAAACACGCGGTCCGTCGGTACTTCTGTCGGTAATATGTGTAACCGACAAATTACCGACGGACTTACGCCGTCGGTAATCCCGTCGATGGTGGTGTTATGTTTTCGAGCTTACTGTGAGATACCGACGGATGGTTATCCGTTGGTATGGCCGTCGGTGATTGTGGCATTTTGTTGTAAATATTTTCGAACTCTCTGTGAGATACCGACGGATGGTTATCCGTCGGTATGGCCGTCGGTGATTGTGGCATTTTGTTGTAAATATTTTCGAACTCTCTGTGAGATACCGACGGATGTTTATCCGTCGGTATCGCCGTCGGTGATTGTGGCATTATGCAGGAAAGGTTGTCTTTGTATTGCCTGTTTACCTTCCTGCAATAACTTAACTGATAAACTGTCGATCACATAAAACAATAACCACATTGCTTAAACATTAAATATTTTGTTTTACAAAATACATCATCAATAATCTAAATTACATGAGACAAATGTTTTTACATAGGGCTTCATTTTTATAATTAGTCGGAATTTTCTTCTTCTTCCTCATCAATTGAATTGTCATCATCTTCATCGCAATCTTCAATATGGATATCATCTTCTTCATCGACATTTGGTTGTCCGCTAGAGCTGAGAACAACATTCAACTCCTCTCCGTCAATATCAACAAGAGTATCATCGAGAACTCGAAAATTTGAATTTTCTTCCAATTCAATCGAAGGAGCAACTCGATATGGTTCAACCAACTCACGAACTTGAAAGACTTCATCTCGCACAATTGTGTCTTCGTTCTCATCCTGAACAACCTCGACACGACCCCGTGGTTTCGTTTTTAAAACGGACAACCAATCAACTCTTGAACGATCCTTTCTAAATGAAGGGGTGTATGTGTAATAAACTTGTTGACATTGCTTTGCGAAAACAAAGACATCGTTTATGTTGCGGAGTCTAGCTTTTGAGTTGATTTCGACCAGACCATGGTGCGGATCAACTCTGATTCCTCTGTTCGTCGTGTCATACCAATAGCATTTGAATAAAAACACTTTATTCTACTCGCTATGATATTGCAGTTCGACGACCTCTTCTAATCTACCATAGTAGTCAACTTCTAACTGGCTACTTGTGGATCCCTTAACACAAACACCGCAGTTGTATGTCTTTCTTCCTTGCCCGTATTCTTCAGTATGGAAAACATATCCATTGACAAAATACCCGTTGTAGCACTTAACTTTTCTTTCAGGGCCGAGGCTTAGTGAAGACAATGACTTGGGCGCACTCCTTCCCATTTGATAAACCTTGTAAATATATGTAATTAAATGTACATCAATACATGGTAAATGAACGAGAATCTCGTAATGACATGCATACGTTAGAATGAGTTTGTGATAGTGCTTACATGTGTTCTGAACCATGTGGCAAATTGTTCATCTTGTAATTGAAAGATCTGGGATTCGGTCAGCTACGAGTTATTGGAGAGCAAATATTGTTGATGTTGCCTGCAAGTGATAATGAGTGTATGATATTACAATATATAATTAACAGTATATTAGTGACAAAGTTTAATTACTATTACACATATATAGACTTACTGAATAAATGGTCTCAGCTCATCACAGTTAAATAGAACATAGTTGTGTGCTTGTTTGAATTCTATTTCCGACAAATATCTTCCTCTTACGGCATTTTTAGGTGTGGGTCGTCCAGTATTGGAGAATATTGACAAGTTCCCACTGGAAGGCACTTCACCGCCATCGTCATGCCGTGGAACGCGATTGATTCTTGTTCTCAGATGAGGTTCGAAATAGTACGAGATAAATGTTGATATCTCTTCAACAATATAGGCCTCAGATATCGAAGCCTCAACATGCGCCTTGTTCTTAACCTTTTTTTTTAGATTAAACAAGTACCTGCATTGAAGTACAATTCAAGTATTTTCAAATAAAAAAAACATAGAAAATACTTTAAGATATCAATTCCATTGCAACTGTAATATCTCACCGTTCGAATGGGTACATCCATCTATACTGGACCGGTCCTCCAGCTTTTGCCTCGAACGGTAGATGTATAGGGAGATGCTCCATTGAGTCAAAAAATGAAGGAGGGAATATCATCTCAAGTTTGCATAGTGTCTCGATGATATTCGTTTGAAGCATCTCAATGTGCTCAACATTCATCTTGCTGGAGCATATATCTCTGAAGAAATGACTGATCTCCGTTAGTGCATCCCATATTCCCTTTGGCAACAAATCACGAAAAGCTAATGGGATGAGTGTTTGCATAAACACGTGGCAGTCATGGCTCTTCATTCCATACAATCTGCAGTCCTCTATGTTAACAAGCCTTGATATGTTCGATGCATGTCCATCCGGGAAACGCAGACTCTTAAGCCATTTGTAGACTAGCAGTTGTGCGTTTTTCTCTAACACGAAGCTTGCCCTTGGTTTTGCAACCCGTGACTCGTCATAAACCAACTCCATATTTTTACGGTTACAGTATAAAGCTATATCCAATCTAGCCTTCATGTTGTCCTTTGTCTTCCCCTTCACATCCATGACGGTGTTGAAAATATTCTCAAACACGTTCTTTTCGATGTGTATGACGTCAAGGTTATGGCGGAGAAGATTAGTCTTCCAATACGGAAGCTCCCAAAAGATACTTCGCTTTACCCAATAATGGGTCAAACCAAAACCAGGAAACTTTTGCTTACCTGATTGAAGGCCAAACACAATGTCATCGTACTCTGATACAACATGATGCAATTCTTCACCAGAAAGACGCGGGGATGCAACATCTTTTTCAACTCTACCAACAAAGAAATCTTTTCTGTTCTTTCTGAACCTGTGATTAAGTGGCAAGAAGCGACGGTGACAGTCAAAAAAAGAAGCTTTACCTCCGTTTGCTAGCGTGAATGCCTTGTTGTTTTCCATGCAGTATGGACATGCGAGTTTCCCATGCGTGCTCCAACCAGAAAGCATTCCATAAGCTGGAAAATCACTGATAGTCCACATCAAAGCCGCCCTCATAAGGAAATTTTGTTTCCTAGATATATCATAAGTCAGAGATCCGGAGGACCACAACTGCGCCAGCTCATCTATCAACGGTCGAAGACAAACATCTATATTCCACCCCGGGCTGCTTGGACCGGGTATGACAGTAGATAGAAACATGAACTCCGGCCTCATACACATTCCGATGGCAAGTTATAAACTGTGAGAATGACCGGCCAACAAGAATAGGGAGCAGCAAATGACCCAAATGGATTGAACCCGTCTGTACACAACCCAAGTCGAACATTCCTTGATTCAGCAGAAAAGTCAGGATGAACACTGTTAAAGCGTTTCCACGCTTCGCTGTCAGAAGGATGCACCATCACACCATCAACGACATCGTGTGTTTGGTGCCATGTCATGTGCTCAGCAGTCCTTGGTGACATAAATAACCTCTGCAGTCTAGGTGTGATCGGGAAATATCTAAGTTTTTTATATGCCACTAGAGTCTTCCCCCTGCCAGTTCTGGGTTTGTAACGGGAATGCCCGCATGTCATGCACTCGGTCATCACAGCATTTTCAAGGTAGTATAACATGCAGAAGTTAGGGCACATGTCAATTTTCTGGTATCCTAAACCGAGGGGTTTCATCATGGACTTCGTAGCATAGAAGTTCTCTTTGAGCCTGTTCCCTTCTGGTAAAATGCTTCTTGCCCAATCAATAATTTTGTCATACCCGGCCTCACTCAACCCGTGATCTGACTTGATGGTGAACACCTGTGCCACAGCCGATAATTTACTGTGGTTTGTGCAGCCATCCCATAATGGTTCGTCAGAATCTTTCAACAAATCAAAAAACCTAGCTGCCTCTGCATTAGGTTCTTCTTCTATGATTGGACATTGATTGACATTATCTTGATTCATTCTCATTGCATCCATAACCATGTTTCTGTAAGGATTAGTGTTGTCATTTGCCGCTTCATGCACGTTGCTAGCACTAGAAGTTGACCCAACCACCGTTTCTCCCATTCTCCTATTACTAACAAATACCTCTCCATATGCATACCAACACTCGTAATCCTCCACAAACCCTTTGTGTAGAAGATGCATCATTACAACATCTGGATGCAGATACTTTTTATTTTGACACTTCTTGCATGGACACCTAATACCGCCTCCAGTAAAATTTCTGGGAATAGATGTTGCGAAATTAATAAAACCCTGAACCCCGTTACAATAATCCATCCTCCGCAATCCTTGGGGTGAATCTAGATACATCCATGAACGATCATCCATGACTTCTATCGAACCTCTATAAAAAGGACCCATTAATTAAGCAAGCTCTTAATTATTTCAAAACACAACATGTAATTCGGTAATTCTACAAATTAAGTTTTAACAATTTTCAAACAAATACAATCTTACAAAATCTAAAACAAACCATAACAAGTATAAAATTATACATTCATATACTACAAGTTTGTTTGAGAAATAACAATAAAACATGTACATCTACTAAAAAAAAAAATACATATACTAAAAAAACAATAAAATTAACATTTAAATGTTAAAATTTTAAAAGATAGAATTACTTACAAAAAATGATAAAATCCGTCGATAAATCAGAACACGGATGCTGTGACCACAAAACAAATACAACTTGTTGTGCTGAGATGAGAAAGATTTTTGTTTTGGGGCGAGGGGGGGCTGGTTATTTTGCAGATGGGGAGGGTTAGGATTAGGAAGAAGAAGGAGAAATGGGGGAGGAGAGTGTCGGCAGAGGGGACATATATTCACTTTTGCCGATGGACTTACCGACGGTATGTATTCCGTCGGTGAATCCATCGGCAACACCGTCGGCAATTCTGACGGGCAATCGACACGTCACCGCACGGACCTGCTATTCAAATCCCTCGGTGATTCCGTCGGTATTTTTAACGGTGCACCCGTCACGTCACCTGTACGGATCTTGCATTTCAAATCCGTCGGTGATTCCGTCGGTATTTTTTGACGGTGAATAGGTCCCATCACGCGTACGGGCCCCAGTTTTTAATTCCGTCGGTGATTCCGTCGGAAAAATCACCCGCCAAAACCTCCGCGCCACTGCCCGCCCTTTTTTCATTGATTTTGAATTTTCGGTCGGTAATTCGGTCGGTAAGTACCGACGGACATAGTCCGTCGGTACTTACCGACCGAATTACCGACGAATATTTTCCGTCGGTGATTTCGGCCGAAAAATACCAACAGAAAAAATTCCGTCGGTATGTCCATTGGTATTTAGCGATTTTCTGGTAGTGACTGCACTTCAATACCCAAGAAATAATGAACATCACCCAAATCCCGAAGTTTAAATTCTGAGCTCAGTAGCTGAATGAGTCGTTGTAGCAGAGATCCATTATTACCCGTAAGTAGAATATCATCAACATAAACCAAAAGATAACAAATATCACTACCAACCGAGAAGATAAACAATGAGGTATCCACTTTAGAAGCACGGAAACCAATGGATAATAGAAAATCATTCAGACGAGTGTACCAAGCCCGCGGAGCCTGTTTTAACCCATATAGAGATTTATGCAATCGACATACATGACCTGGGAGTGCAGAATCAACAAAACCTGGAGGTTGTTTCATGTAAACCTCTTCATCAAGGACTCCATTTAGAAATGCATTATGAATGTCAAGCTGATGAATTTTCCAACCACTCGAAACTGCAATGGAGAACACTAAGCGGACTGTTGCCTGTTTGATAACAGGACTAAAAGTTTCTGAGTAATCAATACCTTCTTGCTGAGTGAAGCCCCTAGCAACCAGGCGCGCCTTATACCTCTCAATGCTACCATCAGATCTGCGTTTAATTTTGTAGACCCATCGGCTACCAACAACATTCATGGACGGATGAAACGGCACTAAAGTCCATGTTCTGTTTGCGCGTAAGGCCTGAATTTCCTCTCGCATAGCATTATGCCACGCTTCATATCTGTTAGCATCAGGAAAAATAAGTGGCTCATGCGAGGGAGGAGAAGTTACCCGACTGAAGGAAGCAGCAGAGGTGGCTGCCGTGGTGGTGATCAGCGCTGTCTTGGACGAAGAACCATGGGGTGTTTAGGAGCAGCTGGACATGGAGTAGCAACACCTGTACCTGGAATGTGCTGAAGAGGATAAGAGGAGAGATCAACACAAAGTTGCAGACCAGGAGGTGAAGCCGGGGAGGTGCTGGGTTGTGCCGCTACTGAATCCTGCAAGTCAAAACCTGTTCCTGCACAATAATCATTGGAAAGACAAGCACGTGGTGATAGTATGGCTGTGTGGGGTGGTGAGGCAGGGTCGGCTAAATCAACGGGCAGGGGAGCAAGCTGGGGGGTTGCGGCAAGGGGCAAAGGTGGGTTGTGTGTTTTGCCGAGTTGGGAAGGAAGAGGCTGAAAACAGGAAGGGGGTTGCAGTGATGGAAGATAGGTAGGTGGAGTGGGGGGAACCGAGGGTGTTGTTACCTGTTCAGACTTTTTAAAAGGAAAGACACATTCATGAAAACGAACATGACGGGAGACATAGACACGACCAGACTCTAAATCAAGACACCGATAACCAAGATGAGACGAGCTATAGCCTAAAAACACACAAGGAGAAGACCGAAAATCTAATTTATGAGCATGATATGGACATAAAAATGGAAAACAAAGACACCCAAAAGTGCGTAGAAAGTTATAATCAGGAGTGCGATGAAACAGACACGCAAAAGGAGATTTATTTTGAAGAACAGGAGTAGGCATGCGATTAATAAGATAGACCGATGATTCCATAGCATAGTTCCAAAAACGCAATGGGGCATTACACTGGCCTAAGAGGGTTAGGCCAGTTTCGACAATATGTCTATGACGACGTTCAACTGTGCCATTTTGTTCATGAGTATGAGGACAAATTAATTGATGATGAATACCAATTGTTTGAAAAAATGTATTTAATTTACGATATTCACCACCCCAATCAGTTTGAACAGATTTAATTTTAAGAGAAAACTGACGCTCAACAAGTGTCTGAAAACGTTGAAACGTGGAAAATACATCAGATTTCGCAACAAGCGGATAATACCAGATATATTTAGTGTGTGCATCAACAAAGATAACAAAATAACGAAAACCATCAGAAGAAAACATTGGAGCAGGGCCCCAAACATCACTAAAAATTAATTCAAGTGGGGTAGAAGTTTTGTGACCCGTCGGTCGTAATGACAAACGGGATGACTTGCCTAATGGACATGCTTGACATTGAGTAAAAGATCGTTTAGACGTACAAATAATTTTATTATCAGAAACTAACAAATTTAGAATGCGAGGAGTTGGATGACCTAAACGACGATGCCACAAGTCGGCAGTCGCGGAAATGCAAGGAGACCAAAAAGCTTGAGGAACTGACGTAGCCGAGGACTCGGATAGAACATAAAGACCATCATGACTCCGACCGGAAAGAAGAACTTCCTTGGTGACGAGATCCTTCACATAAAACACAGAATCGTGAAATTCAAAATAAACATGATTATCACGACAGAATTTCTGAACAGATAACAACGGTTTGGTAATGTGAGGCACACGAAGAATATTAGTTAATGTAAACAAGCGTTTGGGGGAATATAAAGTAGTATGTCCAACATGGGATATGTCAAGGGCCTTACCATCACCAACATGCAAGAAATCATTACCAAGATAAGGAGCAGAATCAGTTAGAGTTGGAAGATCAGGCGTCACATGTTGATTTGCGCCGGTGTCGGGAAACCAAGTCGTTGCAGCAGAATCATTCGCAACAGCAAGGTGAGCAGAGGGCTGCTGTGTGCTGCTGCAAAACTGATAGCATTGAAGAGCTGAATGGCCAGGAGTGGAACATAATTGGCAGCGGACATGTCCAGACCACTGCCCCTGATTTGGCCGGAAATCTGCAGCAGAGGTGCGCCTGTTCTGCCACTGATTTTGCCTCCAATCTGCAGCGGAGTGACCTCTGTTTGGGGCCTGAAATCGGTTGGTGTTTGAGCGCCAATTACCTCTAGAACGTCCCCTGTTTCGGCTGTGATTAGTCATGGCATAATAAGCAGAATTCGGAGGTGTTGGCAGCAATGGTGGCTGCTGCGGCAGAGAAGAAGAAGACAACAGTGATGAAGAGGATGAACCGACAGCCATGGAGTGAAAGGAATTCTTGTGCAGAAACTCATGGGTAAGGAGATGGCTATGAAGATCAGCATACGATAGCGGTTCAGCCTTGGTTATGAGACTAGTTACCAAGTCTTTGAACTCACCGCGAAGTCCACGAAACACATAAAGATTGAAATCTTCAAGGGACATTGGGCGACCAACAGCAGCCAATTCGTCAAATAACGATTTGGCTTGCTGCATATACATACTAACCGATGCATCACCTTGCCGAAGGTCTTGAAAGGAGCCATGTAGTTGCATGATCCGGGAATTAGATGGAGAGGCAAGTGCCTTCTCAAGCGTGCTCCAAACACAATGTGAAGTAGAACAATCTACTACAAGATGCAGCACATCCACGGAAAGAGAGGAGAGTAGAGCACTCAAAATAAGTTGATCTTGTTACTTCCAACGAAGAAAAGAGGGGCTGATGGTAGAAGAAGAATCAGCCGAAGCATCAATCATATGAGATGGAGGACACGGCAAGGAGCCGTCAACAAAGTGAAAAACACCTTGACCAAGGAGATATGGCTTCATCTGCATTCTCCAATGAAGATAGTTTGTGTTCGTAAGTTTCAACGACACAACATGGTGGGTGTTTGATAAAGGAACCATTGTTGTAGATTGTGTTCCCATGAGAGGCAAAGGAACGGCAGAGCCAGCAGCAGGAAGAGGGCTGGCCGGTGATGATGCAGCAGCGGTGGAGGGAGAGATTGGATCAACGGCAGCAGGAGGAGAGTCCATGGGGGAGAAAATTAGGGCCGGCTGCAAAGAGAGAAAAAAAATTAGGAGGCTCTGATACCAAGTTGAGAATAATTAGGAGGCTAGACCTAATAGGTTAGCCAACCCTTTCTATATATATGAGTAGGGCAATATACAATAGTAAAGGTGGAGATTACCACATAAGAATATGACTACAATATTTCCTATATAATTACATTCTATAATAACCATCAACTGAAATAGATGGTGCAGGACCCCACAAATCAGTATGAATAGTATCAAATGGAATTACAGACTTATTGACATGCTATGGAAAAGGTAGTTTACTAAACTTTCCTTCAAGACATGGATGACACATGAGAGGTGTAGGTGTTTTGGAGACATGTATGTGAGCTTTATTTAGTATCAAGGAAACAATATGATTTGTAGGATGACCTAACCTATGATGCCATAAGGTGGACTGAACAAGTTGACCAAGATAACTTGTAGCTTGATAAGGCTTTTGGGAGGTTGCAGGCGAGAAAGAGTGGATAGGGTACAAGCCATTACTGCACAGCCCTTTGTAAAGGATCCTCCCTGTGGCTTTGTCCTGAATCCAAAAATAGAGAGCATCAAATATGAGTTGATAGTTATTATCAAGACAAAGACGGTGTACTGATAGCAGATTCTGAGTAATTTGAGGAACACAAAGCACAGAATGCAATTTGATTGGAGACATTGATGAATGAAGAGTAGAATGACCAATGTGGGATACTGTCAAACCTTCACCATTGGTAGTATGAATGGTTTCAGTGGATGGATATGGGGAGGCCAGTTATAGATTTGCCAAATCAGCCGTCATATGATTCGTGGCACCAGAATCGGTGAGCCACACTTGAGAAGATCCGGAGGAACAAGATGCTGGAGAGGCAGAGTGAATCACTGTATGCATAGCTTGCATAGGAGATTGTTGGACTTCCCAGTTCTGTGAGGATGATGCCTGATATGGAGTATATTGCTGCATAACTTGCATAGGAGATTGAAGTACTTCCCTGTTCTGTGAAGAGGAAGCTGGATATGAAGGATGCTGTAGAGACTGTGGCTGCAGAGAAAAAGATGATTGTGGAGAATACGAAGCAATGTAATTCGGACCCTTATCATTATAGAAGCAATACCATGAGGTATGATTGCTTCTACCATAGATGTTGCATCTGATTCTCTTAGGAGGAGAAGCTCCACAGAAAGGAGCAGTGTGTCCCTCAGAATTGCATAGCTGACAGATTGGAACCATGAGTGCAGAAGGATGTCGAAATTGCGGAGCAGGGGATTGACCAAGGAGTCCAGAATTTGAGTTGGGAAGCACAAGTGCTATGGAGGAAAAACCTAGTATAGAAGCAAAGAATCGAGAGCCTTGAGGAAATCGACCTTTACCCCTGTTCTTGTTACCATTATATGGCTGAAACTGTCTAGTAGGCACCTGAGACTGCCCATGATGTGAAGAGAAACTTCCCTGTGTGTATGTATCACCGGTACTAGCAACCATGGCTGATAGGAACGGAGAATTAACTGAAGTGTCAATAATCACTTCCTCTACAAGCAACTGTGAGCGAAAGTCCTTCAATGAGATCACACTTTCTCTTCCCCGTATAACACATCTAAAAGTATTATACTCGGTAGGTAAGCCATTCAAGGCAAGAATCACAATGTCTTCATCGGCAAAATATACCCCAGCAGCAGACAAGTAGTCCCTAGCCTCTTTAATTCGATGGAGATACTGTGAAACTGAATCTGAACCTTTTTTAATGGTTTGCAGATTGGATTTCATCTGAAAAATACTAGTCCTAGACACAGTGGAAAATTGTTCCTTTAATCTAATCCACAAATCTTTAGAGCTAGTGCTGCCAATTGCACAGGACATAGCAATCGGTGATAATGTGGCAGTAATTAATTGCATAATCGCTCTATCATGCATTTTCCATACTATATAATCATCAGATGGAGAGGAAGAAGAGGTGATACCAGATTCAGCCGAGATTGAACAATGTTGAGGTGGACAGGGGAGCAAACCGTCAACATACCCCATAATTCCATTACTTTCAAGTAAAAGTTGCATTTGGAAGTTCCAATTGAGGTAGTTCGATTCATCAAGTTTGACATTGACTGATGTAGGAATGGAAGAAATGAGAGCTGTAACTGGAGATTGAAGCAACTGGAGTTGCGAAGCAGTCACCATAATGATTCAAGTTTAATATGTGGATGAGACAATACACCAAACACTTGTTGTGCAAGTTGCAAAGAGAAATACAACTCAAGATGAAGATCACAACGAAGCACTATATATATTCCAAATATGAAGAACAATATATGAGTGCAGAGAAGAATAACAGAAAAATGCGGAAGCAATAGAAGATCAAGAGATTTCAAGCGTGAGCAATAACAAGCTCTGATACCATGTTAAGCTATGTCAATTGATTAACATGATCTATAATTCTGCAGTTTAGAAAGAAGAAACAGAGAGATAGGAGTAGTAGAGAATACTGGATAATAGTTCTTATTTTGCATTATTCATATATCACGAGATAGTTGTGTTTATATATCTGTTCAAAACAGACTAACAGACTTGTGCTAATTAACTAACTATCCACTATAGTAAGATTGTGACAAGTGTCACAATCTGAAGCAATGTACTCTAATATACTCTAACACATACTATCTTCACCCATATTACCTTTTTGTTTAATTTTAAATAATTAAATAATACTAGGTATTGATCATTTAAAATACACCTTTTCTTTTCATTGAATTCTTGCTGAAGAGCTCCTTCTTTGATATTTTCTTCAACATTAATAGTTGAATTAACCCGATTTCAGAAGTATATATTATTACTTTGTTTTTTTATACAGTAAGAACTTGATTAATTCATCATTACATAAATAAATATAATTAGATTAGATTTATGTCAATTTGTTTTCTCAGTTCAGTAAAAAAAATGTATTCCATTTGTTAAACCATAATATTGCAGCTTGAAATCGAGATTTACCTTCGTGCTTCTAAAATAAACAAAGCAAAAAAGAAGAAAATAAATTATTCTTTGTTTTCCCTTTTCCTTTTGCAATAATCCTACTTTAATTGTTCTCATACATAAGAACAATTATCACACTACAACTTTAAAGATGCATAGAATATAAAATTGTGTTTCACGTTCATGACAAATATTTGTCCCTTTAATTCTATTTATAATATATATATAGTCTTTGTTATTTTATGTTGATAGAGAGCTAATATAAAACTATTTCTTGGATCTCTTTAAGAGTTTAAATTTTGAGGGTTTAAATTTTAGGGGTGAAAATAATTTTTTAACATTATATCAGAAATTTAATGAGCAGAGATCACGATAAGGGTTAAAATTATAAGTGTAATAAATAAATGATTTGTTAAAATGAAAGTATAATTTTTCCATCGGTTTGTAAGGAAATTGGTAAAGTATTTTGGTCTCCATTTTGATAGAACAAGTGTCGATGTTATAAACAAAGAGCAATAAAGCTAGCTCCATTAGGTGATAAAGATATGTGCTTCGTACTCATTAATTTAGCTAGCCCAGCTCTGCCGATGCCTTGTGCATGATCCTGGCAATACCTAGCAGTGGCGGGAATAGTGTGCGTATTTACAACTTGGCAGACAAAACAAGTAAAGATATACTGTATTGAGGTATCAGTCAAAATTCTGATTTTATTAAGGAATATGCACATACGAGTTGTGCAAAAATATGCAAAAATGAGTGGCTTACACATGAATGAACCATAATCTATCACTTAGATTTTTAAATTAGAAATGGTGTTCATCCACGTATCTAAATTCACACTCGTGCAGACCCATTTTCACCTACAGATTTGCTTTATTCAAGTGTTAACTTATCCATATATCAGTAATGAGTAGTAAGGATTACAGCCAGGTAATTTCAGTACCAGTGTCTGCTATTGCTTTGTACTCGGACTCGTAGAGGGCAGAGCAACAATTCGCTGCTTTGCTGACTTCCAACTGATTAACTTTCGCCCCAAGAATATAAGAAAACCCTTAGTAGATTTCCTGTTATCCAAGCTGCTGCTCAATTCGCCTCCGAGAACCCTTGAATAGTAAGAGCATAGTGCGAGTCTTAAAGAGCATCAGAGAAAGGGAATGGAATTAAACATTGATGAGGGAACCCACGATCTGTCTATATATAGTAGCATCAGAGAAAAAAAGATGACAGAGGAAGAGAACAATGCAGCAGAGGATGGTGGTGAATTAATTCTCTTCTTATTGATATAAAGGAATAAAACGTGAGCACAATACAATTAACTTGTGCAGGAAGATAGAAATAGAGAATTTCTTCTTTTCCGAAGATTATATATTTCTCTATATTCATTGTTTATACACATGCACTATATATATAGTTACAGAAGGTAAATGTCATGACAGTTATTATAACTGGTGCTAAGGCAATTATGAAGTAGTTAGAATTGGTTACAATTATGTTACAGGTAGTTATAAGAAGAAGAGAATAATTAACAGCAATCTTGACGTAACAGCTTCTTCTTCTTCAGCTCTGTAACTAGTTCTTCATGTAACCAATCCTTCTTCTTCTACCATTGGTTTATCATCCCCTCGCAAGTGAAAGGGTCTTGGAACAAGGCACAACTGTGTTTTGATAAACAAGAACCTTGAGCTTGTGAGATGTTTAGTTAAGAGATCTACAGGCTGGTCTTCAGTTGGAATGAATTGTAATTCTATTTTCCTTTGTAGAACTTGAAAACGAATGAAGTGTAGATCAATTTCTATATGTTTTGTTCGAGCATGAAACATAGAATGTTTGGCTATGTGATAGGCATTGATGTTGTCATACCAGAGTATTGGGACAGCAGGGGTAGGAACACATAGTTCCTGCATCAAGGCTTGAATCCAAATAATTTATACACTAGCCAGAACAAGTCCACTATACTTCGATTCTGCACTGCTGCGAGAGACTAATTTTTGCTTGGTAGAGGACAAAGAAATTAGATTACCCCCTAGATAAATGAGGTAGCCACTGGCACTTCTTTGATCGTCAGGCTAAGCTCCCCAATCAGCATCGGTGAATCCTTCAATTGTCAACTGATTTGAGGAACTTATGAGTAAATCATCATGCATAGTTCCATGCAAGTATCAAAGAATACGTTTGACAGAGAGCCAATGTGCTAAAGTAGGTTGTTGCATAAATTGACATGCTTTATTAACAGCGAAGGCGATGTCAGGCCGTGTAATTGTGAGATATTGTAGAGCTCCCACTACACTGCGATAACCAAAAGCATCTTCCATAGGCTCACCATCAAATTTAGATAAATTATGTCCAACAACCCCATGAGTTTTGACAGGCTTGGTGTCAAACATTTCTGTTCTGTGCAGTAAATTAGAAACATATTTTGTTTGGTTGAGATGTATTGAATTTTCATGGTAAGAGACTTCAATACCTAGGAAGTAGGTCAGTCTTCCCAAATCTCGCAATGAAAATTCAGAATTCAGTTTATCAATAAGTGAAGCTACCTGCATATGTGAGTTGCCTGTGATGAGAATATCATCTACATAGATGAGAACAATCAAAGTTGTAGATTGACCAAAAGAGAGGAACATAGAGCTATCGGTCCTGGGGGTGTTGAGCCCCCACTGCAAAAGGGTAGAGCTGAATCTTTGAAACCAAGCTCGTGGAGATTGTTTCAAGCCATATAAAGCTTTCCTCAATCGAAAAACTTTGGTAGGAAACTTGGTGTCTACGTAGTTAGGAGGTTGAGACATGTAGACTTGTTCCTCAAGTTCACCATTTAGAAATGCATTGTGGACATCAAGTTGTTGTACTTCCCATTTAGAACTAAGAGCAATGGTGAGGATAATGCGTATAGTGGCAGCTTTGACTACGGGGCTGAATGTCTCAAAGTAATTAAGGCCAATTGTTTGATGATACCCTTTTGCAACAAGTCTAGCTTTATACCTGTCAATACTCCCGTCTGGCTTGTGCTTCAATTTGTATACCCACTTGCATCCTATGATGTTAACATCAGAAGGCTTATCAACAAGATCCCAGGTGTGATTGTGATGAAGGGCTGCAATCTCTTGATCCATTGCTCTAGTCTAGTGCAGATCCTTTAGAGCTTGATTGAGTGTATATGGTTTTGTGACAGCAGTTAGATCTAGAATAATTTTCTTTTTAGTGATGCCACGCATCAACGTTGTTATCATACGTGGAGCTAGACTAGAATCAGGGATCAGATCAGTAGGAACAGATTCAGGAGGAGGAGAGATTGGTAAGGTTGCAGTGTCACTCAAGGAAATAGAATCAACAGTTGTGGGAATGGAATCAGTATGTATTGAGGTAGGTGTATGTACTGGACAGTGTGAAAAATCACTAGATATGAGTGGTATTGCAGGAGGTAAATTGGCAGAGGAAGTGTCATTAGGTTGAGATGGAGGAGATTTGATGGTGAAAGGGAATTGTGTTTCATCAAACACCATATGAGGGGTGATATAAACTCGTCCAATGAGATAATCAAGGCACAAATATCCCTTATTGCTGAGGGTATACCAATAAAGATGCACTGAACTGATCTATATTACAGTTTATGGTTGTTATAGGGGCGAATAAAAGGATAGCCAAAAACTCTTAGAGACTTGTAATCAGGCAGTTTCTGAAAAAGGGTTAGGTAAGGTGAAGCATTATTGAGTACCTTGCTAGGCATTCTATTGATGAGGAATGTGGCTGATTGGAAGGCATACTGCCAGAACTTCATAGGCAACGAAGCATGAGCTAGCAAGGCCAATCCAGTCTCTACAACATGTCTATGCTTCCTTTCAACTCCCATTCTAAGCTGAGTTATAAGGGCAGGAAAAACGATGCACAATACCAGCCTGTTGAAGAAAGGTGATGAAGGATTTGAACTCACTTCCATTCTCAAACTGCACATATTTTATATTGTCATCAAATTGATTCTCTACTTGGAGTTTGAATTGTTGGAACATTGTGAGAGCTTGATCCTTTGTATGTAGTGGATAGAAACATGTGTATCGTGAGAAATCATCTACGAACAAAATAAAGTACTTAGCACTAGATGTGGATTTTTCTGAGGCAGTCCCCTAGATATCCATATGAATCAATTCCAATGGTTTGGAAACACAAGAGGAGGAGAGATGAGTTCGCAGTCTATGACTTTTTGCAAGCTGACAGGAAGAACATATAGTGGAATAATCAGTAGCTTTATTCTTTTCATAGGAAACATTACAGCTTTGTAATGTTTGGACTACAACATCAGTGGCAGCATGACCTAGTCTATGATGCCATATGTCCATTTCATTATGAATGGTTCTGGAGATTAGAGAATGAAAAACAGAAAAGTCTTTAATGCCAATGTATGCCATCTTCTTATTGCTTAGTGCTGGGAACTTGTAAAGTCCATTCTCAAGTCTGCCTTGTGCCAGTATCTTCTTCATATGCAGATCCTTCACAAGGAAACTATTAGATCAAAATTCAATCAAGGCATTATTATCTGAGCAGAACTTAGCAACACTTATCAAGTTTGCTGAGATGAATGGAACATGAAACACCTTTCTGAGTTGAAATGATCGAGAGTTAGAGACTAGACGATGGGAATTGATGTTGGAAATGGATAAGTGCTTACCATTACCAACTATGACCTTATCTGTCCTTGTATACGGAGTAAAGTTGATTAGATTCCCAGCATTCTGAGTAAGGTGATGGCTTGCTCTAGAGTCAAGGTACCAATTGTCATCTGCAAGATTATTAGAGGAGGCAACCATAGCAGGATGTTGTTTTGACTTTTGATATTCATATTCACAGAGTTAGTACCACTATTGGAAGAGTTTTGATAGGAAATGTCAAATCTGTGACAGCAGACGTGTACTGTATGCCCAAATTAACCACATAACTGACATTGTGGCTTTTTCTAAACTGATTGAATTATGTTTTCCAATCTGTTTGTATCTGCCCCCACGACCACGGCCTCTGTAGTTGTAATTGCTGGCATTTGGAGTGAAGCTTGTGTAGTTGTGTCCTCTACTGCCATTGTATCTCCTTCCACCACCTCTGTTATTAGAGGAAGAGGCATAATTGGCTGCCATTATAGAAAATTGATCTACTAAGCTTTGTTGCTCAAGTCAATTTTCAAATGCTAGGAGTATATTGTGAATTGCTTCAATTGAGATTTTATCATCTCTAATGTTGATAGCTGTAACTACTGCATTGTAGTCAGAACCGAGTCCTCCAAGTAGATTCATGACTTGATCCTGTTCGAATACAGGTTCTCCAATGGCTGCTAGACTGTCTACAGCTCTTTTCACCTTTATGATATAGTCTATCATAGACAAAGATCCTTTCTTTACGGATTGCAGTTCAAGCCTCAATTGCATTATTCTGGCTCTTGAAGAAGAGGAGAAGGTCTTCTCCAATGCATTCCAAGCAGACTATGAAGTAGTGTGTCCAATGATCTGTGCCATGATAGCTGGTGTGAGAGATGAGTAAATCCAGCTGAGGATTGTGCAATCTTGTTTTCTCCAAGTAATGAAAGCTGGATTGATTACACCTGCACTCAATTCTTTTTCTGGACAAACAGAGGTACCATCTATGAAATCCTCAAAGCCATTAGCAAAAACAATATTATCAATTTGAGATTTCCACAAAACATAGTTGGTTCGATCAAGTTTAACTGGTAATGCATGGTTGAGCTGCTGATAGGATGAAGTGAGTGCCATTGTTGTGGTTTGCCCAGATCCAAGCGGACTGGAGGTAGAGGATGAGTGACTTGAAGCAGAAGTCATGGCTGAATCGAAGAGGAAAAGAAGTTTCTCTTTCAATTGCTCTGATACCAAAATAGAAATAGAGAATTTCTTCTTTTCTGAAGATTATATATTTCTCTATATTCATTGTATATACACATGCACTATATATATATAGTTACAGATTGTAACTGTCATGACAGCTATTATAACTGTTGCTAAGGCAGTTATGATGTAGTTAGAATTGGTTACACTTTTGTTACAGGTAGTTATAAGAAGAAGAGAATAATTAACAGCAATCCTGACGTAACAACTTCTTCTTCTTCAACTCTGTAACTAGTTCTTCACTAACCAATCCTTCTTTTTCTACCACTAGTTTATCACAGGATGTAACTATATATATAAAAAAGAAGCAACGATTGACTTTCCATAGTTGTATTTGTTTCTATAGTTACATGATTTCTTGATTATGGAGGTTGATTTGTCTCTGATTTGCATCCAGCTATAGTTTTCATGTATGATGGATTTCCATTTTGGAGTGTAATAGCCGTTGGAGTATTTTCCCTATAATTTTTTATGTTGACGTGACAGGAGTTAATCAAGATTTGGTCAGGGGATGCTGTGATGCTGCTGCTCCTATTATTTTGTTGCGGCAAAGCTGTGATGCTATTGTTTCTCCTATGATATTGCTACTGCAGAACATTGATTTATGAAGCTGCACAGAGATGAACAAGATGGGATAATGTTGCTTGCTACTGCACAGATCCCCTATAGTTAACAAGAGAAACAAACCAGGATCATCATCAACACCATCATTAACATCTTAATCAAAAGTACCAAGAAGGATGAGAAATCTAGAAGAGTTGTACGATGCCACTCAAATCATTGAATATACAGCTCTATTTTGTTTCTTTGCAGATAGTGACCCATTTAGTTTCAATGGAGTTGTCACAAAAGAGAAATGGATAGAAACAATATGGATGAAGAAATACATGCCATTGAAAAGAATGATACCTGAAAACTAACTAATCTACCAGACAACGAGAAAGCAATAGATGTCAAATGGATCTATAAGATGAAGAAGAATGCAAAAGGTGAAGTACAAAGATACAAAGCAAAATTGGTAGTAAAAGGCTATAAATAGAGAGAAGGCATTGACTATGGAGAAGAATTTTCTCTCGTAGCCCGGCTAGAGACAATTAGACTAATGATCTCACTAGCTACACAACATAGATGGAAGATCTATCAACTCGATGTGAAGTCTGCATTTCTAAATGGCTTCCTAGAAGAAGAGATCTATGTTGAACAACCACTTGGATACGTTGAAATCAAAAATGAAGGCAAAGTATACAAGTTGAAGAAAGCCCTCTACGGTTTGAAGCAAGCTCTATGTGCTTATAATACCAGAATTGACAAGTATTTTCAAGAAAATGGATTTGAGAAATATCCATATGAACACGCAATATATGTGAAGAAAGAAGATGATGGAAGCACACTATTTGTGTGCCTATATGTTAATGACTTGATATACTCTAACAACAATCCTACCATGTTTAAAGATTTTAAGAAAAGGATGGTACAGGAGTTTGAGATGACAGACATTGGTCTAATGACATATTTTCTTGGTTTAGGAGTGACACAGAAAGAAGAAGGGATTTTTATATCTCAAAGTGGTTACGCCAAAGATATTCTTGAAAAGTTCAAGATGGAAAGCTGTAATCCGGTATCAACTCCAATTGAGAATGGAGTGAAATTGAGGAAGAGTTAAGTAGGTACTTTTGATCCAACCTACTTTAAAAGCTTAGTAGGAAGCTTGAGGTACTTGACATGTACTAGACCAGATATATTCTATGAAGTAGGACTTATCAACAGATATATGGAGATATCAGATCAGTCTCACTTGAATGTAGTGAAGAGAATTCTTCGCTACATCTAAGGAACGATAAATAAGCGTATGTTCTATACTTCAAGTAAAAACTTCAATCTTGTGGCTACTCGGATAGTGATTGAGGTAAAGATCTGGATGAAAGGAAAAGCACAACGAGATTTATCTTTTTCATGGGAGATACATCTTTCACATGGTCATCCAAGAAGCAATCGATAGTAACGTTATCAAGCTCTGAAGCTGAGTATGTTGCTGCCAACTCAGCTGTATGCCATTTAATATAGTTAAGGAATATGCTGAAGCATTTGGGATTTCCTCAAGAAAATCCTACAGAGATTTATATTGATAATCGATCAGCGATTGCATTAGCAAAGAACACAGTGTATCATGAAAGATGTAAACATATTGATATATGTCATCACTTAATTTATCTGAGAGCATGTGAAGAACAAAGAAGTTGAATTGATATCCTGCAAAACAAATGATCAAGTTGCAGATATCTTCACAAAGCCATTGAAGGAAGAAACATTTATCAGATTGAAGTTCATTCTTGGCATCACATCCCTCGACTGAGTTTAAAGGGGGAATTTGTTGCATTAAACTCAATCCAAAAAAAGTCAAAGATGACAACCACCACTTGCAGCCACCACTAGCCGCCTTCACACCACCACCAACTATATATGTTCACACTTGAACTTTGATTTTTTCTTACTTTTAATTTGTGTATAAATAGACACCTAAGTTTATGTTATTGTGTGTGGGAAACACTAGAGAGAAAGAGAGGGTGTGTTTAAGAGCTTTTAGTTATTGTAAGCTTTTTGTTGTTGAAATAAAACAATGTGTTTAATTCTCTTTGAGTGTTTCAAAGCTATCACTAGTGGTCTCTCCCACCAACAATATCTACTCTATGATACGGAGTGTATTGTTAATATAATTAATTCAATGACTTCAACCAAACCGTTGAATTTGCGATTTGATTGGTCACCGTTTCTGTGGAGATGCCACTCATGTCTTCATCCTGTCGAGGATCTTTGAAATAATTAAGTAATATGAGTAATTCTTCATCCTGTTGAAGTGGCAGATGACTGAAAGAAAATGACATAGCAACAAGCTTTTTGATGATATTCCTCATTGAGTCTGAATCATATTCCCCCAAACAACTGTCAGTTTTTGTATTTTTCTTGTCACGAGAAAATCGAATGGATCCCGCCTTTTTTTAAATTAATTTAGTTTCATTCCTGAACTCGAATGATTTACAAGACCATCTATACTGATTTGTCTTTCAGAAACATCACTTTAATGATAAAATCCTGCTTTATTCCTTAATCGAATACTTTTCTTTTCTTTTTATATGGAAGTCTTTGATGGAATTTTAGCACTATCTGTCCATCATTTTTTTCATCAGTGCAATTTCATCCAAAAGCAGCACGTTTTGCACGTCATGCTTTACAGCTAATTAGGAATAATCTTTGCTTCACAAATTTCTTCTTTAATTTCATTACTGAAATGACGCGTTCCACGCTTAGCTTTACATCTTGATTTAACTAAATTCTATACGATATGCAACCCTTTTGTTCTTCAGAATAGGGCCAGCACGTATCAGGCTTTATAGCACCGAGCTATGGTACCACGGAGATATATGCATGCTCAAACGCAGAAAAATTCAACACCATTAGTACTAACTGTTTAGCAGAAGTAAAAAGATTATTGACTTGATAATACGTGTACGGTTTGAACTTCGTTCCACATTTGATGGATTCTTTGTCCTTTTAAACAAATTCACACAGCATGCAACTTTATGCTGTGTGATGGATGACACAGCTTGAATAACAAGATAATGATGCATTATAAAGCAGCCAAACTTAATCAGAAGAGTTTCAGGAATATAGAGTTTAGCGAGAGGAATATTCTCGAGCAAGCACTTGTAATTTTCTGTCAGTGATGAATAAAGAGTGAAATAAGAGAGTGCAAATTAAGATGCCAATTGGGATAAAGGAGTATTGTTGCTCCAAATGCTACTTATGTAGACAGAAACTCAAATAAGAAAATAAAAGGCAAGAAAGAAAGAGATTGATCAAAATAGAGTTATCCCACTAGAACTCTAAGTCATAGTTTTATTCATGAAAATAAAGGCTAATGAGTTATGCCTTACAAGTCTTTAAATAAACATGAGACCGACCTTAGTAAGAAAATAAAATCATAATGTAACACTCTATTTTATTTACGTCAAATTCGTTAAAAAAATTGGGAATTTTTTTTTTTTTTTGCATATGCTTATATATATATATATATATATTATTAAATGGGCTACCGAAAATTCAGCAGAGTCTCCTCTGTAAGTTGACCTTCCCAAGTGTCGATATCAACCTAAAACACAATTTATCCTGCATATTTATGATCCAACCATTATAGACTTCTTCAACAGAAATCTGATTTCTCATCACATTATCCACTTTAACTTGTATCTTCACCATTTTCCCTTCTACCAGTAATGTCATTTATCTTTTCTCTTCACACATAATACTATTGGAACAAGCATATTATAAAGTTATCTACATGCATACTGAAAATTCTTTAATGTCTACACAAAAGAGATTTAATTAACTAACAAGTGGTATATGACTTAACACTAATTACAAGCCCAAAAGATAACTTTAAATCCTAGTGAACTAGAAAATTACATAATCCAGATATCCAAAATATACCTAGTAAGTAACTATCCACAAAAGAAGAAAATCAAGGTTGTCCTGCGGTATGAGAAGGACCTGCAGCAAATACAACGTAATTTATTTAGTAATACTAATTTAATCTATCTACACACACACACATATACATATATATATATATATAGTTGACAATTTTATTTTTTTATTTTTTTTATTTTTTTACCACCTTGGTCCCCATCTTAATGGAAGTCCAAGTAATCACACAATTGATCTAGGTCTTCCTCAATTCCTGATCAAATTCATTTCCACCTTAGCCATTTTACACCTGAATGACTAAGTTTTATAACCACACCTTAGTTTCCGTTCTTACGGATGACTAAGTCATTTTTTTTTTTCCATATCACCTTAACCATGCTTTGGCCAATGGCTAAGTCAAATACTATTCACCTTAGTTTTCCACCACTTTGAAAAAACTAAGTCAAAATTAATATTCATATCTCCTTAGTTTCTGACCATTTAGACAACTAAGTCATATACATTATCTTTTATATTAATTAATTTATTCAACGAATAATTCTCTTCATTCTTAACCATGTGCTCTCATCATTCTCTTACAACCATGACCCAATTCAGTTCTAATAATTATCAAATGTAAATAACAAAGGCAACCCAATCATATATAAGAAAAACTAAAGAACAACTACAATAATTTTACATAGTTAAAGAGCGAAACACCTACCTGCAGCTCCAGGTGTTCGAGCTCGCTCCGCTATGGTTCCAGCCACAAATGCTCCTCCTATAAATATAAGGAAGGTATGCTTGTTACAATATTCATATCCAGAATTTATAACACGTATATAATTTCATTGTCATGTTACATTTTTCAACACTATATATGAAATTAGAATTAAGGGGTAAAATCAAGGCTATAATTCTATAGTTGGATACCCTCTTGCACAATTATTCTGTTTGTACAAACACATGTTTGTCCATTATTACGGAACTTTATTGCAAGCAGCAATGATATAAAATGATTTGATAAAATTACCACCACCAGGACAGTACCTCCCAACAATGAATGCAAAATAAAGACACATTTTCAAAATCCTGAATCAAAGCCTCTGCAGTAATATGTTGTCCTGAAATCAGTAAATCAAATAGCTTCACCAATGTAATTCACACAATTATACAAGGTTTATTACATTCCATGCTCCTCCTCTTTTATTTCAAATGTAACCTGCATTGTTGTTGTTTTTTTTTTTTTTTTTTCCATCCTTCATTATTTTGCATCATTATCAACCCATCCTAACACAATGTATCAATTTCAACAATTTCGCATTTTTCCCTAAATTCTCTCCTAAGAACCCTAATTCAAGAAATCTAAGAACAATGCATTAATCTATTTCTTTCCACCCAAACTTGTTTAAACAACTTAGAACTCATTACCCAATACTAAAATGAACTTCAAAAGCTAACCTGGCGATGTTTTTCTTTTTCTCCCCTTCAATTTTTCTTCTTTGCCATGGCTTACGACCCCTTTCTCACCCTTCTCCCTCACTTAGTTTTCTTCTTAAATCCTTGCTTGAGGAAGTGATTTGGTGATTTACACTTTTTAGATCCTTGATTCTACACAATTTCTACTATTTCTCTCAAGGTAATTTTTTTTTTCATGCGTTTTTCCCTCCTTTTCTCTCCCTCTGTTTCATCCCTCTGTCACCTCTGTTTTCGTCCCTCTATTACCTCTGTTTCTGGCGTCAAAATAAGGGAGAATAAGTTGCTGGACATTGCCAGCTCATCAGGTATTTACAAAACTGCCATTGGTAAATTTTGTGTTATTTACTATCCGACCATTATAAATTTTTTAAAATATCTTCCTGAACTCGGATTGCCCTAAAATTTTAATCAAATGTAGAATTACATGCTGTAACATTTCTCCTAAAATTTCAGTTTGATCTAACATTCGGATTGAGCGTTCTGCTCAAAAGCGTGAAACTATTTAACATGAGAAATATATATATATATATATTTTTTTTTAATTTTTTTTTTCAGGGTTTCACACATAATCCCTGAATAAAAAGAAAAACCTATCAAAAACTTTTATAAAACATAAAATCTAGAAAAATCAAGGAAAAATAACAAAATAGGCTTAAACAATATCTTCGAGGCCTAATTTTAGAGTCTTTTAAAGTTCAGCTAGTTATAGCAAGTTAGGCCTCCTATAGAACCGAGCCTCTTAAATCTCCCAAAAATATTTAAACGCAATCCAATAATTGGATAAAAATTTATAATCTTTTAATGCCATTTTTTTTTGTTTAGTGCAACCAAACTTTCTCTTGAAACTAGCTATGTCCTAATGGTCTATAAACATGTCTGTTATGTTATCTGCATAATATTTTAGTGGTAAATCCCCATATAATTATGGCAGATCTTTATTTGACTGCTCAAAACCTTCACTTTTTATAGTCAGTGTTGAGGGATTTTAGGCAAATGTTAAGATTTTTTCAACAATATGAGCTTTTCGCATGTTGAAGCTTCAACATGCACCTTGTTTTATACTTTTTTTAAAAGGTTGAACAAGTATTTGCATTGAATTAAATAGAAATTGAATAAATGAATGTTTTAAATTTTTTTAAAATAAAAGACAATAGAAATTTATGTAGGATGCATATGTAATTCATAATCTCTCTAATGGATATATCCATGTATAATGGACATGACCTCTAACATTTGCCTCAAAAGAATGGAGGGAAAATCATCTCAAATTTATGGATTTTCTGGACGATATTTATTTCAAGTTTTTCTATGTGTTGGGTATGCAACTCACTAAAACATAAATCTCTAAAAAAATAATTGATTTCTGTTAGTGCATTTCATATTTTTTTTTTGCAATAAATCCCTGTATGCAAGTGAAATGAATTTTTCTGCATAAACACATGACAATCATGACTTTTTATTTTATATAATCTGCAATATTCCAAATTCATCAATCTAGATATGTTCGAAGCATATCCATTAAAAAAAACACATGTTTTTTAGTTATTGCTAGAAAAATAATTATGTATTCTTGTTTAAAGCAAAATTGATTTTGGGCTTTGTGACTCGTAGCCTATTATGCACCAACTCTATATTTTTACAGTAACAAAATAAAGTTATATCCATTCTATTTTTTTTGTTGTTCTTTGTCTTCCCTTTCATGTTTATTATTATGTTAAAAAAAAATTTCAAACACGTGTTTTTTTTTTTTATGGATGACATCAAAATTATGCCAGAGGAAATTAGTTTTTTATAATAAGGAAGCTTTCCAAAAATACATATTCTTATAAACATCAAGTGAAATTCTATAGGGGTTAAAAATAAGAAAAATAACTAACTTATACTTGTACTTTTAGATTGAAAGTTGTGCTCATTCATGTACGTACATGAACTCTCGTGTGCGCAGATCCATGCATGTAGAGTCTATAAAATCCCAGGTGAATATCTTCACATCCCCGACAAGTAGGGGAGCAGGACTGATGGTTCGACTGCTGAAAAATACTTAAAAACATCAATTTAGTACTTTCCTTTCGAAAAACAATATAAATTAAATAGCACGCCAACCTAATGTCAAGCAATCCCTTGGCCTTATGACCAGCTAGCATCATGTAGCGTATGTACCCTACCCTTTCTGTACTTATTTCACTTGAATCAACTCAACATTAATATTTAATCATAACCATAAACTTACACCCAATTTTGTAACAAGTAACCGATTGAAGCAAGCTTGACATCATATTAGTCAAATACCAACATATGACACTATATATATTACATACTGGCTTCAGAGCCATCATTGAAGGGAGCAAAACCACATAAATATCACGAAACTGGATAACAACCATACATGTGCTATTACACTCAATATATAATGATCAATGGTACTAGAGATTCAAACAAACAAGAAAGAGGAAGAACATTCATGCCACTTATATATCCCGTGTCAATCTTCTCGAAGGAGCTTTTTTCCCCATGGTAGCCAAGGGACAAGAGACGATGAATGAGCTTTCCAGGCTATCTTGAGAATGTTTAATGTAGAGCCCATAAATGAGACGTACAGACGGAATTGCATTATTCCAAATACTAAGACAGGAAGGAATGAAGCAATGGAAAGGAGTAATGTTGTCAACTTCCTCTCTGATTGAATGAGTATCAATATTGTTGCCCCAAAGGATAGCATGGTCGTTATCACAGAAAAGAAGAGGAAGGTGAAGCCAACAATAAGTTTTCGAGGAAGAGAGATGTGAAAATCTTGTAGCTCAATCGGAGTGGTCAACAAAGAGAGAAACACCACAAGCGAAGTCAAAGAGCTTGCTAAGGAGACAGCATCGGAGACCGTGAAAATCAGAAAATAGGGAGAGTTGATGAAGTTGGGCTTGCCATTTTCATCAGAACCTCCTGGCACAGTATAGGCAGCAGCAAAGACAACAGTTGCAACAAGTGCAGCTACAGTGGAACAAGACTGAGATGTTTCCTTGATCCATATTTGTGCCTTTTCCAGTTGCTTCTCGTTCGCTATTTCGAAGTTCTCTCTTGCAGTCTTTCCCTCGTCGTTCAGAAGCGGGACATAGTTAGAAGGAATTACCTTTTGCACTTGCTGCAAAATTGGGAGATAAATATGATGGTTATTGCTAAATAAAACTACGAACTACAGAAATGCTATTACTAGTGCAGATAATTTTTAATTGTGAATAATATTTAAATTTTTCCCTAAGTAGTCTTGGATTGCATTATTTAGTTGAAACAAATGTTTTAATAGGATTGGTGCTCTTATAACTTGTATCAAGTAATGACAAAGGGATGAAAAGGGCTCACCTCAAACCATTGCAACTCCTCCTGAAGTTGTAGTGCAGGCCCAGGCTTCGTTACTCCACTGTTTTGCCCCTTCTCTGCAACATGATGCAACAATGTGTTGCCCTTACTATCAACAGCTCGACGCATTCTAGCCAAAGGTATTTTCTGTTGCTTCAGAAAATCGAAGATCTTTTTCTGGCGATACATGACGGCCATATCCAAAATGCTCCGACCCTCCTTATTGAGCTTCTCAATAGCATGAGGATGTAGTTCTATTATCATCTCTACAATCTTTATTATTCCCCTTCTAGTTGCAGTAAACAATGGGCTCTCCACATTAATAGTTAATGATGACTTTATTAAAGAAGTTTGTGCTGTTGGACATTGGACATTTTTTATTTCTTTTGCTTCGCTAGTGATTTTAGAAGTTTGCCCTTCTTCTTCTTTATTTAGGTCTCCTGTTATGATTTGTGATGAGAGCAGAACGGTTTGTTTTCCATCTCGTCCTTCCTCTCCCTCTAACTCATATGAGTCATCTTTCTTTACTAGGCTTTTGGCGAATCTCAAAGCAAATACATGCTTTTTTTTCTGGTTCCAGATTCCTTCTAGCCAACATCCTACATCATGCTCATGCGAAAGGGAATAAAATTAAACATGGATGAGAGCTAGCCATTTTTATGAAATGACAAGAAATGTTAATGATGACAGTAGAAGGATGAACAAAAAAAAGTCTATGATAGAAAAAGGTGAAAAAATAGAGATAAGCTAAATTATGATATATAAAACAAAACAACACCAAAATAATTAAAAGAAGAAATGCATCTATAAAAGTGAGCCACATTTGTGTCCAATACCTTTAGGGACCTTTAAATATTGGAGTATGCCGCCTCTTTGATTCCTCTTCGAGACACTCCCCAGATCTCCTGAGTTCCTCCCCAGACCGCTCTCAAGATCTCCCACCCCCTTCCCTGCACGGCTTCGACCCACTACCAGAAATTCGCTAAATACCAACGGAATCACCGACGGAATTTTTTCTGTCGGTAATTTTTCGGTCGAAATCACCGACAGACTATTTTAGTCGGTAATTTGGTCGGTAATTACCGACGGACTATATCCGTCGGTAATTACCAACCGAATTACCGACAAAAAATTCAGAATTAATGAAAAAAGGGCGGGTAGGTGGCGCGGAGGTTTTGGCAGGTGATTTTTCTGACGGAATGAAAACCGGGGAGCCATATGCGTGATGGGACCTGTTCACCGTCAATAATACCAACGGAATCAACGACGGATTTGAAATGCCAGATCCGTACCGGTGACGTGACCGGTACACCGTTAAAAATACCGACGGAATCACCGAGGGATTTGAATAGCAGGTCCGTGCGGTGACGTGTCGATTGCCCGTCAGAATTACCGACGGTTTTGCCGACGTATTCACCGACGGAATAAAACCGTCGGTAAGGCCGTCGGCAAAAGTGAATATATGGCCACTCTGCCGACACTCTCCTCCCTCATTTCTCCTTCTTCTTCCTAATCCTAACCCTCCCCATCTGCAAATAACCAGCCCCCGCTCGCCCCAAAACAAAAATCTTCCTCATCTCAGCACAACAAGTTGTATTTCTTAAAGTTTTGTGGTCACATCATCCGTGTTCTGATTTACCGACGGATTTTATCATTTTTTGTAAGTAATTCTATCTTTTAAAATTTTAACATTTAAATGTCAATTTTATTGTTTTTTTAGTATATGTATTTTTTTTTAGTAAATGTACATGTTTTATTGTTATTTCTCAAACAAACTTGTAGTATATGAATGTATAATTTTATACTTGTTATGGTTTGTTTTAGATTTTGTAAGATTGTATTTGTTTGTAAATTGTTAAAACTTAATTTGTAGAATTACCGAATTACATGTTATGTTTTGAAATAATTAAGAGCTTGCTTAATGGGTTCTTTTTATAGAGGTTTGATAGAAGTCATGGATGTATCTAGATTCACCCCAAGGGTTTGTGGAGGATTACGAGTGTTGGTATGCACATGGAGAGGTATTTGTTACTAATAGGAGAATGGGAGAAACGGTGGTTGGGTCAACTTCTAGTGCTAGCAACATGCATGAAGCGGCAAATGACAACACTAATCCTTACAAAAACATGGTTATGGATGCAATGAGAATGAATCAAGATAATGTCAATCAATGTCCAATCGTAGAAGAAGAACCTAATGCAGAGGCAGCTAGGTTTTTTGATTTGTTGAAAGATTCTGACGAACCATTATGGGATGGCTGCACAAACCACAGTAAATTATCGGCCGTGGCACAGGTGTTCACCATCAAGTCAGATAAGGGGTGAGTGAGGTCGGGTATGACAAAATTATTGATTGGGCAAGAAGCATTTTACCTGAAGGGAACAGGCTAAAAGAGAACTTCTATGCTGCGAAGTCCATGATGAAACCCCTCGGTTTAGGATACCAGAAAATTGACATGTGCCCTAACTTCTGCATTTTATACTACCTTGAAAATGCTGAGATGACCGAGTGCATGACATGCGGGCATTCCCGTTACAAACCCAGAACTGGCAGGGGGAAGACTCTAGTGGCGTATAAAAAACTTAGATATTTTACGATCACACCTAGACTGCAGAGGTTATTTATGTCACCAAGGACTGCTGAGCACATGACATGGCACCAAACACACGATGTCATTGATGGTGTGATGGAGCATCCTTCTGACGGCAAAGCGTGGAAACGCTTTAACAGTGTTCATCCTGACTTTTCTGCTGAATCAAGGAATGTTCGACTTGGGTTGTGTACAGACGGGTTCGACCCATTTGGGTCATTTGCTGCTCCCTATTCTTGTTGGCCGGTCATTCTCACAGTTTATAACTTGCCACGGGGAATGTGTATGAGGCCGGAGTTCATGTTTCTATCTACTGTCATACCTGGTCCAAGCAGCCCGGGGCGGAATATAGATGTTTGTCTTCGACCGTGGATAGATGAGCTGGCGCAGTTGTGGTCCTATGGATCTTTGACTTATGATATATCAAGGAAACAAAATTTCCTTATGAGGGCGGCTTTTATGTGGACTATCAGTGATTTTCCAGCTTATGGAATGCTTTCTGGTTGGAGCACGCATGGGAAACTCGCATGTCCATACTGCATGGAAAACAACAAGGCATTCACACTAGCAAACGGAGGTAAAGCTTCTTTTTTTGACTGTCACCGTCGCTTCTTGCCACTTAATCACAGGTTCAGAAAGAACATAAAATATTTCTTTGTTGGTAGAGTTGAAAAGGATGTTGCATCAACGCGTCTTTCTGGTGAAGAATTGCATCATGTTGTATCAGAGTACGGTGACATTGTGTTTGGCCTTCAATCAGATAAGCAAAAGTTTCATGGTTTTGGTTTGACCCATAATTGGGTAAAGCAAAGTATCTTTTGGGAGCTTCAGTATTGGAAGACTAATCTTCTCCGCCATAACCTTGACGTCATGCACATTGAAAAGAACGTGTTTGACAATATTTTCAACACCGTCATGGATGTGAAGGGGAAGACAAAGGACAACATGAAGGCTAGATTGGATATAGCTTTATACTGTAACCGTAAAAATATGGAGTTGGTTTATGACGAGTCACGGGTTGCAAAACCAAGGGCAAGCTTCGTGTTAGAGAAAAACGCACAATTGCTAGTCTACAAATGGCTTAAGAGTCTGCGTTTCCCGGATGGACATGCATCGAACATATCAAGGCTTGTTAACATAGAGGACTGCAGATTGTATGGAATGAAGAGTCATGACTGCCACGTGTTTATGCAAACACTCATCCCATTATCTTTTCATGATTTGTTGCCAAAGAGAATATGGGATGCACTAACGGAGATCAGTCATTTCTTCAGAGATATATGCTCCAACAAGATGAATGTTGAGCACATTGAGATGCTTCAAACGAATATCATCGAGACACTATGCAAACTTGAGATGATATTCCCTCCTTCATTTTTTGACTCAATGGAGCATCTCCCTATACATCTACCGTTCGAGGCAAAAGCTGGAGGACCGGTCCAGTATAGATGGATGTACCCATTCGAACGGTGAGATATTACAGTTGCAATGGAATTCATATCTTAAAGTATTTTCTATGTTTTTTTTAATTAAAAATACTTGAATTGTACTTCAATGCAAGTACTTGTTTAATCTAAAAAAAAGGTTAAGAACAAGGCGCATGTTGAGGCTTCGATATGTGAGGCCTATATTGTTGAAGAGATATCAACATTTATCTCGTACTATTTCGAACCTCATATGAGAACAAGAATCAATCGCGTTCCACGGCATGACGATGGCGGTGAAGTGCCTTCCAGTGGGAACTTGTCAATATTCTCCAATACTGGACGATCCACACCTAAAAATGCCGTAAGAGGAAGATATTTGTCGGAAATAGAATTCAAACAAGCACACAACTATGTTCTATTTAACTGTGATGAGCTGAGACCATTTATTCAGTAAGTCTATATATGTGTAATACTAATTAAACTTTGTCAGTAATATACTGTTAATTATATATTGTAATATCATACACTCATTATCACTTGCAGGCAACATCGACAATATTTGCTCTCCAATAACTCGCAGCTGACCGAATCCCAGATCTTTCAATTACAAGATGAACAATTTGCCACATGGTTCAGAACACATGTAAGCACTATCACAAACTCATTCTAACGTATGCATGTCATTACGAGATTCTCGTTCATTTACCATGTATTGATGTACATTTAATTACATATATTTACAAGGTTTATCAAATGGGAAGGAGTGCACCCAAGTCATTGTCTTCACTAAGCCTCGGCCCTGAAAGAAAAGTTAAGTGCTACAACGGGTATTTTGTCAATGGATATGTTTTCCATACTGAAGAATACGGGCAAGGAAGAAAGACATACAACTGCGGTGTTTGTGTTAAGGGATCCACAAGTAGCCAGTTAGAAGTTGACTACAATGGTAGATTAGAAGAGGTCGTCGAACTGCAATATCATAGCGAGCAGAATAAAGTGTTTTTATTCAAATGCTATTGGTATGACACGACGGACAGAGGAATCAGAGTTGATCCGCACCATGGTCTGGTCGAAATCAACTCAAAAGCTAGACTCTGGAACACAAACTATGTCTTTGTTTTCGCAAAGCAATGTCAACAAGTTTATTACACATACACCCCTTCATTTAGAAAGGATCGATCAAGAGTTGATTGGTTGTCCGATTTTAAAAACGAAACCACGGGGTTGTGTCGAGGTTGTTCAGGATGAGAACGAAGACACAAGTGTGCGAGATGAAGTCTTTCAAGTTCGTGAGTTGGTTGAACCATATCAAGTTGCTCCTTCGATTGAATTGGAAGAAAATTCAAACTTTCGAGTTCTCGATGATAGTCTTGTTGATATTGACGGAGAGGAGTTGAATGTTGTTCTCAGCTCTAGCGGACAAACAAATGTCGATGAAGAAGATGATATCCATATTGAAGATTGCGATGAAGATGATGACAATTCAATTGATGAGGAAGAAGAAGAAAATTCCAACTAATTATGAAAATGAAGCTCTATATAAAAACATTTGTCTCATGTAATTTAGATTATTGATGATGTATTTTGTAAAACAAAATATTTATTGTTTAAGCAATGTGGTTATTGTTTTATGTGATGGACAATTTATCAGTTAAGTTATTGCAGGAAGGTAAACAGGCAATACAAAGACAACCTTTCCTGCATAATGCAAACTTACCGACGTCCATACCGACGGACACCCATCCATCGGTATCTCACAGAGAGTTCAAAAATATTTACAACAAAATGCCACAATCACCGACGTCCATACCGACGGACAACCATCCGTTGGTATCTCACAGAGAGTTCGAAAATATTTACAACAAAATACCACAATCACCGACGTACATACCGACGGAAAACCATCCGTCGATATCTCACAGAGAGTTCGAAAATATTTACAACAAAATGCCACAATCACCGACGGATTCACCGACAGATTTTTCGACGCTAATACCGACAGAATATTTCCATCGGTAAGTTGTCGGTCAGACATATTACCGATCAGATTACCGACGGAATCACCGACGGACGGCGAAAAATATGGAGGGCTTTTAAAAATTCGGGGCGAAATTCAAAAAATACCGACGGATTTTTGACCGGTTACCGACGGAATTTTTTACCTTTTACCGACGGATATTAATGTCGTCGGTGAGTCCGTCGGTAAAACTGCCCTATAAGTTGCAGCCCCCGCCGCTTGGCCTCATTTTTTCTTCTTCTCCCCGCCGCTTCACTTCTCCTCCGTTTTTCACCTCAGATTTTTCATTTTTTTGCCCTCAATCCTTCAAGACTTTCACCTTGAATCTCTAGCAAGATTTGGTGTTGTAAATCTTCATCATATTAAAAGGTATGTGTTTTTTTTCTATTTTATTTTATTTTATTTTATTTTATTTTTAGTTGTTTTTATTTTTGTTGTTTTGGTGTTTTTTGTTGCAATGTAGATAAAGTTTTGAATTTGACACATTATTAAGGTATGTATATTTCGTTCCTTTTCTTGATGTAGGTTTTGTTTTTGAATTTTTTGAATATTTTTTGTTGTTGTGTTGTTAGAATTGTTATTAGTTAATTTAACTTAGAATTAGTTAAAGTTGAATATTTGAATTTTTTTGAATTTTTTTGAATTTTTTGAATTTATTGAATATTTGTTAATTTAATTGTTAGTCTATATTTTTTTAAAATTTATTGAATATAATTTATTGTTGTATTGCCTATATAATTATTGATTAATTTATTGAATTAATATTGTTAATGTTGAATTTACCTTAGAATTAATAATTGCGTTTGTTGGAATAATTAGTAATTGCATATGTTTTTAATTGTTAGTTTATATTTTTTTTTTAAATTATTGAATATATTTTATTGTTGTATTGACAAAATTATTGAATAATTTGTTGAATTATAATTGTTAATGTTGAATTTACCTTAGAATTAGTAATTGGATATGTTGGAATAATTAGTAATTTTGTTTATATTATTGCATGATTTGTGTTTAATTGTTTCCATTGATTTTAATTGTTAGGCTATAATTCTTTTTTATTTTATTGAATATATTTTATTGTTGTATTGCCATAATTATTTAAGCATTTTTTGAATTAATATTGTTAATGTTGAATTTATCTTAGATTTAATTATTGAATATGTTGGAAGAATTATTAATTTTACTCTAACTTGATGATTTGTGTTTAATTGTTTCTATTTATTTTGAATTTATAGTTTTGTTGTATTGACATAATTATTGAATAATTTGTGAATTTTAATTGTTAATGTTGAATTTATCTTAGGATTAATAGTTGAATATGTTGGAATAATTAGTATAGATTGGGTCAATTGGTTGTGGCTATTGTTAATATTTGCAGGTTTGTGGATTTGGGTAGTGTCCAGTATAGGGGAGGTGCTGCCGATTTTTTTTAACTTTTGAAATTTATTATACAATTATTTATATAAATTTGTTTAGATGCGCAAAATGAAAACCAGAGCTGGTCGTTCACGTCCAGTCGAATCAAGTTCGTCTAACAGCGATGCTGATGTTTCCTTAGGTGCCTCTCAAGAAGAGGCACCTACACCACATGCGCCGTCAACCGATGCTGCCTCTTCCAGCGATGTTTCACATCGCAGAAGCGGCGTGCCTTCGCAGCGGCATCAATTTACCCGCAAGTACGAGGCACAATGGAAGGACGATCTTTCAATGTAAGTTTGTTAAGGTTTTAGTTTTTTTATATATATATAAAAAAAACAAATTTAAAACATAATTTATGAAGTAATCACTATTTCATTAATTTCATTTTTTTTCAGGTTCACAAACATTGAGGCCGCCCGAGTAATATCATCGGTGTTTAAAGCGTCGATGGAGATTCCATTGTTTCAATGGAGTCAGATATCCAGGTATCCTGAATGGATGCCTCAAGTCAATGCATGGTTTCGTAGATTTGAGGTTCGTGTTAATATATAATTTTCAGCTTATTTCTAATAAATTCTAGTTATAATTGTAAATAAATTATTAACATTTTAAAAAATTATTTTTTTATACACAACATCGATTCTGCTGGGACGATGAACATGACACTGTTGTGAGGAGGGTGTGGGAAAATCACGCGGCAATTAGGTAACATCGAAAACAATACGACTTTTTTTTTACATAATTATTTATGTTTCGAAATGTAATTTTTTCGTGCGTGAATTAGGTTGCGTGATTTTTGGTATGACACCCAGAAAAGGCCAAAAAAACAGCCCGAGATAAGGGGTTCCAAGGCTGGAACGATGTTACGGTTTGGAGGGATTTCAAACCGATATACATCCCGGAAGATATATGGATGCACTATCTTCAGCACGTGACGTCTGAGCGGTTCACTCGACGCTCACAGTCCGGTGCCGGCAACCGGAATCGGCCAATTCATAGGTCGGTTACAACGCACACCGGCGGCTCCGTTCCGTTTGCTGCACATGCGAAACGGATGGTAAGATTAATTTAAATGAAATATATCATTCAATTAATTTGTTGTTAATACATTTTTTTCATTATAGGCTACGTCTCTTGGACGTGAGCCGAGCCCTATGGAGCTGTTTGTGGAGACGCACGTGCGGAGTCATGACCGCTAAAAGGGGACGCAATAGTTCGTTGACAACCGTGCTCAACAGTTTGAGGTATGTTTGTTCAACCATTTTATTTTGTAAGTTATTATTATGTTTATTGAATTGAATATGATGATTTTTTTTTCCAGGAGACCTATAATAATCGGTTGAGGGAGAGATACGGGGACGATCCTTCGACCTATCCGGAATTCGATCCGGATTTGTGGATGGAGGCTGGATCGTCAGGTGGACCCGATAAAAATCGGGTTTACGGGCTCTCCAACACTACCGCCGCCAACTTGCGGTCGACCGGTACTGCTTCAACCGTTGGGAGCTCCCAATCTGTATCGAGCTCCCAATCTAAGGAGTTTGTGGCCTTGCAGCAAAGGTGCGACCACCTATTAGAGGCGTACACACAACTCAAAGAAGAGCAAAGATTGGCGAACGAACAACACAGATTGGCGAACGAACAACACAGAGCAGAGTCTGAACAACAAAGAGCGGCCTATGAAGAGCTTCGTCAAATGGTCATGAACATGACACAAGGTGGAACATGTGCGCCTAATCCTTTTTGGCCGCCTAACCCCCACCCTCCTCCTCCTCCTCCTCCTCCACCTTTATATTAATTGTTTTTTTTAAAACACATTCATTTTGTAATGAATATTATTTAACTTTGAGTTTTTGTTGCTTAATATAAATTTTATTTGCATAATTGGTTTGTATTACCATTAATTTATATTATTTTTTCTAAATAATTAAAAAAACAAATTACACAGGGATTTACCGACGAAATAAATCTGTCGGCATTGGACAGTGTCTGCGGTATTCCATCCCATCACCGACATATTCACCGACGGAATAAATCCGTCGGCATTGGACAGTGTCTGCGGTATTCCATCCCATCACCGACATATTCACCGACGGAAATCCTCCGTCGGTATAAAATACCGACGAATTTACAGACGGAAATATTCGGTCGGTATGAAATATCACCGACACTTTTACCGACGGAGTTAGTCAGTCGGTATTTACATAACACCGACGGAATATTTTCCGTCGGTATATTCCAAGCGGGAAACTTTTTTTTCTTTGGCGCGCACAGTCCGTCGGTAAATGTTTTTTTTGTATTCCCGACCGATATAGCGACGGAATGTAGAATCACCGACAAAAGGTATTCCGACAGGCGTATTCCGTCGGTAATATAGTCGGTAAATAATTTACCAACGAACGTTCTATCACACACCGACAGAATATGTCCGTCGGTAAAACTGTGAAATCTTGTAGTGACCTTTTTCCTTTGATTTTACCTCACGGTGACGTGGAACAGGAAGGCCTGCAACATTTTTTTTTTGGTAATAATCAAAAGTTTTATTAAGAAAAAAGCTACAAAGATAATAGCCTAATTTACATTAGGTGAACGTGCAGAGGAAGGCCTGCAACATAATTTAGAGTTCAAATTATATACATATATATGTATGTGTATGTCCATGGTATTCAAACAAGAATATGTAGGCAATATTGTAAGGTCTAATAATGTGGTTGGTGTAGGCATACAATAGTAGATGAGTCTTTCAAATATGCCCATGGGAAATTCACTCTCAAAAGCAGCTGGCATTTCGGCTAGAAGTTGAAGAGTAGATATTTGATTTTTGTCCTTCAAGCTGGCGAGCGATTTATCCAGTTCTAGCAACAGTAAAGCTGTTTCTGCATTTATGAAATTAGGAAGACAAAAATTATACAATATCTTATATATACATACTTTTAAATTTGAAAATTCAATATAGAGAGGAATTGTTACCAAAGTTTTTCCCTATGATAGCAGCGCTAAGGATGGACAGGTTATCTACCGTTCTCTGGCGGTGAATTGGTAATAGGACGTCATCATCATCCACGCATTGTCCTCGTTTGGATCTGATTAAAAACTTCACTATTTCTGTCTCTGCAAATCCGGCAGCTGTAAACAATGGGGTTTCACCGAACTTATTTGGAACCGAAAGCAGCTCGGGACAACGTTCTACCAAGAGTCTTACAGCCTTATTATTGCCATAGATGGTTGCTTCGTGAAGAACCGTATTTTCAAATTTGTTTGTTTTCTTGAGAAATTCTGTCTCAGGTAAAGGTAATTCGTTTTCCTTCATGATTTCAAGTAAATCTTTAAGTGGTTGCTCTTGTTTGCTGCACACAGCTATATGAAGTGCAGTCTCCTTAGAGACCGTAAGTGGAGATAGCAAATATTCGGAATGTTTCTTATAGTAGTTAATCATGCGATCCCATTTTCCTTTCATGGCTGCTCTATAAGGTTCCTTCAGTATTGCCTCAGAACCCATAATTACTCTCTGCCTGAAATTATGCAAGTAACTGTTGTTAATGACCAATCTCAACTCAAAGCTAATTAAACTGTTACGTGAAATCCTAAGCAGGTTTGTATTTACTCATAATACCGATCATTAATATAATGGAAAACAAGATTCGGAAGAAAACACTCAAAGAAACTGTAAGTATATCATGCTCTTGAATTGATCTCTAAAAATTATTGTTATGTTTATTTATCGGTTCTGGCCGTACAAAAATTTATTGTGCTCAATTTTGATTACTTAAAGAAGTAAAATAAGTACATCACTCGTGATGGTGACTTTATAGTAACTTTGGGTTGGTAATTACTTGATGTGTGGCATTGGACATCAAAACAATATATATATATATATATATATATATATATATATATATATATATATATATAAAATAGTGAAAGGAGTTGTTTTCTAGCTTCATGGTAAATATAAAACTCTACCGAATTTTTTACAATTTTTAGGTAAGAGATCAGTTGTACGGTAGGAAATATAACAATTATTATATATATTATATATATTACAATTTGCTTCGTTGCAGCAGCCGTGCTTTTATGGCTTCCTTTTTTTCTTCTTTCTGTTGTTGCCTTTTTTTCTACTTCTTCGGCTATCTTCTTATTAGCTTTTTCTACTTCTTCGTTTTTTTTTAGATAATAGTCGAGATTATTAATTTTTGGGAAGATAGCCAAAGAAGTCGAAAAAAGGCAACAACAGAAAGAAGAACCAAAGAAGCCATAAAAGAACGGCTGCTGCAACGAAAGAAAGTGAACATGCAGAGACCAAACAAAGGGAAAAATGGTAAAAGTCAGCTGTGAGTTATTCTGTTATTCCAGAATTTGATCCCATCAGAGCTGATCCCTAGATTCATTCCCGGTGTAAGAAAAAGTGTTTCTATCAATCTTCAACCATAAGGAAAGCCTGTGAAGAATCAAGTAGAAGCAACCCTGAAGATCTGGAGGGGCATCATTAAAGATTACATCATTCTGATGAAGCCACAGACTCCAAACAATACAAGTAAAGAAAAGTTGCCATGAATGTTTCCAAAATTTGCCTTGCACCATTGTTGACCATCGGTAACACATATCATCAACAATTTTTGGGGAGCAAAAACACATTGAATGAAAAGATGGCTTCAAGTTTCAATACTTCTTTTATAGAACACACATCGAGCTTGCTGAAGTTAAAGAAAATCACGCTGAAACAAGAAATCATGATTGCATACTTTATCTTGAACAAGCAGCCAAAGAAACAATTGAACCTTGGGGGAGCATCTTTTAACCAAACTGAAGAGTCTAGTTTTTTTGGTTGTTGGTTTGGGTTCTTACGGGTTGGTGCTGATCTGAAGGAAAGAAGGAAAGGCAGCTGGCGGCTAGTTTTGCTTATTGAGTCTTTTTTTTTTTTTTTTTTTTTTTTTTTTTTTTTTTTGTGGGTGATTGGGAGCTATGTTTACAAAACACGAAAAATTCTTATTCTAATTCAGACACACACTAAATATTTATAATTTACAAAATAGGCCTCCACTATTCCTGCCCTTCAGAACTGACCACCCATTAAACATTTATAATTTACATCCAGTTTTATTACCATGTAATTAACTGATTGAAGCAAGCTTGAAGGCCTGTAATCATACCATTCAAATACCACCCTGTGACAAACTATATATAATACGTACTGGCTTCAAGGCCGTCATTGAAAACAGCACAACCACTTCAATATCACGAAACTGAATAACAACCATACATGCAACAAAACACAATATATAATGATCTATGGTAGAGGTTCAAACCATCAAGAAAATGGAATAACCTCTATGTCAGTTAAATCTCCCATATTAATCAAATCGACGGAGCTTTTTCTGCCGTGGTAGGCAAGGGACAAAAAACCATGGCAGAGCTTTCCCGGTTATCCTGAGAATGTTGTATGTAGAGCCCATAAATGAGACGTACAGACGGAATTGCATTATTGCAAATACTAAGACTGGAAGGAATGCAGCAATGGAAAGGAGTAATGTTGTCAACTTTTTCTGACTGAATGAGTATCAAGATTGTGGCCCCAAAAGATAGCATGGTCGTTATCACAGCAAAGAAGAGGAATGTGAAGCCAACAAGAAGTTTCCGAGGAAGAGAGATCCGGAAATCTTGTAGCTCAAATGGAGAGGTCAACAAAGAGAGAAATACCACAAGCGAAGTCAAGGAGCTTGCTAAGGAAAGAACATCCGAGACAGTGAAAACCAGAAAATAGGGAGAGTTGATGAAGTTGGGCGTGCCATCATCATCAGAACCTCCGGGCACAGTATAGGCAGCAGCAAAGACAACACTAGCAACAAGTGCAGCTACTGTGGAACAAGACTGGGTCGTTTCCTTTATCCATGTTTGTGCATTTTTCAGTTGGTCCTGTGACTCTCTTTGAAGAGCTCGTCTGCAGTCTTGCCTTCATCGTTCCGAAGCGTGACATAATGAGAAGGAATTACCTTTTCCACTTGCTGCAATAACCGGGAGATAAATATGATTGTTATATAAATGGAGTTTGTAAATAAAAGAACGTATTATTTAATTCCGTATAATTTTTAATAATATTTAAGTTGTTGGTTCGGGTGACAAGGAGAACTAGATCAGCCTGATGTCTTAATTAGGTGACATGTCTACGTTTCATTAGCATTAAAATCGATTTTTTACAGTTTAACGGTTTTTCTATAACCTTAACTGGATTGGATAATTTGATTGAAACAAATGTTTTAATAGGTTTGGTGCTCTAATACACAAGACGGATAATCCTGTACCAAGTCCATGAATAATTTTTATCAGGAGGTAAAGAAAAAGGGAAGAGAAGGTCTCACCTCAAACCATTGCAACTCCTCCTGAAGTTTAAGTGCAGGCCCAGGCTTGGTTCCTCCTCTGTAATGCTTCATATCTGCAACATGGTGCAACAATGTGTTGCCCTTCTTATCAACAACTCGATGCAGTCTAGCCAATGGTATTTTCTGATGCTTCACAAGACTGAAGATGTTTTCCTGGCGATGCTTGACGGCCACATCCAAAATGCTCTGCCCCTCCTCATTGAGATGCTCAACAGCGTGGGGATATTGATTTATTATCCCCCACACAATCTCTTCTATTCCATTCATAGTTGCAATAAACAATGGGATATGCTCCTTCCTAGTTAATGATGATGAGTTCGTAGCATCGGGATATTTTTTCATTATCTCCAACACAATTTCTTCTTTTCCATTTTTGGTTGCAATAACCAATGGGATCTTCTCCTTCAATGATGAGTTCGTTTCAGAAGTTTCTCCCTCAAGTTGGATTTCTTCTTTATCTTTTCCTTTGCAGTTTTCTCCCTTTCTATATTCTTTCCCACCCAGTCCTTCCTTTGTTATGCTGACTTTATTCAATGACTCATCTTTCTTTATTAGGATTTCGGCGAGCCTCAAAGCAAATACATGCTTTCTTTTCTGGTTGCAGAATCCATCTAGCGAACATCTTACTTCATGTTCATGCGAAGGGGAATGAAATTAAACATGGATGAGAGCTAGCCATTTTTAAGAAACAGAAAGAAATGTTAACAATGATGGTAGAAGGATGAACAAAAAAATATCATGATTGTATAAGGTGAAAAAATAGAGGCATTCTAGAGGTGAAAAAAGATAATGATTGTCTGGTTTTTAACCTTTATATCAGCAATTCTCTTTACTTTCATGCCTTATACTTTATATTTGTACAGCTAGAAGTTAGCTGGCACCAATTGGTGCCAGCTAACTAAATTATTTAGGCACCGAATTGGTGCCAGCTAACTTAATTATTGTAGGCACCAATTCGGTGCTGCAAGATGAAGGCAAGGATGGCAAGGAAGCTTGCCTATAAATAGGCAGTGCATCCTTGCCTTATACACACCAAGTGAAGAGAGAAAGAAGAGAGAGTGAAGAGGGAAAGTAATCCCACAAAATTATGAGGTATTTGTGAGAGTAAGTGAGGTGTTTTCTCCTAATAATAGAGAGATTTTAGTTGTTCTCCTATTATTAGAGAGAGGTTGTAATTCTCACATTACTTAGTAAAATCTTTCTATACTTGCCCGTGGACGTAGCCTAATTGGGTGAACCACGTAAATTCTTGTGTGTCATTTTTCATTTTATCTTATCCTTTACCTTTTATCTTGTCGGGTTTGCATGCCAGTATCCTAATAATATTAGGTACTAAAAAACAATATGGCTAACTTTCCGTTATTAACAACAGTCTCTCTCGTATTTTTAAAAATTATCGAAAACAAAACAACACCAACATAATTAAAAGAAGAAATCGTAGCTCTATATCTGATGACTCCCATGAATTATTTGCATAAGCATCTAATAATAGGATGTGAACTAAAACCTCTTGTTAAGTTAATGAAGATGTAGGTTCTGTTTGGAAATGCCTGCTGCGTTTCCTTAAATTTTGATTTTTTTTTTGTTAAAATTATATATATATATAATATATTATTATCAAAAATAATTTTTAAAAAATAAAAAAATATATTATTTTAATATATTTATAAACAAAAAGCATTTTAAACCACAACCACTACTAAAATTTCAAACAGGCTCGTAACATCAAATCCAGTTTTTTCCAAGTTCAAGCATAAGGATTATTCCAGTAAAAAACACATTTCAATGAATAAATTTAAATGCAAGAATAGTTATTTATTATCTCACTAATACACCTTTTTAAATAACAATAAGATGTTAGAACCACCAGTCCTAAGTAATAACGTGAATGATGCATAAAGTTGAGAAATAATTAACCACCCACTGCAATGCTCTAAATCTCTAATATTGGAAGCTAGAATTCAAATTCATGATTGTTTATTATTAAAGTTATAATATCATTTAAAAAATCGTTTCAATAAAAAAATTTAAGTTACTAAGTAATACTTATAAGATAACAACAAAAAAAAGGTGGTTGTATCTCTTCTCACGTCATCATATTAAAATATGCAACGTGATAGATTATTACTTATCATTTTTGACGCCGCAAACTGGAAATACAACACTTGTAAAATTTGGAGGAAGGAACACAGCAAGTCAAAGTTTGTAGGATTTAGAAATTGGGAGTAACTACTCTGTTTGTGTAGCCCAGGTCCATTAAATCTTCCTTTGAAAAAGAGAGAGGGAGAGAGAGAGACTCAATTATATTCAAACTAACATTGGCTACCGGATTCAAATATTTGTTCGAGCCATGAAATTTTAAAATCGATATACAAAGGTAGCTCAATATATAATACCACCTGGCCTTGAAACCAAAAGAACAGGCCTCAATCGTGTCCAATACCTTTAGGGACCTTTAAATATTTGAGTATGCCGCCTCTTTGATTCCTCAACGAGCCGCTCCCCAGATCTTCAGAGTTCTTCCCTTGACCGCTCTCAAGATCTCTCAACCTCTTTCTTTCCTTGAACCAAGCTTCTACCTGTGATTTTACCTTGTGGTGACGTTTGACAGGAAGGCCTGCAACATAATATAGGGTTCAATTTATATGTGTGTGCATACACATATATACATATAAGTGTGTGTGTCCATGGTATATAAACAAGAAATATGTAGGCAATATTGTAAGGTCTAATAATGTGGTTAGTATAGGCATACAGCAGCAGACGAGTCTTTCACATATGCCCATGGGAAATCCACTCTCAAAAGCGGTTGGCATTTGGGCTAGAAGTTGAAGAGCAGTTACGCCGTCTTTGTCCTTCAACTTGTGGAGCGAGCCATCCAGTTGTAGCAATAGTAAAGCTGTTTCTGCATTCATGAAATTAGGCATAGAAGAATTATACGATATCTTATATATATGAGTATACTTTTTAAAATTGAGAATTATATAAAGAGAGGAATAATTGTTACCAAAGTGTTGCCCTCTGATAGCAGCGCTAAGGATGGAGAGGTCATCTTCCTTTCTCTTGCGGTGAATTGATAATATGCGGCCATTACAATCCACGCATTTTTCTGGTTCGGACCTGATTAAGAACTCCACTATTTCTGTCTCAGCAAATCCAGCAGCTGTAAACAATGGGGTTTCTGTTGGGTATACGACCAAAGTCCCACATTGGCTAGAGATGGGGAGGATCAAGGGTATATAAGGATGGACAAATATCTCCATTGGTATGAGGCCTTTTGGGGTATAGCCCAAGAGCAAATCCATGAGGGCTTAGGCCCAAAGTGGACAATATCATACCAATGTGGAGATAAGTGGTGTCCATAGTCCCTATCAGTTTCACCGTAGTTATTTTTTTCCTTAAGGAGGTCTGGACAACGTTCTACCAAGAGCCTTGCAGCCTCATAATTCCCGTAGATGGTTGCCTCGTGAAGAGCCGTATTTCCAAATTTGTTTTTTCTCTTGAGAAATTGAATCTCAGGTTCAAGGGACTCTGTCTCAGGTACAGGGGACTCTGTCTCAGGTTCTGTCTCAGGCTCTATCTCAGGTACACGGGATTTTGTCTCATCAGGTAGAAGGAATTCTGTCTCAGGTAGAAGTTCTTTTATATCCTTCACGATTTCAAGTAAATCTTTAAGTGGTTGCTCTTGTTTGCTGTACACAGCTAAATGAAGTGCAGTATCCGCAGAGAGCGTAACTGGCAAGGGAACATCTAGGACACGTTCCTGATAATGGTCAACCATGCCTTTCCAATCTCCATTCATGGCTGCTCTATAAGGTGTCGCCCTTATAGGAAGAGGACCCATGTTTTCTCTCTACAAAAAATTACGTAAGTGACTATTGTTAATATTATATAACTCATTAATATAATGGAAAACAATCTCAACTCAAAGCTAAATAAGGTGAAACCCTAAAAATAAATTTATATTATAAAACTCATTAATATAATGGAAAACAAAATTAGGAAGTGAGCACTAAAGGAGAACTGTGAGTATGTCATACCTTTAAGTAATGGAAATGATCGAAATGCCCCTCCATCTACTTCTTGGTAAAATCAATGTCAACAAGAAAACTTGTTTCCGGAGAGATGACTACAAAGAAACAAGCTAGCTTGTAGTTTTTTTTCTGAATTAAGTCGTTTGAGAACCCTATATATACAATCCCCTTAATTCCTTTTTCAGAAAAAAAAAAAGTAAATTAGGATCTGTGTGTTGCTTGTTTGGTTTATAAAGTGAAACTATTATGAGAATATAATAAAGATACGTTGATTCTCCTTTCGCTTAAAATAATTTTAAATTTAAATTTTATAAATAATTTTATATTAGCACCCATCTAAGCTTATTATTTATTTTAAATAGTTAAATAATACTTTATATCGATCTCTTAAAATACACTTTTCTTTTTTGGTGAATTCTTGCTGATGAGCTCCTCCTTTGTAGGGATATTTTCTTCCATATTAATAATTTAATTAATCCGTTTCCAGAAGTATAGCTTAAGAACTTGTTTAAATGATCATTATAAAAATAAATATATTAAGATTAGATTTTGGTCATATTTTTTTTTCGCTTAGTTTCAGTATGAGTGAAAAATGTATTGCATTTGTTAAACCATAATATTAATTGCAGCTCGAAACCGAGATTAACATTCTTGCTTCTAAAATAGGCAAGCAAAAAAGAAGAGATTAATTTATTACTTGTTTAACCTTTTTTTTCCTTTTGAAATAATCCTATTTTAATTGTTCTTATTTGCTTCTTTTAGTTAATTTGTTTTTTTTTAATGGCATTGCCTAAATCTTATTAATATGATCTCTCAATTACTATATAAAAAAATATTCTCATTTGCTTTCTCGTACATAGAGATGTTCTCAGTTATTACACTATAATATGAGATGTTCTCAGTTGCTTTAAAGAAGGATAGAATATAAAATTGTATGAAAAACAATTCTACCCTTAGTTCCATATCCATCAGTTTCAAGTTAAATTTATGAGATTTGAATTTCTAATTATTTAATCATTAAGTTCTCATAACATATTAAATTAAATTATTGAAATGGGGTCATTAAAAAAAACTTCAATTTTATAATGTATAGTCCATTCAATATTTTTTATATTCTCTCAATTGAAATTAGTTATCTTATATTTTTTTTTCTAATTTAATTAAAAAAATACAGAATATAAACTTTAAACTCTTCACAGTTGGGTCAATATAATTTTAATATCATATTAAATAATTATTTTAATTTAAATTTTTAATTTATTAAATAATTATCAGATTTTTTTTTCTTAGTTCATTATATATGAAAAATTGTATTTAATTGGTTAAACCATAATATTACAGCTTGAAATCGATCAGATTCACATTCTTGCTTCTAAAATAGGCAAGCAAAAAAAAAGAAAGTAAATTATTACTTGTTTCCCTTTTGCTTTTGGAATAATCCTACTTTAATTGCTCTCATTTGCTTTCTCGTACATAGTTACAATTATTACACTATAATATGAGATGTTCTCATTTGCTTTTTCGTACATAGTTACAATTATTACACTGCAACTTTAAAGAAGCATAGAATACAAAGTTGTGTTTCACGTTCATGATAAATATATTTCCAACAAGCCGAAGAACAAAAGCAATAAAGTTTCACGAAGAAAATACGTACTTGAACAAGGCAGGGAATAATATTTGCAGTCTAAGTGTATTTATAAACCCAGTCTTTGAACTTTCTTCGTGGAAAAGAACATGTATTATTAGTGGAGGAATTGGTGATCATCAATTCTATCTAGTGCTTTTCACAGAGGATAAACCATTGGTTAGCCATGATTGTGCATTGTGTGCAAGCCTTCGAGGCATGTGTCATATTGCAATTATGGAGACATAGAGAATAGGTGCAACCGTGCAAAAGATATGTCAGCACACCGATTAGTGTTATTATTGAATTGTTTTTCTCTAATGGGTTGCTTTCAAAATAGAGATCACAACCTTTTAAATAGGTTTTAAATTGACTTTTAAAAATAAAAATAATCAGAATTCTAATTCAAATAAAAAATAACATAAACACCAGATATCATGCTAAAAATTTTAAAATTAATTAGGAAAATAATAAAATTGAATAAAATAGCAACTTTGAGCCTAATTTGGAGGGTAATTTGAGCTTTGGCAGCTGACATTATAAAAACCAGCATACAGAATCTTCTAAGAAAATTTAAAACATATTAAATGATTAAATCAAAAGTTGTGGATATTTTCATCAAATCAATTGTTTGGCAAACTTATCTCTTTTTAGGTTTGGACTTGCCTATATATATATACCATGCTACCCATATAATCTAAATATATAATACGTACTGACTTCTAAGGCCATCATTGCAGAGAGCACAACCTCATAAATATCACGAAATTGAACAATCAAACATTCTGTAACACTCAAAATATAATGATCAATGGTAGAGGTTCAAACCAACAATAAAAATGAAAAATCTCTAGGCCACTTTATTCTCACATATTAATCAAATCGAGCTTTTTTCCTTCTTCTTGGGACTGAGCATTTGCCCCCATGGTAGGAAGTTAAACATGGATATGAGAGCTAGCCATTGTTATCAAATAGAAAGACACATTAACAATGACAGTAGAAGGATGAACTAAAGTAAAATATTAATATTAGAGTCAATTATCCAATTCAATAAATGGCATCTTCTTTGTAGTAAACAAAAAAGAAATTCATAACTTTTCAAATGAAAACCCTTTAGTTTAGAAACATCCACAACTCTATAATTGTATTTTACCGAAAATTTTAAATTAATTATAAAAATAAAAGTGTTAGGATTTAAATGTATGAACATTTATTGTTAAAACTCTGATACTGAACATTAGAATTATATCTCATTATTGTTTATCATTAAAAATAAGGTATCATTTAAAGAATTATATATATAAAAGAGAACTATATATCTCCAGTCACATCATCAAATTAAAATTTAAGTTTAGATTGTAAAGTTTCTAGACTTGATCAGTTATAACAGAAAGTCACTAGAAACATAAACATTCAAAAAGATTTATGTTTCTAGTGACTTTCTGTTATTGAAACCAAAAGAACAGGTCTCGATTGTGTGTCCAATATATACCTTTAGGGACCTTAAAATAGTTGAGTAGGCCGCCTCTTGGTTTCCTCTCCAAGCTGCTACCCCAACCGCTCTCAACATCTCCCACACCCTCCCGTGCCTGGCCACTAGTTTTTACTTGGAACTCTACCTTGCGGCGAACAGGAAGACCTGCAACATAATTTAGAGTTCAAATCATAGACATATAGATGTCTAAACACACACACACACACACACACACACACACACATATATATATATGCATGCATGTATATATATGTAGGCACTATTGTAAGGTCTAATAGTGTGTTTGGAGTAGGCATACAACGGTATATGAATCTTTGAAATATGCCCATGGGAAATCCACTCTCAAAAGCAGATGGCATGTCGGCTAGAAGTTGAAGAGCAGTTCTGTCCTTATTGTCCTTCAAGCTGTGGAGCGATTCATCCAGTTCTAGCAAAAGTAAAGCTGTTTCTGCATTCATGAAATTAGACATTCAAAAATTATACAATATCTATGATACACACACACACTTTTTAAATTTGAGAATTCTATAAAGAGAGAAATTGTTACCAAAGTGTTGCCCTATGATAGCAGCGCCAAGGATGGACAGGTCATCTTCCGATCGCTTGATGTGAATTGATAACAGGTGGCCATTATCATCCACGCATTGTTCTGGTTTGAAACGGATTAAAAACTCCACTATTTCTGCCTCACCAGATCCAGCAGCTGTAAACAATGGGGTTTCACCGTACTCATTCGGAATGGAAATTAGGTCTGGACAACGTTCTACCAAGAATCTTACAGCCTCATAATTCCCATAGATGGTTGCCTCGTGAAGAACCGTATTTCCAAATTTGTTTTTTTTCTTGAGAAAATCTTCCTCGGTTACAAAAAATGGGCTATCCTTCACTATTTCAAGTAAATCTTCAAGTGGTTTCTTTTTGTTGCTGTGCACAGCTAAATGAAGTACAGTATCCAAAGAGTGCGTAACTGGAGAGAAAAGATATTCGAAATGTTCCTGATAGTAGTCAATCACGCTTTTCCAATCTCCACTCATGGCTGCTCCATAAGGTTTTTCAAGTATTACCTGAGAACCCATATTTGCTCTCTACATAAGATTATGTAACTATTGTTAATGTACAATCTCAACTCATACTAATTAAACCTTTAGGTGAAATTCGAAGCAAATTTATATTAACTCAGAATACCGATCATTAATATAATGGAAAACAAAATTAGGAAGTAAACACTCAAAGGGAAATGTACGTATGTCATGCACGTTCATACCTTTTACTGCTCGAAATGCTCCTCTACAGCTACCTCTTTGTAAATTCAATTTCAACAAGAAAACTTGTTTTCGGAGAGGTACAAAGAAACAATCTAGCTTCTACTTTTTTTTAATTAAACCGTTTGAGAACCCCATATATACAATCATTCAAAGAATGGTTCCTTGTTAAAAAAAAAAAAGTAAATTAGTATCTGTGCTTTGCTTGTTCAGTTTATAAAGTGAAACTATGACGAGAATATAGTAAACCTAAAGTTTTATTTATTTCTTTTATAAGAATATAATAAAAATATGTTGATTTATGAATATTGAAGAATTATATAGAGTTGGTCATCTAATGGATGGAAATCCAGCATGGTAGCATATTACAGGTATTTATTACTCCAATCTGCTACACACTCTCTATTTTTTAATAGATCCATACAAGTGTGTATAAAAATAGGTTTAAAGAAATGACTCCAAGATGCAGCAATGTGAAATAAAAAACAAAAATTCAGGGATGATTGCTTCTAATAAGAATTAGCTTTAGTATGCCAAATTATAATCTATATTATTCCATAAAAGAGTCCTTGCCATACCTTTCTCTTGAACTTTCCTTTGATCAATCCTTTCCATTAATGAAACAAATCATCCAATAAATGAGTTATGCACCATGAAAGTCTCCACCAATAAAATATTTGTTCCAGATTTTTCAAGACATTGAATAATAAAAAAGGATGTGATATGTAGTTTCTGACCTGAAAATACAAAATGAATATATATATTCCTGCATTATGATAAAATATTTTTAATTAAAAAAGATTGGCTGCATTGCATTTTTGAAACCATAGTATTGCAGCTTGAAATGGAGATTCACATTCTTGCATCTGAACTAAACAAGCAGAAAGTAAATTCTTCATCTTTTTCCCTTTTCCTTTTGGAATAATCCTACTTTAACTGTTCATACATAGACGCATAGAATATACAAATGTGTTTCACGTTCATGACAAATTGTCCTTGAAATCTATTTCCAACAAGCCATGGGGCTTCATTTCCTTCTACTTGGAGTATAGAGTGCAATGGAAGTGCCATGGGTAATTCCCCTTGCCGCGAAACATAAAGTCAAAATCATTAAAGTTTCAGTCAAGAAACTACATTCTTGAACAAGGCTGGCCGGGAATAATATTGCAGTTCTCTTCTATATTTCTGAATACTATGAATTCTTTGTGATCTTATGTTCTTAAAACTATTTCTTAGAAAGAATTTAATTAAATTTTGGAGTTGTGATGATTTTTTATATTATATTTAATTTTAATAGCAAAGAAATTAATATGTCATGGGTTCTAATCTCATTATTCTCATTGTTTTTTATTAAATTGATAAAATCAGTTATAAGATAGTGGTGAGCCATTAATTTTGACCAAACTCTGCAGATTTTTACTTTTGACCCATTAATTTAGCTAGCCTACATCTGCAGATTTTTCTTTTTTTATAATAATCGAAATTTTATAAATAAAACAGTCTTTATATAGAGAGAAATGGAAAACTCATATATAAAACAATTAAACCAAAAGATATTCAGCAGTTGTTAATTTGTCCAGCATCAGATATTTCTATCGGACTTCTGTAAAGATCCATCCCTGTATATGAGAAATTATTGTCCACAGTGTGCAACAATAGTGCTCGGTGGTGAAGGATTAGTACTGTAAACACTGCATTCCAATCGGTTTTTTGTTTTCAGAAATTGGTTTATTTCTTCATGTCCAAATGCCCCGTAAAATGCCATGGAAAAGCAAAATAATTGCTTTCGTTGGAATATCCCGGTCACCAGTGCACTCCTGAGGCATAATCCAGCTGCAGTCTAACCATTTTGTGAACTTCATCCACAGTTGCCACACATCATCACAGTGCAAGAAAAGATGAACAATTACTTTGACCGGTGTCTATCAGATTCCTGTGGAGAAGAAACTCCCGAGTGCAGACTCTGTTCTGAAGCAACGTCCAAATAAATTGAACCTTCCTTGTGAGTCTGCCTCCCATACTCTAGTGTCCTTTCTATTCAAAATAAATGGAACCCCACTTAACATATGCACGTAATTCTGGAAATTGATTCGATGGATAGATGGTGGCCATTTCTTGAATTTTAATTTCCAACAAACAGAGAAGGTTTTCTGGAAACAGAGTATCAAAGATAGGCAAAGGTACAGTTACAACGGCTCAGCAACAAGAAGTTAGATCTTAGAGCTGTCTGGTATGTGCCATGCTTGCATGTAGATGCAGAGAGTAGGTGCAGAAAATATTTCAACACACCAAGTGGTGTTACAATTAGCAGACATGCTCTGCATCATATAAATTATGTACACCGAAAAATTGTGCGATGCATCGTCCTGGGAAATGAAAAAATATTGAGGTGTTTTCTTGGGACAAGATTGGACATTCCGGGTGAAGACGGGTTAAAAAAACCTGTGTTTGGGTTGCCAAAAACGCTTAGACTTGGCTTAAGAGATGGGCACGACTACACGCCATTGGCCCAAGCATCGGACTTCCAGTGCCTGAAACCTAGGCTTGGCCCAAGCATGAGGATTTGTTTATGTATATAAAATATGCCCCATTCGGTACAATAAAAGTAAAAAATAAAAATCTCTGTTTTTAGGTCAGGCCTAAACTTATAGAATTATGTCCATTATTGGAACAGAAATCTGTCAGTTTAGGCTTGGTCGAATAGAAATCTGTTAATTTTATGACTAGACCAGCCCAACCAGATCACTAGTGTCCTATTTTTTATTTTTCTTAAACACACGCTTACTGGACTACCCCTCTCTCTCGATTCTCAAAAAATATAAATGTTTTGAGCTCACTGGACTCACAGAAAATCTATAAATTAGCATACATGACAATGCAAAGTTACAAGTTTAAATACAATTAATATGGTGTCATACTCTTTTCAACTTGCTCATAATCTTTTCATTAATGATATAATTATCAAAAACTTATTTTTTTCTATTTATTTACAAGACAAATACAGAGAAAAAAACAGGCAACTCAAAAAAGTAAAAAACAAGAAGCAAAGGAGGGAGGAGGAACAGAGGGTTCAAAGCAAACCACCGTCTTCGACTTCACCTCCTCTTGTAATTACATGGGTATTGTTCATATGCAAATTTAATTCACTACTTACTATTCAGCCAACATATAATTTACTGTTTTGTGCATGAACATGTGAACCAGTTAGTACATGCCTACTGTCCAGCCGGGTCATTAGTTTAAAGTTGTGATCAGGCTAGGTGTTGGTTCTAGGCAACCTATACAAGTTAAGCTAGATTTAGCCTTAAAAAATTTTAAAAATATAGTTTTTTAATTTAAATTTTATGAGTTTATTTATTGACATCAGAATCAAAAATACTATATTGTTTGGATTATATAATATTTATCAACGTCAAAATTTAAAATATTCATAGGTAAATATTTACTGACGCTCGGGAATATTATAGAAAAACCATAAAAAAGAAATAAAGACAAATTTTTAGTAATTTAAGACAATCACCAATGCAATCTACCTCAGATATGATACTTAAAGAGTGAAAATATCTTTTTTTTAACGTAATTAGTCTTCTATTTTATAATCTTTGTTGACCAATTAGTTTTTTAATTACCGTAATATTAAGCATCGACTCTTTAAATAAGATTGTTTCTTCCAAGAATAAAATGTACTAATTCTTATTTTATTTTCTAAATAATATTTAATATGTAGTTGTGATGGACGGGTGTGATAATTAATTTGAAAAATTTATATATATGAGTCAATAATCAATCTTGAAAAATAATTTGTGTGAATTTGACTCGTGATAGAAAAAATGTCTGGCTCCACCATGCACGATTAACCCTTCTGCATCACCTTCACTTGTATGTCATTAAACACTCTTTGGAGTTCATTTCCTTTTTCACTCTTTACATAGCTATATCATATAGTAGCTGTAACTAGTTGAAATATGAGTCAACTCAGTGTGTTATTGCAGGAGCCAGAAAGAGAAGCACAAACGTTTCTTGCATTGCTCAGAGATCATATGAATGGTACTGTAGATTCTTCAAGGAGAAGATTGCGAATGAGTCTTAAGGAACGGCTAGGATTGAAAGGGTTGGGTTGTTGTGGGGCCACTTGGGGTTTCAGGGCCACCACCATCACCAATGATGACCTTGATCATGAACAAGAAGACATGGAGCTGGTTATGGTAAATTCGGGTCAGGAGGGTACACAGGAGAGGGTTTCTTATCCGGTGTGTTTGGATCCGACCCAACAATATTCTTCGGGTATGAACTTAGCTGCTGCTCTGGAAATAATATCATGGAGCCCACCAATGTTACTAATGATCGCCCAAGCTCAAGCACCTATCAAACATACATGATCGCCCAAGCTCAAGTTAAAGAATAAAGTATTTCTTTAAAACGAGAAAGCCAATTTCTGAGTGTGTTTGAGATACACGTACATGATCGCCCAAGCTCAAGCACCTATAAAACATCTGAATAAATTGACATTTGATCATGGCAAAATTAAAAGCATGGACATATCACATACGAACTCAAAATTAGCATATCGTGGAGAAGTATGAACCGTGAGGTACGTACATCTCTTAAGCATAAAGAGAAAACAAGAACATGAAGAACAATAAGTTGAATAGCAAAAGGGACGGGGCATATAGCTTTTAAGGGGTATGAAATGGATGTTTTCATATGATCTGCGAGGTAATATTACATAATTTTGGAAGAGAATGAAAAAAGCCAAAAAAGAAAAACAAAGTAGCTTCCTTTTAAGTTGATGAACTGGCTCTATATTCCCTTTGCCTCCAATTCCATCTTTTGAGAAAAAAAGCCTGTTTTTGATTTTTGCTTGAATCATGAGTTCTCTATCTCTCCATTGTTTCTGACATTCACTGTATTGGACTTTATATATCGTGGCAATCTCTTTCTTATCTTTTTCATTGATGTTGATACGCACAAATCTCTCGTGTTTGTGTTTCTTAGAGTTATAGGTCTGAATTATTAGATTCTGTCTGGGAATTTACCTTGACTTTTTCCAGTTTTATTTAGAGGGTTTGTCCAGGTTAATTAGATGATAATTTAACTTATCATATTATCTAATCCTGTGTTTATTAGCATATATATGCACGACAAGTCCATAACTATGCGGCCACTAGTGCGAACCCTCATTTTTTTTGCAAAGAGTACCCTATTATCCTTGACTACTTTCATAGTATTTCATTTGTTCCTCTATATTATTAGTACCAGCATATGTTATAGATTGAATGTATACAATAGGCTTTCTTGTGTTGGTAAAATTAAGTTTAAAAATGTTCATTTCTTAAGGTAAATTTTTTCTTCAAGTACTTAGCGCGCATGATTTAAAATCAATTTAAATGACCATTGATTGAATCATTCTTTCCCAATAGAAACATAATAATTTTTGTTATGACGAATAAATATTGTGCAATTGTAATTGATGATATTTAAAAATTTAATATATTCAGAAATAAGATTTAGTGTTTGGATAGTGGGTAATTATATATTTATATCAATATTTTTATTAATATTTTAAGCTTAAATTTAAATTTAAACTTAGGCTTAAAATTAAATTTTAAAAATAGCTAGGATGATTCATCAATAATAATAATTATAACATATTGCATCGAATTATCTCAATATTGCAGCCACGATATGAACTTATACCGTAATCAATTTGTAATTAACCAGATAGAGAGCTTCATTTAATATCCAGTTAGGGATAAAGATTCCACTGGCGCCATGCTTAAATGTGATTTCATTACTCCAGGGATTGTGTTTCCTATTTTATATATTATTAATCCCACTCCTGACTCCACCTTTACTATAATCAATGATCATATGAAAGAAATTATTGATTGATAAATGAATGACAAGTTAAAGTACAATGATCATATGAAAGAAATTATTGATTGATATATTTGTTGAATTATAGTCGGAAAGGGTCCCATTTAAACGATTCCATGTCTTGTTCGGCCTTGTTAACCTATTCCTAATTTTGGACGATTAATCGATTGTGCAATGGACCCCTTCTGCAAGGGCCTGTTTTTGGAAGACAACGTTGGTGGGCTCAACCGTCTAGCACATCATCTTGAGTTCTTGATGAGGTAAAGAGACATAAATTACACATAAAAGAGCTACTGAAGCTATTGAAGGCTGGTGTTTTTTTTTTTCTTTTCTTTTATAGTGAAGATTACTGTTTGGACGCAACTTGAATACATTTTGGATGAAAGCGATGATGATTTGATCAATAAAATTCTATTGTCCCATATGCCATACGTAATCTGTGCAACTTGACGTGGCGTCCACATCTAAATTTTGGTAGAGTCATTGGATACCAAGTGGGATTTTTTTTAATTTGAAAGAATTATTCGTTCTTTTTGTTATTATAATTAAGTAAGAAGATAAAGCAAATGTGTTTTTTTAAAAGCAAAGGAATTCGAATTCTTCTGCAAAAAAAAAAAAAAAAATCTCAGTGCATATTACGTGTATGAAGGGAAGAATCGATTCAGAAATAATTAAACTCGTGGTACTAATCCTTTTTTTATTGCCAATTAAGGAATTAAATTTTCAAAGCTAAGAATATAATGAAATTATAATGGTGCAATTTGATCATATGTTATTCTTTCATAGCCGCCATAAACTTAACATATCTATATATGTTAAGTTTATAAAGAAAGAATCTAGCTAGGGAATCAATGTATATATCTAGAGAAAAAATTAACCTCGTAGCTCTAATCCATTTTTTTTCCTATTCATATGAGTAGTTAATATAAAAACATACTAAATCCTCAAATTAAACGTAAAAATCAAAATTAATATGATAATAAAATTACGCAAAGTGTAAATAGTATTCTTACATAACGCACTATCACATGCATTGTATTAATTTCTTTTAATTTTTTTAAAATAAAAATAGTGTTTCATTAATTCCAAAAATATACAAATACATAATTATTTAAAGATCTGCTAGGGTTTCAACCAAACGTGTATCATATGAAATTATATATAATATAATAATATTGGATATATGTACGAACAGATTTTAAAGAATTCTCTTTCAAATAATTGACGTAATGGTGGCATGTATAGTCATTTCATAATTATAGAAACAAAAGAAGAAATCCCAATTTATTAGAAATTAATTAAGTCGTTGATTAATTTCCAGTCTTGCTGTTGAAGGGTCAGTTCCTAGTTTTGCTAGCTTAATTAGGTAGATCTTAGAAAAAATTCAGAGGGATGACCGATGACCAAGAACTTGTTAATTTTTAACCATCACCAAATCTTGCACCTATCATAACACGTTACCCACAAGCTTCTTTGCTCTCTTCTCTTTTTCAATGGAAATGCCTTACGATTCATCCATGGAACTGGACTTTAATGAATATTCATTATACACATGGACCTCAATAGTTATTTTTCCAACTTGCCAACTTGTTAGTTCAATGTTTTTCTATCAAAGTCCTACACGATTTTGTGCTACATGATGGAGATGAGTAGCCTAAATTACAAGATACTTAACCTTGAAACTAAGAATCTATTTTGTATTTTGCTTCAACTTATATTTTATTTCAATTACGGGTTTGAAAAAATTTGGTTAAACCTGGTATTCACTGCAGATTTGTATGAGTTTCACTGTAAAATCTTTCTCGAAAACTTAGTTTATAAAAACCTATAATTTATATAAAAAAAATTCCGAGTTATAACCATTTTAATGAGTTGTGTCTATATCCGCAACATAGTAGGCACATAATGAGGTATTGTCCTATATGGCTTCCAGTGAGTTTTGTTTCTTAAAAAGCATCTCGTAATAAGAGAGGTATTCTTGGTGTCATATAAACAATCAAGGCCATCGTCTCCTAACCGATATGGGATAATGGCCTTATTAGAGCCCTCCAGATAAGGGGCTTGGGTAGAGCACATGACTCGTTCCCACAAACGATGTTAACTGATGAAGTGTGTCCCTATCCACAGCATAGTAGGTCCACCACAAGGTATTATCCCCACATTGCTTCTAGTGGATTTTGTTTCTTAAAAGGCGTCTCGCAGTAACAAAGGTGTTCTTAGTGTCATATAAATAACCAAGGCTTTTGTCTCCTAACCGATATGGAATAATGATCTCATCACATTTCATCTTGTATTTTATTTTAATGTTAAAAGTGTTTGGCTAAATCTCATCCACTACAAATTTACTTGGATCCCATTAAAAATCATTTCTTAAAACTTAGCTAAAAAAACAATTATTTATATTAAAAAAAACTTGTTTTTTTAAATTACAATCACAAAAATTATCATAATATCTAATAAAAAAAAATGTTTGTTTTCAATTGTGTTAGTTAAGGGTTGGAACATCCTCTTCAACTTGTGTACAGAGTACGTTTTTTGTTTTGTGCCAAACACATAACACATAAGGATGATATATAATTTGATCAATCAAACGTGAAATTAGGGTTTGACATTGAACTTTGCACTGAATTGATGGAGAGACCGAAAGTGGAAAGTTAATGGTCACCTGATCATAAGCCCATAGCTTCTCTTTTGGTTGAAAGATGAAAAAGCCCCTGGTTTGCTAACTACGCATGGAGCAGTTTTGAAATATTAATTAGGTGGTGTTTGGCTGTGTGTTTTAACCTGTTTCGTTAAATTTTGAAATTTTTTTTTTTACTAAAATTAAGTGCAGTTTATATTTTTTGGATCGTTTTAATGTGCTGATGTTAAAAATAATTTTTAAAAAATAAAAAAACATCATTAACATATATTTTGACATGAAAAACTATTTGAAAAGTAACCGCTGGAGCTCAACCATTAGCCACCTAATCAATTTAGCCACCTAAGTAGCCCCACCACCACCGCGAACTGTCACCCCATAGGTGGTCCTGCTGCCTGCTGAGGCTGTCAACTTTTTCCTCCCCCTTCAACAGTAAATTTCGAAAATAATTAAATTAAACAAACATTTATTTTATTTTTATCTTGATTAGACCGTTACCAATTACTGAAATGAATAGATAAATTTTATTGACATTTAGAATTAAACTACTTAACGGTTCACGTCATTGACTATGACCAATTTTCTCACCTTTAGCTCTTAAGAAATTTTCTTCTTTGGTTTTCAATTTTACCCTTTAAAATATTGTTTCAGGGTTTTATTAGGTCTTATTAGGTCCCAATATCTATTTATATTTATGTTCCCTTGTGTATTTTAACATTAAATTGAAGATATATTTTATAAAATATAATTTAAATTTATTATCAAAATAAAATTGAAAAAACAAGGATCAAACTTGACATAAAAATAAAACCAAATTTATAGAAAGCATAAAGTAAACTCAATTTTGTTCCTTTTATTTTAGAATATACATGTTTGGTCTGATATTTATATATTTTAGTTTAAGTTCCAATCTTTATTTTTAATTTTTTATGTTTCATTTCCTGGTTATGAGCTATTAAAGAGAAAGTCATCAAAAAAATAATAACAAAAGAGAAAGTGTTTGTTAGCCCACCATTATTCAACTATTATAATAATTAACTGAACTTAGTGTCAATTGATTCATCCTAAAAGTAAAAGTGGACTGAACTTAGTGTTTTATGTTTTAAAATGTGTTTTATGATTTAAAATGTGTTTATTAAGGTTTATATAATGTTTTTTTATATATATTTTTAAATATAAATAAGTTAAAAATAAGTTTATAGAATCTAAATACTCAAATCTTGATTTTCCAATCACAAAGATATGATCATAAATTGCAAAAATAAATGACACGAAATTTGTCGTACTAGATGACTTTTCAACTTTGTTTATAGACCAGGCACACTGGCGTGGCTTACTGGACTTCATAACACCTGAACTCCTCTTCTTCTATTTTTTCTTTTTTTAATTTCTTTTTTTAGATTTAATTTTTAATTAATACCTACTATATTATTTTTAAAAAAATTTAATTTAAGCTTTTTAAAAATACCAATTGATATTTTGGATTGTTTCTATGATTTTATAATACTTTTAAAATATTTTTTAATTTATCTTTAATTTTTTTCATCTCAAACTTTAGATAGATAAGTTATATTTATATATTTTATTTAGAAAAATAAAAAAATATATAAAATGAAAAAGGATAGCTATAGTAAACATTTGCAAGTGTATTTATTTTTTGTTTTCTATAGAGAAAATCAGCCCTTTTTTTTAATCAATTTTAACAACTCATATTTGATTTATCAATTCTTATATTTTTAGTATATTTTATTAAACATAGACATTATTTTTATATTTTTTTTAATTAAAAAATTTATGTTACTAGAAAATGAGTCTACAATATCATTGTCTTTTTTTACATAAAAAATCAACTTTGAAATCATATTCACAACATTACATAGATGTACTAACTAGCTAGTTTTATTTCTAAATGATTTTTAAGAATTTCCCTCCTTGAATTAATTACATGTAATAGCAATATCTATGATATTCTTAATTAACATCATGCATTAACATACAGTCTAGTTAACACAAAAGTTTAACTGGATTCAAAATCGAAAACTATGAAAATGCTTGGTTTTTATCCCCTTGATACTCAAACCCAAATCCTTTAAATATTTTAATGGATCCATTCATGCGTATGCATTTGATTGTTCACAAGGTTTTGGTATTTATTTCTTCCTTTTCCCTTGAATATTTGGGCTTGTTTATTTGTTAGAAAATGATTTTTTTATTAAAAATTAAATTTCTTGAAAATGATTTATTTGTTTATAGTTGGCAGTGTCATAGAAGAAAATAAATTAAGAAATAATTTCTGGTGTTTAACTATATTGTGAAAAAAAGTTATAAAATAACTTATTTAATAATTTTTTTTAAGTTTATTAAAAAAAATAATGATCAAATCTGATAGATAAAAAATTTGATAGAAGATGAAATTAAAAAAATATATATATAATTTCATAAATTAATTTAAAAAAATGACAATCACAAGAAAATAGATCAAATTTTACAATTAAAAAATTAATAGATAATGAAATTGAAAAACAATTTATTTCATAAATCATTTTAAATAAAATAAATAGTAATTAAAAGAATATAAATTAAACATGATAGATTAAAAAAATTCAATTAAAAAAATAAGAGAAAACAAATATTAATTAAAATAATTAAGAATTAAATATGGTATAAAAATCAAATTGTAAAAGATAAAATTAAAAAAATATTTAAAATAAAATATATAATAATTAAAAAATTAAAGATTAAATTTGATATGATAAATAAATAACAACATATTTTTTTAATCTTTCATAACTTTTTAAAAAATATTTTTAATTAGAATAAAAAAAGTTTTGTTTTTTCTATAAACGAAACAAATTTTCGTTTTGACTTCATTAGGCAGGCAACTTTCCCATCTTTTCTTCATTTTTACTCGAAGACAATCTTTTGTGGCATGCTTTGCTTTTATTTGCACTCGATGGGATGAAATGATGTTACCAATCAAATCATGAACCGAAAAGACATAGACCACGCTCAAAGGAAGAAAAATACAAAGTACACAAAATAAGAAAAACATTTTTCGTGAGAAGAGAGGAAGGCAAAGATTCATCGGCTGCTTGAAAAATCTATCAGGGTGATTTACATGTTTTTTTTTTCAATAAAAAAATATTTGTCTTTTTGTGTGAATTACAAGTGGCAGGCAGAGCACGGGTGCTCGATTTTTTAACATGATAATTAATATATATGCTCTCGTGAATATGCGAAAGCATGCTTTTACTAGGAGTAGTAATTCTACTGTGAAAAAAACAGTAAAAGGGAAAAAGAACATGCCAATATACTTATAGTTTGATTTCAATACAAGTATGGTGAGATTTTTCTCAAATATATACAAATAGCTGTTGATTGCTATCCATAGGCAAAAAAAACATGTTTAGTTGAAAATTAAGATTGAAAAAAGCTTTTTGTGTTTGAAACTTACACATATTTACATTACTTTGTATTTATTTTGATCAAATAAATAGGGATGATGAAATTCAAACTCGTAACTGTTTGGTTATCATTAAGGTTCTGATATCATATCAATGAACTATCTCAACTCAATAGTTTAAATTATTAGATAAGACTTCAAAATATAATTTATATTATTTTCTAACACTTTACAACTCATATAATTAGCCTACCAACACACTTAATTTCCATATAAAAATATATACAAGAGGGAGACTATATCTATATCCATATCTAGAGTGCAAAATCAATCAAAAGCTGAAATATTACCACAATATCAAGATGAACAACATTTAATTTGTCAAAGAAGAGTAAAATAGCTTATTATACATATTTTAAAGACTATTACCTATATATATTATATAGTAGTCTGGCGGCAATTGAACCGCCACCATGTTTTTGGATTTCAATAGGATGGCTTGTTATCTGCACACATTTCATATTATATATAAATGGATTAGATGCATTTAATTAGTTAGGGAAAGATTAATTAAAAAAAATTGTCAACTTGTTGATTACACGTTCTAGGTATGTCCATCCTTAATATTTTAAAACAACAATGCTACCATGTGGATGTAAATTTATTACCTATTTAGGATTGTAATGGCGGTTGTGATTTAAAATATTTTTTATTTAAAAATATATTAATATGATTTTTTTTTAAAAAAAATTATTTTTTATATCAGCACATCGAAACAATTCAAAAACACTAAAAATATATTAATTTTAAATAAAATAAAAAAAAATCAAATTTGTTAAGAAGGCGGGTTGGACCGTGTTTCCAACATGCTTTTAAGCTTAAAGATATAAAATTAAATAATTGATTATTTGTTCTGAATTGTATTTCGTGAGTTCTCTTTATATTCCTCAGTTTATGATGCATTAATTTTGAATAACGGAAGTTATTACTACTCATTCTCATAATAAATAGTCTGAAATAGGTTTTGCACAAGTATCAGGAGTTGAAAAGATTAAGGGTGTTTGTTTCAAAAATATTGTTCCACTTTTACCCCTATATAATTATATTTAATTAATGTTCGTTTTGGGTAAATTTGAAAAATAATGAAGGGTAATAAAAGAAAAAAGTACTGTGTGAAAATGTATAATAATAATATTTTTATTTTTCAAATTAATAGATAAATAATTACGATGGTCAAAAATAGAAAGTAAGGTACTTGAAGGAGTAATTTTTTGGAAGGCTGGCCCGAGCACAAAAATATTTTTGTTTGGGAGTATCTATATTATCAAGGAAATTTACAAAAATATTTTTGGTGGTACGAAAAAGAATGATAATTCTTAAAAAAATATTATCTCTTACGGGGATGAATCCATGCATGCTAATGTGTATTTTTTTATGTTCATTTCTTGTAAAATATTTTAAAGAAAAATTGATAAAAATAAAATATTTTATTTTAACAATAAATATTTAAATCTATTTTATTTATTAAAAAATATTTTTAGTTCAATAAAATATCATAAAACATTTTATAAAAAATAATTCACTTGTAATATCATCTACCAATTTGGACTATAATTACATATTCACTTAAACCATCACTAGTATCATTTATCATTTTTACAGTCACCATCTGCGCTACAACCACCATTTCACCATTACATACAACTGCTACCATCACTTTCATCATCATAACACATAATAATTCTGTTTCTATTATATTTTATATGTCATTATTTACAAAATGTTCTAAAACAATAATGTAAAATATTTTCTATTCATAAATTTTTTTTATATAAAATAAATGTCCTTTAAATTTAAATAAAGTTTCTTATAAAACTTAAAGAAGTTTTCAGACTTCGAAAATGACACCAAAGCCACCCTAGGCCACTTCCTAAATTCGTCCCTGCTTTAAGAGTCATTTTCTTACAAATCTTTATGACTCAGTTTCTTACAAAACTTATGTATATACTGAGTTTTCAATAAAACCTTATATGGTGATTTTTCAAAAACCCACTATAGTGAGTTTTCAAAGAATGATGTCAAACTTAGTTTAACATCTAATCTTTCTTTTTTAATTTAACCATGTGGATTATTTTTATAATAAGGAAATTGATTCATCTAGATTTCGTTCCTTCATTGAGGATCAAGTCAAATTTGATCGAAAAGATTATAATAGTTTTGATTCATTTAATAAGAGAAGAAAACATTTAACCATATCTACAACTATTATAAACTCTAATAAAGTAGAGTGGGGTGAAAAAAAAAAAGACGAAGCAACTTCCTAGATACCTTCCTTGAAATCTTTATATTCTCTGAACAGTCGACATAGATATGCATGATCCTTCGCTCACTCGAGAGAAATATTGGGGCATGCATTGAAAAAGTCATGGCCACTGTTGAGTATTCGTTTGGTCAAGTCGCAGAGAAAGAAAGTAATTTTCGAAGTGTACAACCACGAAGACGTGGGGTCTCCTACCCTCTAAAAGCATTTATCATAGCTAGAAAGGAAGATAACTCCACATACATGCTCCATGAGTCCTGTTCTTCTTTTCTTTTTTAACCTTGGATTTGGATTTTCTAAGCCCCCCAGCTTTTAAGCTTATTTCTTTTTTTGCCTCTCTAGGGCCTATAAATTGCATCCTCCCATCACCTCATTTCACGCACAACCGAGCTACAAACATTAGAGTGGAAAGAGTTAGCACTTGGTGTAAAAGGAGCTCATATTTAGTTAGAAAGAGAGAGAGAGAATCAAGAATGGAGAGCTTCCCAGTTATTGACTTGTCAAAGCTTAATGGTGAAGAGAGGAAACCAACCATGGAGAAGATTGAAGATGCCTGTGAGAACTGGGGTTTCTTTGAGGTGCTTGCAAAGAAATTTAATGTGTATGTGTTTAGAGAATTCACTGAGTTTTCATTATACTAACAATCTGTTTTATGTGTTTGTTGATGTCTACTACTACTTGTAAAGTTGGTGAACCATGGGATATCTCATGATCTCTTGGACACTGTGGAGAGACGCACAAAGGAGCACTATAGGAAATGCATGGAGCAAAGGTTTAAGGAAATGGTGGCCAGCAAAGGTCTTGAGGCTGTTCAATCTGAAATCAGTGACTTGGACTGGGAAAGCACTTTCTTCTTGCGCCACCTCCCTGAGTCTAATATGGCTGAAATCCCTGATCTTGAAGAAGATTACAGGTTACATTTACATTTTTTTTATTTTCAATTGTCTTACGGAACCTTAAAGTTATGTTAGGTTTATGTTTGAAAACAGAAGAGATAGATAAAAAAAAAAATCATGAGATTTTGAGACAGTCTCATTCCAAACAGTCCAAGTACGGAAAACATGTTTCAACTATCTTCATTACATAGTTGATTTTTCTGTCCGGAGACGGAGACAGTAACCAAAGTCTTCGGTGCCTTAATTTTAACACAAAAGAATTGACTTCTCAATTCAACGTTTCAAAACTTCGTAACAATGATTCACAAAGATTGTATAACTGTGACGTTCGATTTGCATATTGCAAATCAATGATAGTACTTGAAAGAAAACATTATAAGCAGATGACTTTATGTTTCAACCAAGGTATTTAAATAAGTTGCCAAGAAAAGAAGTGCTTATTGACTAATGATGATCATTTAATATTCTTTATTTACTTGTTTTTTGTGAACTTAACAGGAAGGTAATGAAGGAGTTTGCCCTGGAAGTGGAGAAACTTGCTGAGCAACTTCTAGACTTGCTGTGTGAGAATCTTGGGTTAGAAAAGGGCTACCTGAAGAAAGCCTTTTATGGGTCCAAGGGACCGAATTTTGGTACCAAGGTCAGCAACTACCCTCCATGCCCTAAACCAGACCTGATCAAGGGCCTCAGGGCTCACACTGATGCTGGTGGCATCATTTTACTGTTCCAAGATGACAAGGTCAGTGGCCTCCAGCTTTTCAAGGATGGCCAATGGATTGATGTTCCACCCATGAAACACTCCATTGTTATCAACCTAGGTGACCAACTTGAGGTATAATTACACTCACATAGTCCTGATCATTACTTTATTTTTTTTCTGTCACTTTCAAATTATGGTTCTAAAGTGTGAGAATATGTAGTTTTAAACATATCATGAGTAGTGGGGAACTTGGTTTTTAAGGGAATCTACACCATTTTAAGGGATGACAAGAGATTTACATTAATAATGGTATCATGGTATTGTCAAGTGTCGTATTGACAATGTTTTTTGGCCATGTACGTAGGTAATTACCAATGGCAAATACAAGAGTGTATTGCACCGTGTCATAGCTCAAACAGATGGCACCAGGATGTCAATAGCATCATTCTACAACCCGGGCAGTGATGCTGTCATGTATCCAGCACCGGCATTGGTAGAGAAGGAAGCAGAGGAAAGCCAAATCTACCCAAAATTTGTGTTTGAGGACTACATGAAGCTCTATGCAGGCCTCAAATTCCAAGCCAAGGAGCCAAGATTTGAAGCCATGAAGGCCATGGAATCTACAGTCAATATGGATCCAATTGCGACTGCTTGATCAGTCCTCTTATAGAGGAGGAATGGAAGGGGGTGTTCTGTCCCTACTAACGGGGACTGTTGTCTTTCTAGTGTTGGTATTTTTGTCTTAGTTTACATGTGTTGGTCTGGTGTGGAGCTTCATTGTTTGAATAAGCCGGAAGCTTGGACTAATAATTAGGTCCTAAGGTATGGTTTGATGTTATTCCCGATCATGTCAAAAAGGTCGGGCGTCGAATAGTAATTTTATGCTGTAGAAATATTTAGAACGTCCAAAATCCTCTTTGACATGCAATTATTCGTCCTTGAATACTATGTGATAGAGTCATGCTTCAAAATATTGCCTCGCTTGTCTCTTCATCTTACCTCTCTATCTTGAGCTCCACGGGTAACAATGGGCAAAACAAATTCAAAGATCTGCCCTCTTCCTTGCTTTACAAGGATGAGGAAGAAGGCATGAGAATTGGTGTAATTTATAATTAATATCTCAAGGTTTTGTTTGGTTCATTTTTCAGTTAATATTTCAAGATAAAAAGATAAATATAAAATTGATGGAAACGTTTTTAATTATAAGAATGCAAATATAAAAATAAATTTGTTTTGAATAGTTTTGAAGTGGATTTTTTTCTTTTAAATCTAGAAATACAATATACACTTCTCCTCACTTCATGAATACTATTTGGTTTGCATTGCATTTCCTCTGTGCCCTTGCTTTCACCTCTAAACACCATATTTTTGGTGTTAAAAAGAATTAAATGCAACCACAAGGCAAAACAAGTACAGCCAGGAACAATTTGCGAGAAAAAATCTATAGAATTTACCTACCATTTTCTTTTTTCTTTTTTCTTTTTTCATTTCAAGCAAAAATGCTCTAGTTTCATAATGGCTCTTGCATCTTCTTGTAAAAAACCTTCATTAATTATTAATAAATACTGCTATAGAAAAAAAAATTAGATAAAACACAAAATTTAATGTCATTTCCGCTCTACTCCACGTCACTACAGCATTTGTCTATGTAAGCTACAAATTACAACACATCCCTTTCACAATCAAATATCATTACTTATAAAACTAAAACGTGTTGGGTGAACAATGTAAAGTTGGTACTGTTTATTTTTTCACAAAATACTGTGGATGACATTGTATATTTTTGTCGATTTCGTTTTGATTCTCAAAGTTTTATTTTATTTAATTTAATCCTAATAGAATTTCAATTGCTTATGAATGCTTAGTCAATGGTGAAACTAAAAGAAAATGGACTGAATTGAAACAGATACCAAACATGGGAGGCACGCCAAAGATTGCATGAAAAATTCACTTAAGTTCTCAAACTTTAAAAATAACGCAATATATATCATTTAGGTCCCTTAGTTTTTTCAAAAAATAAATTTTTGTACATAAATTCATTTGTGTTATTTTTTAGTTCTTAGTTAGAAAGAGGAAAGAGAAAGGGTCATCAAATTCAGGCAAAGAAAGAGAAATTCATCATTAATTCAATTTCTAGGCATTAAAATAGGTTTTTTTGGTGTCCACGGGTTTCATGAGATGAGAGAGACTTTATTGTTGTCTTTTAGAGCCTCAATATTGCATGAAAAATTAAATTTGAGCCAAGAAAGCCAACGTTAAACCGGTTTGATTTCAAGTTTTTAGATTATTTTTTTTTTGGTATTTAGAGTTGATAGAATGATTTGTTGGTGTTAATTATGAGTTGTTTTTTCAGTTAAAATAGCTTTAAAATTGTGTTTTTTAGGCAAAAGACAAGCTACCTTGATTTTTTTGGTCACCATCATAGTGACCAGAAATTGGGTTTGTTGATAACACATCATCTTCCATATTGCCCGCTAATATTTTTCAAAAAAAAATAGGCATAGATGACACTTTAAAAAATTAAAAATAAAATAAAAATTATCCCAAGCTCGTCAGCGCTCCTGGGCTCTTCATTTCACTGGTCCCATGAGTTTGGGTCTTTTTTGCTCTTATTTTTTTTAAAAAAATAAATTTAAATTTAAAGAAAAAAAAATTAAACTTAATCAAGTTCATAATCTGAGTCACCAATTTAACAAGTTAAGCCATAATAACCAAACAATTATTATTTTCTAATATTACCTTTTTCTTTACTGGTATCTTTTTTAAAAAATTATGTTTCAATTAATATCCCTCATCGATATTTTTTTTCTTATTTAACTTTTTTTTATAGAGATTTTTTTTTGATGGTGTTGTGTGTATTTAATTTTTAAAAAAATTATTCTAATTCATCAATAATTTTATTTTAAATATTTTTGTATACAAGAACTTTATTTTTTAAAAAAAATATTATTTTCAGATAATATTTCTGATATGTGCAACCTTATATGATATTGTTTTCACTTTTATTTTATTTAATCAATTTAATACATGTGTCTATTTTTAATATCATTTAATTGAATAAAAAATTAATTTTAATAAATAAATTTAGTAAATACAACTGAATAAATGTTCTATTTATTAACACATTTGATTATTCTATTTTATTTTTAGTTATTGTTAATACCTTTTTTTATGTTTAATACCATATATAGTTCTCGATTTATTTGATTATATATATGCATAAACTTTTCAATTTACATTTTAAATTGTTTTACGTAAAAAAAATATATTGAAAAAGCTTGCATGTACTAAACTTTTGTAAGAGGGAAAAATATTTGGCCCGCGTGTGACGTGTTATCTAATTTTTTTTCAAAAAACATTGAGTGGATGACATGATGCAAAAAAAAAAAAAAAAGCCCCGGCAAGCTTGCACGTGGGCCCTAACAACATGGATCAAGCCCAACAACGTTTGGCCTTTTCTTTTCTATTTCTTTTCTTTTTGTTTCTATATAGTATTTTAACAAATTAATGCTTCTTGATATTTTTTTTTTTCAAATATGTTTTATTTATATTTAGATTGATATTCTTTTTCTTTTTTATTTTTTTTAGAGAGCCTATTTGAAATTATGATTATTTTTTAATTATGCATTTAAGTTTTGAAGAGATTTTTTTTATTCAGCTTTTTTTTTTCTTTTGTATAGATGAACTTTATTTTTTAAAATAAAAAAAAATATTTTCAAAAAATATTTATAATATGTGTAACCTTGCATGATATTTTTTTTCTCTTTTATTTTATTTAATCAATTTAATGTGTATATCTATTTATATTATTGTTTGATTGGATAAAAATATTATTTTAATAAAAAAAAATTTAGTAAACACAACAGGATAAATGTCTCATCTTATGATATTAAATATTTTGATATATATTTATTTCTCAATTTTTTCAGTTTTATTTTTAATTATTATTTATGATTTTTTATTTATTAATACACATAATTCTTGATATATATATATATATATATATATATATATATATATAACCTTTTTGTTTTCACTTAAAAAAAAATTAATCGTAAAAACATGCCCCAAAAAGCCTGTGTAAACTTTTTGTGTTTTTTTGAGAAAGCAACCTCACTGGTGTCAACGAAGTAACAGTAATATTCTCAAACCTGATATAAAGAAAAATTCCCACTCATTAGCATGATCTCATGGTGATTCCTTAGGTTTGAAATGCTATCGAACTTCCAACTATTCATTTATTCACACTGATTTAGTGCTATCATTGATCTAAATCCAATCTCGACATTTATTTGTTTTTATAATTTAAAAATATTTTATTTTAAATTAATTTTATTTTTTAATTATTTTAATATATTGATGTTAAAAATAATTTTAAAAAAATATATATTATTTTAAAATATTTTAAAATAAAAAAATATTTTTTATCACTCTCAACCACTGATGAGTTGAATCAAATTAAATCTCACTCACTGGGATTCTCCTGCCATGTCATTTACCTTTCAACTTGATGAGTAGAAAATGGGTGGTAAGCAAAAACATAAATCACAGTATATTCCCAATTTCTAGGATCACAAGTCACAAGCAGAAATCAATTGGGAGTAATGGAGAGGCAAGCAAGCATTGGAAGCTCTCGCCCTCCTCCCTCCTTGGCTAGGCAAACTAGCGGTGGCCATTTCAATGCGCTGCTTCGTACAGAGCTGGCATCCCAGACTCTCTGGGAGGGAACTCTCACCCAGACAACCGGCAACGCCCCACCGACACAAACAAAGAACATGGTATCATATCAAACTCAAAAACTTGAGGAACTTGAAGAAATTTAGAATCATGATTCATCCATGGCAACTGAGCTATAAAGACCAGAGCCATTTTAGTTATCAAGAAATCCTCAAGTCGAATGGGTTGTATGGAACGCTCACAGGTATGTTGACATGACATAATACAGAATCCTTTCCTCCCTTTTAAATCTGGGAAGATTTAACTTGATTAAAGGCCAGAAACTTTATGTTTATTGTAAGAATGCAACCATGGAAAAAAGACCATCATGCATCAAATTAAAACGGTAAGAGGATAGCTATTAAAGCGCAACAACTCTAGGCAATTGAATGAGCCAAGTTCCACAAAATCAAGAATTGATTATGTGACCACACTAATGTCAAAAACCCTAGGAACATAAAATTGTTTATGGAAAACTCATTGGTATGCAAACAGGGAAAAAAATCACCTCCAAGGTTACATGGAGACCTCGCAATGCAAACATCTGCTGAGGAACACTGCTGTTTAATGTTGAGAACCACATAGTCAATTCCAGAATCCATCCTCCAGCTGAGAGAAGAACACCCCCCCCCCAGTTCATGATGATTAATAAGAACACAAGGAGGTTTCATCGATGCCATTGCACGCTATAGAAACATCAGTCTATATCACTTCCATCATACTTTATTTACCTCCTCACTCCTATCAGCTTCATTAACATTATCAGTGTTTGAATTCTGAACCTTCTTGTCATCTCCTTCCGCTGCATCTCCATTGGAGCAATGGTTCTTCAAAACCATTGAAATGTCACCTTCAGAAGCTCCAGCAAGCCTAAAGCGCTCAACTGCAGCATCGAGTTTTCTTTTCCAATCATCCATTCCTAATTTGCATTCAACTTGGGATCGCTCAAAAAGCATGTTACCCCAGAAGAGATGTATCTGTGATCTCATTACTGCTGCTTGTTCAGCTGCTTCCTCTGGTGAAATCTCACCCTGAGCACCACTTTCAGAGGACTCACCCTCAACATTACCTCCTTGTTTCTTCCTTCTTCTCAACATTTCATCTTTCTTGCTTGCATTTGGATCTTTTAGCTCATTTGCTTTCTGTTCCTCCATCTTCTCCCACATCTCAGTAGCCACTTTCATCTTCTCATCTGCACTGTCAAAGAGTTTAAGCGTTTCTGCAGAGTCCCAGCTCGAAAGATCTATTTTCTTAGCAAGCACAAATGACCAATGAAGCTTGGCCATTTCAAATTGCTGCTGCCCCAGCGCCAGTAAACCCTCATAGAAATCTGGCTTGATCAACAGCGCTTCCTCATACTTTTCTCTGGCCAAAGAATATTTATCCTTAACCCATTCATAAGCTGTTTGAAGCTGTGCAGACACAACCTCCTTTCCAGCAGACTCGTCTAAGGGTATGCGTTTCCTTGCTGCACACATATGGACATTTCCCCAATTGAAAAAAGCCAAAGCAGCCACCTCCTGGAACTTTGAGGCAGCCTTGTCGAAAAGGCTTTGAGCTTCTTCACTTGTTACTGTTTCCTCGAGAGCCTCTGAACACAGCTCCATCCCAATCTCATGCAAGTCAATATGAGCATCTGGATCAATACCAACATGGGTGCGAAATAACTGGGCAAACTCAAACAACCAATCATCCATCTCTACTTCCCTGCTTTCAGGATCTCCTGAGGCTTCTAGTTTCTCCTTCGTAGTTTCTTTCTCTGCCTTATTAATTTCAGTATCAATCACTTCTGACACAGATTCACCGAGTGATGAATGAGACCCACTTTCATCTCCTTTGTTCTCCTCACTCTCAGGAGGCTCCTCCTCCTCCTCTTCTTCCAGTAAAGGTGGCTCTTGCTCTGGACTCACCTCAACAACATGTAATCTCAGCATCCCAACCGAATCAGTTTTATCCGTACCAGGCTCCTTTACCAAAAGGCTGTCTACAGAAGACTCTGCTAGTCTGAGTTCGGTTGTGCATGTTATAGTCACCAAATCACCATCAGTATCTTTGTATTTGATCAAAACTGATTTGGATGACGAAAAACGCTTGCTCACTATCTCCCTTAATACTTTAAAGGTACAATTAACTGGCATCTGTGCTAGCCTTATGTCATGGTCATAGACAAGTTTCAATGGTCTTGATTGAACTGGCACCTCTGGAACCTGTCTAGGCAGTGACACTGAGGAAGACAAGGATCCCTTTCCCTGTCTATCCTTTCCTGGATTGGCAGAAGCTTTTGAAGAACCACTTGAAGGCTTCAACACAAGCTTGGGCAACTGGTTTTTGGTCTCAGGACCATTTTCACTTACCGAATTCATCAGAGGCTTTTCCATCTTATTAATAGGTGATACAATGGATCCCCCAGATGGTGCAGCAGCCTTCTTTGATACCGGTCGGGCTGGTAAGCAAGGCCCAAGACCACCGATTGGAGCACCGCGCACTGCAGATGCCCCTAAGGCAGCAGGGGATGGGCGACTCTGGAGGTCCTGCTGAGCCTCTTGGCGAGGACCAAATGCAGTTCTTAATCTCCTAGCAATATCCAATGCATCACGGTGATTCGGATCAGCTCCTAACAAAACCTGAACATCCTGCATAGCCATTTCATACTTACCTATAGCCTCGTATGCACGAGCCCTCCTAAGAAGAGCCCTGATAAACTGAGGCTGCACTTGAAGTGCCATAGTGCACTCAGAAATAACAGTCTCATAATCAATAGGCTTCATTTGCATCAAGCAAGCAGCCCTGTTGCTATGAAATACAGCACGGTCAGGGTGTGTTTTGGGAGTCAAGCGAAGAGCATTGTCATATTGTTCGAGAGCACCTGCAAAGTCCTTATTTTGAAACCTCTTGTTCCCTTCTTCTTTAAGCTCATGGGCTCTCTTCAAAAATATTAAAGAGTTTAAATCAATTCCCCCATTAGCATATGGGGTTGCTACTGAGTTTGTATTACCATTATTTCCCCCCTTTAATGCTTGGTTAGCACCAGCACCACTTCCCTTCTTTTTCCTACCTCCAGATTTCCCCATAGAATTATTCCTTCTCTAACTCACAAAATCTCAAAAACCCAAATTGATAAATACTTATTTGATCTTAAATTCAATCAAAATAACATTGAAAGCTACAATCTTTGCGCTCTAATTATAAAGGAACATAAAGAAAAGAGTACTTACAGTTATTGAAAAGCTTAAAGTTTAAGCCTTTAAAGCTTGAAAAGGCTCAAAAGAGCTGAATTTGAGAGGAATTTGAAGAGCTGTAGAGTATGAGTTCAATCCAGTGGCCGATATGGGGTTTTGGGGACCTTGGAAAGAAACCCTATAAGATGTTGGTAGGGATCATTTTAAAAGTTAAAACAATATTGGGGCAATCATCTAATATGGAATCTGTTGTAAGGTCATTATCAACCGTTGGATCTAATGACCTTGAAGAAAAAAAAATCTCTTGACTTTTGGATTGGCAACCCAATTGGATCATGCGTGGGCCAGAGGATCTTGTCAAGTGGGAGATAGGTCAATTTGATAAAGGGTGATATGGTCATTTAACTAGTCAGAAGGCTTCTAAGTTTTTTATTATTACCTTTGAGCGTCTCCTGATAATATGCTAGATGAAAAAATAGCTTCTTAAAAATAGTTTTTTTGATTATATATATTTTAATAGTAAAAAATTATTTAGAAAAATTAATTTTATTTTAATATATTTCATATTAAATTAATTTTAATATAATTATATAACTAATTTAGATATTTTATATATAATATAATTATTATGTTATTAATTATATAATTAATATGAGCTATTTATAAAAGTAATATAAAATTAATGAAGTAATATGAAAGTTAAAAGATATAATTTAAAATTAAATTTAAAATTTATTTATATGAATATTTTTAATTTTAAGTTTTATATGTTATTGTTAAAAATTTAATTTTTTAAAGATAAATTCAAATTCAAACTTTGAAAAAATGACCGCCAACATAACCGCCAACATTTTAAATTTTAAATTTTTAAATTTTAAAAAAATTACCACCAACATTCTAAGATTTTACAATTTGAAAAAATAATCCATCTATAAATATTCTCATATACCTTAACATTTTTTCTTGTCATTTTCTTCTCTCAAATCTTTGTTATATTTTATTAAAATTCATCATGAATCATTCTAAATTTAATTTTTATGATGCTTTTGATTTTGATGATGACACTCTTATGTTTGCTTTTTAAGTTGCTACTGTTATGGTTGCTGAAGAAGAATTGAATAATCAAGGGCAGAGAATAGGGTATCGTAGCTCTATTCCTTGTTATAATATTGTCAATCGTAATAAAAAGAAAGGTGAATTAAGGTTATATAATGATTATTTTACAGAAAATCCTAAATTCACTAAAAGTTAATTTCGAAGAAGATAACAACATAAATAAAAATTGTCTTCCTTAACCCATATTAAAAGCATAAAATAATAAAGAAATAAAAATCACAAATATTAAATTAACAACAAAAGGTTTAAAAAATCAAAAAATAAAAAAGAGAAAATAAAAAAAGCTTTTAAACAAGTATATCTTTTAATTTCAGCTAATTAACACAACCGATGTTATTAATTAATCAGATAATAGTTTATTCTTGTTTTTCTAAATTTGAGAGAAGGGTGAGGCACAATACAAAATTTTAAAATTACAAGTTCTTTCCTCTTGCATTTAAAGAAATTTTTCCTGCATTTAAAGGAAAAAAAAGAGTTGTTGGCCAAAAGTTATTTATTTTGGTCATTTCTACAATGAAATGTAGAAATGGCTAGCCAGCAAACAAATGGCTATTTGTTTTGGTGCTGCGTTGGATTGAAAAGGCTGAAAAAATAAAAGCTAAAATACAATATTTAGCATTTGCCTCTTCATTTACCTTATGCGTTGTTGATACTCTTACAAAAGCTTAGGGTTTTGTTTGAGAATGTAATTATAATTATTTTTTAAATAATTTTTTATATTAATAATTTTTGTTAATTTTTAAAAATTATTTTTAAAATCAATATATTAAAATAATTTAAAAATATTAAAAACATATTAATTTAAAATATAATAAATAAATAAATTTTTTAATAATATTTTTAAAATATAAAAACAAGAGGGCTATAGGCTTGCTTGCGGGCGTTAGGAGCTATAGCTGTTCCTTCAAGATTCATGATTTTTTCTCTCTTTTTTTCGTGGCCCGTGTTTTAATGAGGCTTGTTGATTTTGAATGTAAAGCAATGATATTTAACATTAAAATATCATTTTTATATCCTGTGTCCTGTACTTTAACGGGCTCTGGTCTCTTTTGCTTTTGTTTTTGTTCACAGAAATGTTTTTTGATAAAAAAAGCTTAAGATTTCTGATCTGAATTTCAATGGGTTGTGTTTCTTTCCCTTAAAGAAATGATCTGTAGCAACAAAACCTCAGTTCTGTTAAGGAATAGAAGAGACAGATTAGTGTCTCTTTTGCTCGGAAGAACAGAGGTAGAACAAATGCAATGGCCGAGATATCGTTTCAGTCGTCGTTCTTTGATTGACGATTCGATTGTTGCTCGCCAACATTTTCTTTAACTTTATATATATATATATATATATAGAGAGAGAGAGAGAGAGGTTAATAATCATTTGTGAGGATTTCTTTTATTCACTGATGTGATCTTTTGTATTTGATTCGGTTTTTATTTCTTGTACTTGAAGAGAATATGCATGTGCTATTGTGAAGTGCAATGCTACTATTTCTGCTAATTTAGTGCCTTGGCTATGCAAGGAATCAGAATCACTTGATTGGACATGCTAACATAGAGGCCAGAACTTGTCTGAACTTTTCTTGATTCAAAGTAATAATAAAGCAAGTTTCTAACAATAACGGGAAGTAAGTAGTAAAAACTCTTGCTACAAAACTCAGAAGACCGATTTAATGCTACTAATTTGCTCAGGACTCTGCAAACTACATGAAAAAAAGTGGATTGCGAGTTCAACTTGGTTGACATTTGCATCAAGTACAGAACAAGACATCTTGACCTTTATATTCTTAAACAACAGAAGAACAACGTTGATGCCAGAGGATAAATGCCCAGAAAACAAGAAGGGCATCCCATGTTTGTGATAATTATTGATGAAAAACAGGGAAACAGAGTTTTATAACTCCTGCAGATGTACCCGCTGGTCCACTCAAAATAGGGTGTTAAAAGAACGAAGAAGAATAAGAGCAATAGGAATACTAGTACCCTCTAACTTCTATACCCCACTAAACTTGTCTCCATTTCTGGACTCTCCAATCTCTTTCAGGCAGTATTTGAGTTTCTTTCACTAGGCTTGTACATTCACTTATCTGCTTGAACAAGGAAAGGACATAGGTAAATTCTTCAAGCTTGAAATGTCAAACAGCTCCATAAACCTCTGATCTGATACTCTAGCTTTGGCTGCTGCAAACCTCTGGTACTCATCAAATATAGATGACAGGCACCATCTTTGCAATTTTCTCAAACATCCCACCAGACAGCCAGTTCGATGCTGGACATACACCAAAGATCCAACAATCAACACAAGCACTAGCATTTTTTCTTTATTCTAAAAAAGCAGAGAAATACAGAGAAATACAATTACCTTTCCTCGCTTGCAGTGGATTAAAATGGGGTGATTCCTTACATCTGGCATGGGAAAAGAAGAACGTGAGAATATTGTAAAACAAGAAACTTACAAACTGACAAGTCTAAGAAGTTGGAAGCTTTCAAGATACCAAGGAGTACTTTCAATGCTTCACGGATTGTTTCCTCTGGGATGTTTACAAAAGGCTCCTGTCCAGTCCACATTATCAAATCAATTACTATCAATTTGCAAACAACAATATTGTTTCAAATGCAAAAGAGCTTCATTCACTCCAACAAACACCAAAATAAAAATCCTTATCTTCTTCCTATAGTCCCATAATTTCCAACTCCATGAGCGAAAACACCCCAATCAATTCAAGCCCCATTATTTGAATGATCAACACGACATTTCCCTCCTAGAGCTCTGTATTGAAATTACCTTTTTGATGTCACATTCAGAAGTATCCTCAGACTAGCTTTCGCACAATGAGATTAAGTTAATAGAAACTAGAGAATTATTACATTAACATGAAATTATGGAGTACCAAAGTTCAAAAATTTCACCCATTTATGATTGATTAATCGATCATTTAAAAATCCCAAGTCATAATTATTCTTAAAAATTAATAAAATAAAACACTTACAACACAAAAAGAAAAAATACCTTGCACATCTCCATGCCAAACTGAAAAAGCTGAACTCCATTATCCTTCAAAAAATCACTATTTGCTTCTGGATATGGTTCAGGGCACAAATATCTAGAAAAAAGAAGCCATTAAAATTAAAAATAAATAAAACCCATTTATCTTAATAATAACAATAGCAATAATGAAATAAAATAAAGACAGAAATGGTAACCGATCCTTACAGAATGGAACGAAGACTTAGAGACTGCAAGAAGGTGAAGTTAGCAAAATCAGGGAAACCCGACCTGAATATTCCATTATCCACCATCGCAAAATTCAACGGTGGCACAAACAGCTCTTCCTCTCCCTCCCTCTCCCTCTCCCTCTCCCTCTCCTCTCCGATCGCCACCTTAGCCGGCGGACTATATCTATAATATTCCGCCAACCCCTCAATTACAGTCCCACTCTCTCCTACTAAATCACTACTGCCATCAACTTTCATTTCTTGCTTTCGCGCCAAGAAAGAAGGGGTTTTTAAAATAAAAATTAGGAGGAGAGACAGGGAGAGCCTTAAAGAAAAGATTTTTTTTGGATTGAATCTGCAAAGATGGATTTTTTTTCTTTTCCTTAAAAAGAGGGATCGAGGAAGACAGGAGGGCGCCCCTCATCATTGGGATTTTTTTCTATTTAGATCGTGTTTGGAATGCGGTGAAAAATTAAAAATAAAAGTTAAAAAAAGTAAAATTTAATCGAGTTCAAAGTTCAAACACCAAATTTCTTGATATTTCATTGTCTACGCATTAAATAAAAGTTTGAATTTTAATGCCCATTGATGTTGACATGAGTTTCACATATTTGCTTTACTTTTTTATTAAAATAACTTTCGCATTAAAAGCGGAGTTTATTATCTTTAATTTGATTCAGTTTTTAAATAAAAATAATTAAATTTAATTTTAAAAAACATATTCAAGTCAACCGGTTGTGATTTGGTTTTTAGAATAAAAACTAGTTCTAACTGATTTAGCTATGTTTTCTTGATTTAGCTTTTTTTTTTAATTTAGCTCGGTTTTTTCTTATTTTTTTTGTTTAGGTTTGGTTTGATTTTTTTATTTCAGGCTTCTAAAACTGAAACCGAATCGAACTAAACCAGTCGGTTTTTTCAAATTTTAATTAGTTTTTTTCACGGTTCGGTTTTTTCGGTTATTTTTTTTCCAGTTTTCTTGGTTTTTTTATTTTTTTTGTTCATCCCTAATTCAAGGTTTTAAAATGTGATGGTAAATGAGTTTGTTTTGAATTTTTTTTATATAGTTTTCAAATAATAAATTTGGAATTATTACTTAATTAAAATATGACTATTATATGGTAGGTAAATTTGCTATGGAAAGTAAACTAGGTAACCAAAAAATTTTAGAGCATAGAAAAAATAATATTTAGATTGATAAAAACTTTTGATATTGTTATTCATTATGATATAATGCTTCAAACTTGAAAATTCTCCACCTACAAACTTAAATTATATAAAAAATATTATCATGATTTAAATATTATTAGTAATCTAAAAACATTTTATAAATACATATATAATATTTGGTTATTGTCTTGTGTTAAAAAAAAAAAAAACTAGATATAATCTCGGCGCAGTTAGAGAAATATTTAAAAAAAAAAAACAAATGTAATGGTTTATCCAACATGGTTTGTTGATAGTAAACTTTTATTTTAGCAAAATATAATGAATATACAAGGTTATCCAATATTTTTTCCTTCCAACAAATGCAAAAAAAAAAAGGTGAAAAAAAAATCAATATAATAAAGAGGGAAATAAAACCACACATCCGGGTTTGTTTTATACCAAACAACAATTTGCTTATTTGGGGAAAAAAAAATTAAAGGTGGTGCACGGGCTTTAAGCAAGCAAGCAAAAAAACCTTTAACTCATCAATTAAATCTAAAACATAATCTTCAAAACCTTAATCTTCAATAAATTCTCTCAACTAATAACAACCCTTATACCTGTTTAAACATAAACGTTATCTTAACAACTTATTTCTTCAAATTCATGTCCTTTCTTCTCCTTTCTTTCTCTCCTTCCGGTTCTATTTTTTTAATTTCATATCTTTTTTTTTTCTCTTCATAGTTATATTTATTGATTCATATGCAATTACCTCAATGCTCCTAATTACTTTATACTTAATATATATCCCTCCAAGGGCATTCTTACCTTTTCCTATCAATTCTTTCTCTTTTATATTAAAGTATTACAAAAAAGATTTAAAATAATCAAAGATTAATTAAAATAATAAAAACTATAACTTAAATAAAAACAAAATGGGAGGATACATTTTATTTTTTTCTTGGGAAACATGTATCCCAATATCACAAGAGAGAAAAGAAAGGGGGGAATAAAAGACCATGTCACCACCACACCATAAAGTAACACGATACACATGCCATTTTAATGAAAACACAACCTTGAAACGGTTATGGTGACACGATGATCAAGTGTTTTTTTACCATTGAAGGAGGGTGAAAGCATTGCTTCAATATGGTAGCCCTCCCCCAAACACAAACATATGTTCTTCAACCCGTAATAACTTTTTTATATATCTTAAAAGACCAAACTAACCTTCATTTACATTGTATATGATGGAAAAACCAGGGCAAAAAGTCTGAAAAAGCCCTTAGATAGTAATTTATTAGTGTTGGAAAAATATATGTTTGATTAAAACTATGATTGAAATTGAGGTTGAACAAAAAATAGTTTAATGTGTTTGGTTAAGAATGCTTTTTAAATTGAGGTTATAAAATAATTTTACAAATATATATTAATATTTATAGTTTTTAATTTAAATATTGTAGATTTAACTATTGTTATTACATCATGAAATAAATCATACTTTATATATATATATAAAAAAAAAGAACTAGAAAAGTAAGAATATGTAAAAACTTCACCTTAAACTAATTTTTTAAAAAAACAAAAAATATTGTTGTTCATGTTCACATTAACAGTGTTAGTAAAATCAATTAAATACACTAGTTTTTCAAAGAAAAAAAAATTGATCATGTAAATAGTGTGAGTGAATTAAAATTCATTGCACTAGTTTTTGGAAAGAAAAAAAAAAAAAACAAGTAACTACCTTGTTTTATTGTTCAGTGATTCTTCTCCACAAAAAGTAGTAAAATGCTGCTTCTACAAAACCTGCAGCATAACTGTATTTTTGATGGGTCCCACTAATATCAAACTAAGTTTTTTTTCTTAACCCCACGTTTGTATTTGTGGCTACGAGTAAACCTTAATTGAACTTAACCCAAGACAACAATGACATGTGATTCTTTAAAAAGATAACCTTATCATATAACCGAGGTAATTGTGTTTTTGAGTGGAGGCGCAAAATGACTATTTCATTGTAGCAATTTCTATTAATATATATCTTTTATTACAGCGAAAAAGTCACGTCCAATAGTTTTTTTTAATATATATTGGCTTAAAACTCACCGAAAACGCAGTGAAAGCAAAAACTTTCTTTAAGAGATAAACACCAGATTCTCAAAAGAAAGGTTATGAAGGGGAAATTCAAATTCAAATTCAAATTCATGAGATATACTACCTAAAGGAAAGCTCTGTAAAGGCATGAACAAGGATCACCACACAAAGACACAATCTGCCAAGATTGCTGATTATTGCAGCACTTGTTACAATCAGAATGGCCCACCATCTTTTATTGTCGAAAATACAAAAGCAATATCGGCAGCTTAAAGAGAAAAACACATGAATCTAGTTTTAAGTTTTACAAATTCTTCAGGAACAGTAAATTTAAACATAAGCTTAAATGACAATATGACACTCCATTCCTCATCAATATGATGCATCACTGACTTGCAACCTGCAATCAAGAGTAATTCATTCAGTGTTTAGAATTTATTAACTTAACCCCATAATTTTCTTTTTTGGCATATGTCTACTTAGTTCAGAAAGCTTGACAAACTTTGAAGCTATCTTTTTACTTGCCTTCTAAAAATTTTTTCATCAAGAAAAAGAAGATAAAAGGAATTTTTACCTGGAGATAATAACTTATATGCAGCATTCACCAGCATCAACTTCATCACCAACTTTGAAGACTCCTCTGGCCTTGGTTGAACCATCTCTCTCTGTTTCCTGCTAGCCTTATGAGATCAGTAAACCATTTGATTCTCATCTCATTTAATATTGTGTATCCTACAGAGAAACCAATTACTATTCCACTTGCATATCCCATCCCCACAATTTTCCAATCAAGTATATACTCTGTCCATGAATCCTCATGGTCGGCTGGAGGAGTAGCAGGTTCATTCACTTCAGGTTTGCATTTCCTTGTCAAAGGAAATCCGCATAGCCTTGGGTTCCCCAGATAAGAAGAATCGGGAAATATATCAAATTGGTTGCCTTGTGGTATCCTTCCTTCGAGATGGTTATATGACAGATTCATTACAGCAAGGAATGTCAACCTTGAAAGTTGAGGAGGAATCTCCCCTGAGAGGAGGTTGCTAGACAAGTCCAAGGACTCCAGCTCTCTCAGGTCACTCAATGATGACGGGATTTGACCAAGGAAGTTATTATGAGACAAGGTGAGGACTATGAGTGATTTGAGAATCCTTATCTCTTCAGGAATTTCTCCATGGAAACTATTGTTGGAGAGATCAAGACATGTGAACAAGGTTATTATTCTATCCATATGCATTTTCTGCCCCTTGTTCGTAATAGTAACCGACTCCTTGTAGTGTCCATTGATATTGTAGTTATCTCCAACATACCTTGCCCTCGACTCATTGTTGGAGGTCGAATGCATCCCCACTAAACTTTGAACGAATTCCTTCGAGAGATTGCCAGTGAACTCATTGGAAGACAGGTCCATAACATGCAAATTTGGCCAAGTAGTCGCAGTACCACGATTTCCAATTGGACCATAAAATTTATTTGCTTGGAGTACCAGAATTTTTAGTGCAGGCAGCTTCTCCAACCATACTGGAAATGTGTCACGTATCATGTTGCCTCCAAGATCCAAAACCTCTAGCTTTGAACAATTGGCTAAGGAGCTCGGCAACTTCCCTTCCACTTTATTGTCACTGATTTTAAGAGACAGCAGATTACTTGCTATCGCATAACTTGAAATGGAATCGAATTTATTTCCTTGTAGATTCAGCACCGTGAGGGTAGGAACTTTTCCCAAACAATCAGGGATTTGACTTCTAAGTTGGTTATGGGACATGTCAAGCAAAGTGAGTTGACTGCAATTGCATATAGCTTTTGGGAATGAACCGGGCAATTGATTGGCATGAAGATCAAGAGTAATAAGAGTATCTGAGTAGGGGAGGGAGATGGGATTGGAGAACTGGTCTAAAAAATCAAACTTGTTGCAAGAAAGGTTTAGATATTTTAGACTCATGTTCCATATCCACTTAGGTATTTGACCACCGAGTTCGTTGTCTGAAAGGTCAAGATATACTAGCGTCTCTTGGTTCTTTATAAACTCTGGAAAGCTACCTGTTATGTTACAGGATGACATTCCCAAATTCTTTAACGTCATGGGAAAGGAAGAAACTCCATCTTCATTGTAGATTGGTGTGCTATGGTTTACCTTGACAAAAGGAGGAGTTTTTGGAAAACCAACAGGATTGCCGGAAAGGTATAACGTGTTGAGAGTTGTTTTCCAAATCCAACTGGGCACATAACCTTGAATTCTGTTGTTGGAAAGATCTAGAAGAGTCAAACTGTTTTGTGTTTTGAGGAAATTTGGAAATTCAGTCAAGTCGCAAGAGGGCAAATACAAAGTTGCGAGCTGGACATAAGCAAGGCTCCTGTTATCACTCTCAACTGACACACCAGAAATTGCAAGGAATTCTAAAGCCCTCTGATTCTTGAAATCACCAAGCTTCAAGGGGCCAGAAAATTTGTTATATAGAAGATTAAGTTCTTGAAGGCTGGGGAGCTTGAAGATTGACCTTGGTATTGATCCGCTCAAATTATTGTTACTCAACTCTATTATCAGCAATGAAGAAGATCCATCTGAAAACTCATCTAGTTGGCCGCTTAATTGGTTTGAACTCAGATCTAAATTCTGCAAGGATGGAAGAGTAAATAGAGAAGAATATAGGATTCCGTTAAGCTGGTTATGCTCTAGGAAAAGGAATGAAAGGTTTGCAACTCCATCGCTTTGAAATGGAGGAATAGAACCATTGAAACTATTAAATGAAAGATCAAGATATTCAAGTTGGGTGAGGTTTGCAAGTGATTGTGGGATAACTCCATAAAATTTGCACCTACTCAGGTCTAGTTCTTTCAAGGACTTGAGATTGCTGATTGACAGTGGGATGTTCCCAGAAAAGTTTGTGTTCTTGAGTAACAAGTGTTGAATAGAACTATTCAATGAGAATTCTGGAAACTGACCTGAAAGGAGTGAATTTTCAGAGAGATCAATGTACTGTAGTTTTGGCAATAGGAAAATGTTGTTTGGAAAACTCCCATTCAAGCCACAATATGATAAGTCAAGAGTTTCCAAGTTGGAGGAATTTGCTAAGAAACTGGGTGGAATGGAAGAGAGTTCAGAATTGCTATGAAGATCGAGTTTGGAGAGAAAATGGAGTTTTGAGAGAGAGGAACAAAGAGGACCAGAAAGACCAGAGCCAGACAAACTCAAGACTCTAAGGTTGGGAAGCACATGGGAGATGACTTCACACCAATTGCTACCTTGTGCTGAAATGTTTACATAATCAAGATTGAGCTCTACTAGAAAACTGAGATTCTGGAAAAGCATACCGAGGTTTGGCTTTTTGAGTGAAATAGAATCTTCATTTTCATAATACGCAAAACTCAGGTCAAGTCGAGTGGCATGACCAACATCATTACACGTAACGCCTTCCCAAGAGCAACAATCTGTTTTCAGGTCCCACAACTCAGCTTTTGAAGATGATACTTGGAATTTAAGGTTCTCTTGCAGCTGTGCGAAGGCCGATCTCTGGTCATCGCGGCATCGGTGGTGGGCAGCTTTTGGTGCTGTTGACAGAGATGAAGCCATACTTGCTTGATACAAAGAGAGTAGGAACAGGTAAAGAAACAAGAGTAAACGATGCTGAAAATCTCTCATTTTTCCTGTAGGAGAAAGATGTTACAAGTAGTTTTGATACTTGGTAATTTAGTTGCCTGATAATATATAGTAGAGAAAACTCTAGCTGGACAGTTCTTGGAAATTTCTATGGCTATAAAGTCGCAAGACTCAAATTGATTGGATGCATAGTGTAGAAACAAGAAAAACTTATACATGCACATGAGATATGCCGCAGCGATAAAAGAGACTTGTTTTCTTCTCTGCATATTGGTTCGAATCTTATTATATATGCCTATCATTCTTGTGGTGCCTTACCTGTTTACTGGATTTGCAGAATATTCAATAAATCTAAGGATTAGTTGTGATGTGTATAAACTGACTCGAATATCACGGTTAAAAAAAAACTTATACAAATTGAAGATATTGTTGATGGTTATTGCATGACTAAGTGGAAGTCAAGTTGGATCTTAAAAAATGTTATGGTTATTAGATTCTACAGCCTTCACTTGATTTCTAGACAAGTTCATGCAGCTGTAGGGTATAACTGTTGAAGAAGTCAAGTGAGAAAGACAGTGGAAGTAATGAAGGTGTAGAAGTTTTACGAGTTCTGTGGACACAACTCACTAAAGGATAAGCCTTTGAGTATTCTGCAGCCAACGACTATGGACTCAGGTTGGTTGGGTTCATTGATGAGGGGAAGAAATGTAGCTGAAATTAAATTGGAGATGTTGATGGATGTTGACAGACTGAACACTACAAGATTTCACAGTTTTATCGACGGAAATATTCCGTCGGTGTGTGACAGAACGTTCGTCGGTAAAGTATTTACCGACTATATTACCGACGGAATGCGCCCGTCGGAATACCTTTTGTCGGTGATTCCACATTCCGTCGCTATATCGGTCGGTAATAAAAAAAACACATTTACCGACGGTTTTACCGACGGCCCATGCGCGCCAAAAAAAAAAAAGTTTCCCGCTTGGAATATACCGACGGAATATATTCCGTCGGTGTTATGTAAATACCGACGGACTCCTCCGTCGGCAAAAGTGTCGGTGATATTTCATACCGACCGAATAAATCCGTCTGTAAATTCGTCGGTATTTTTATACCGACGGATTATTGCCGTCGGTGAATATGTCGGTATTTTTATACCGACGGATTATTTCCGTCGGTGAGTATGTCGGTGATGGGATGGCATACCTCAGACACTGTCCAATGCCGACGGATTTATTCCGTTGGTAAATCCCTGTGTAATTTTTTTTTTAATTATTTAGAAAAAATAATATAAATTAATAGTAATACAAACCAATTATGCAAATAAAATTTATATTAAGCAACAAAAACTCAAAGTTAAATAATATTCATTACAAAATGAATGTGTTTAAAAAAAAAACAATTAATATAAAGGTGGAGGAGGAGGAGGAGGAGGAGGAGGGTGGGGGTTAGGCGGCCAAAAAGGATTAGGCGCACATGTTCCGCCTTGTGTCATGTTCATGACCATTTGACGAAGCTCTTCATAGGCCGCTCTTTGTTGTTCAGACTCTGCTCTGCGTTGTTCATCCGCCAATCTGTGTTGTTCGTTCGCCAATCTTTGCTCTTTTTTGAGTTGTGTGTACGCCTCTGATAGGTGGTCGCACCTTTGCTGCAAGGCCACAAACTCCTTAGATTGGGAGCTCGATACAGATTGGGAGCTCCCACCGGTTGAAGCAGTACCGGTCGACCGCAACTTGGCAGCGGTAGTGTTGGAGAGCCCGTAAACCTGATTTTTATCGGGTCCACCTGACGATCCAGCCTCCATCCACAAATCCGGATCAAATTCCGGATGGGTCGAAGGATCATCCCCGTATCTCTCCCTCAACCGATTATTATAGGTCTCCTGAAAAAAAAATAATCATATTCAATTCAATAAACATAATAATAACTTACAAAATAAAATGGTTGAACAAACACACCACAAACTGTTGAGCACGGTTGTCAACGAACTGTTGTGTCCCCTTTTAGCGGTCATGACTCCGCACGTGCGTCTCCACAAACAGCTCCATAGGGCTCGGCTCACGTCCAAGAGACGTAGCCTATATATAATGAAAAAAATGTATTAACAGCAAATTAATTGAACGATATATTTCATTTAAATTAATCTTACCATCCGTTTCGCATGTGCAGCAAACGGAACGGAGCCGCCGGTGTGCGTTGTAACCGAGCCATGAATTTGCTGATTCCGGTTGCCGGCACCGGACTGTGAGCGTCGAGTGAACCGCTCAGATGTCACGTGCTGAAGATAGTGCGGCCATATATCTTCCGGGATGTATATTGGTTTGAAATCCCTCCAAACCGCAACATCGTTCTAGCCTTGTAACCCCTTATCCCTCGCTGTTTTTTTTGCTTTTTTCTGGGCGTCATACCAAAAATCACGCAACCTAATTCATGCACGAAAAAATTACATTTCAAAACATAAATAATTATGTAAAAAAAAGTCGTATTGTTTTCGATGTTACCTAATTGTCGCGTGATTTTCCCACACCCTCCTCACAACACTGTCATGTTCATCGTCCCAGCAGAATCGATGCTGTATATAAAAAAATAATTTTTTAAAATGTTAATAATTTATTTACAATTATAACTTGAATTTATTAGAAATAAGCTGAAAATTATATATTAAGACGAACCTCAAATCTACGAAACCATGCATTGATTTGAGGCATCCATTCAGGATGTCTGGATATCTGACTCCATTGAAACAATGGAATCTCCATCGACGCTTTAAACGCCGATGATATTACTCGGGCGGCCTCAATGTTTGTGAACCTGAAAAGAAATGAAATTAATTTGTGATTACTTCATAAATTATGTTTTAAATTTGTTTTTTTTATATAAAAAAAACTAAAACCTTAACAAACTTACATTGAAAGATCGTCCTTCCACTGTGCCTCGAACTGGCGGGTAAATTGATTCCGCTTCGAAGGCATGCCGCGTCTGCGATGTGAAACATCGCTGGAAGAGGCAGCATCGGTTGACGGCGCAGGTGGTGTAGGTGCCTCTTCTTGAGAGGCACCTAAGGAAACATCATCATCGCTGCTAGACGAACTTGATTCGACTGGACGACCAGCTCTGGTTTTCATTTTGCGCATCTAAACAATTTTATATTAATAATTGTAAAATAAAATTCAAAAGTTAAAAAAAAAATCGGCAGCACCTCCCCTATACTGGATACTACCCAAATCCACAAACCTGCAAATATTAACAATAGCCACAACCAATCGAACCAATCTATACTAATTATTCCAACATATTCAACTATTAATCCTAAGATAAATTCAACGTTAACAATTACAATTCACAAATTAATCAATAATTATATTCAAAACAATAAAAAATATAACAAAAAATAAATTCAATAAATTCAATAAATTCAACAAATTATACTTCAACAAATTAACAATTACAATTCAACATTAACAATTATAATTCAACAAATTCAAAAAATTCAAAAAAATTCAAATATTCAACTTTAACTAATTCTAAGTTAAATTAACTAATAACAATTCTAACAACACAACAACAAAAAATATTCAATAAATTCAACAATTAAATTAACAAATATTCAACAAATTTAAAAAATTCAAAAAATATTCAAATATTCAACTTTAACTAATTCTAAGTTAAATTAACTAATAACAATTCTAACAACACAACAACAAAAAATATTCAATAAATTCAACAATTAAATTCAATTATTCAACAATTAAATTAACAAATATTCAACAAATTCAAAAAATTCAAAAAATATTCAAAAAATTCAACTTTAACTAATTCTAAGTTAAATTAACTAATAACAATTCTAACAACACAACAACAAAAAATATTCAATAAATTCAACAATTAAATTCAATTATTCAACAATTAAATTAACAAATATTCAACAAATTTAAAAAATTCAAAAAATATTCAAATATTCAACTTTAACTAATTCTAAGTTAAATTAACTAATAACAATTCTAACAACACAACAACAAAAAATATTCAATAAATTCAACAATTAAATTCAATTATTCAACAATTAAATTAACAAATATTCAACAAATTCAAAAAATTCAAAAAATATTCAAAAAATTCAACTTTAACTAATTCTAAGTTAAATTAACTAATAACAATTCTAACAACACAACAACAAAAAATATTCAATAAATTCAACAATTAAATTCAATTATTCAACAATTAAATTAACAAATATTCAACAAATTCAAAAAATATTCAAAAAATTCAAAAAAAAAAGGAACGAAAAATACATACCTTAATAATGTGTCAAATTCAAAACTTTATCTACATTGCAACAAAAAACACCAACACAACAAAAATAAAAACAACTAAAAATAAAATAAAATAAAATAAATTAGAAAAAAAACACATACCTTTTAATATAATGAAGATTTACAACACCAAATCTTGCTAGAGATTAAAGGTGAAAGTGTTTAAGGATTGAGGGGGAAAAAAATGAAAAATCTAAGGTGAAAAACGGAGGAGAAGTGAAGAAGCGGCGGGGAGAAGAAGAAAAATTGAGGCGAAGCGGCGGGGCTGGAACTTGTAGGTCAATTTTACCGACGGCATCACCGACGGAATTAACATCCGTCAGTAAAAGGTCAAAATTCCGTCTGTAACAGGTCAAAATTCCGTCGGTATTTTTCGAATTTCGCCCCGAATTTTTAAAAGCCCTCCAAAATTTTCGCAGTCCGTCGGTGATTCCGTCGGTAATCTGACAAGTTCAGAGGCGCATTAATTAACGCACTTTGGAAAACACGCGGTCCGTCGGTACTTCTGTCGGTAATATGTGTAACCGACAAATTACCGACGGACCTACGCCGTCGGTAATCCCGTCGATGGTGGTGTTATGTTTTCGAGCTTACTGTGAGATACCGACGGATTGTGATCCGTCGGTATGGCCATCGGTGATTGTGGCATTTTGTTGTAAATATTTTCGAACTCTCTGTGAGATACCGACGGATGGTTATCCGTCGGTATGGCCGTCGGTGATTGTGGCATTTTGTTGTAAATATTTTCGAACTCTCTGTGATATACCGACGGATAAGCCGTCGGTGATTGTGGCATTTTGTTGTAAATATTTTCGAACTCTCTGTGATATACCGACGGATTGTTATCCGTCGGTATGGCCGTCGGTGATTGTAGCATTTTGTTGTAAATATTTTCGAACTCTCTGTGAGATACCGACGGATGGTTATCCGTCGGTATGGCCGTCGGTGATTGTGGCATTATGCAGGAAAGGTTGTCTTTGTATTGCCTGTTTACCTTCCTGCAATAACTTAACTGATAAACTGTCTATCACATAAAACAATAACCACATTGCTTAAACAATAAATATTTTGTTTTACAAAATACATCATCAATAATCTAAATTACATGAGACAAATGTTTTTACATAGGGCTTCATTTTTATAATTAGTCGGAATTTTCTTCTTCCTCCTCATCAATTGAATTGTCATCATCTTCATCGCAATCTTCAATATGGATATCATCTTCTTCATCGACATTTGGTTGTCCGCTAGAGCTGAGAACAACATTCAACTCCTCTCCGTCAATATCAACAAGACTATCATCGAGAACTCGAAAATTTGAATTTTCTTCCAATTCAATCGAAGGAGCAACTCGATATGGTTCAACCAACTCACGAACTTGAAAGACTTCATCTCGCACAATTGTGTCTTCGTTCTCATCCTGAACAACCTCGACACGACCCCGTGGTTTTGTTTTTAAAACGGACAACCAATCAACTCTTGAACGATCCTTTCTAAATGAAGGGGTGTATGTGTAATAAACTTGTTGACATTGCTTTGCGAAAACAAAGACATCGTTTATGTTGCGGAGTCTAGCTTTTGAGTTGATTTCGACCAGACCATGGTGCGGATCAACTCTGATTCCTCTGTCCGTCGTGTCATACCAATAGCATTTGAATAAAAACACTTTTTTCTGCTCACTATGATATTGCAGTTCGACGACCTCTTCTAATCTACCATAGTAGTCAACTTCTAACTGGCTACTTGTGGATCCCTTAACACAAACACCGCAGTTGTATGTCTTTCTTCCTTGCCCGTATTCTTCAGTATGGAAAACATATCCATTGACAAAATACCCGTTGTAGCACTTAACTTTTCTTTCAGGGCCGAGGCTTAGTGAAGACAATGACTTGGGCGCACTCCTTCCCATTTGATAAACCTTGTAAATATATGTAATTAAATGTACATCAATACACGGTAAATGAACGAGAATCTCGTAATGACATGCATACGTTAGAATGAGTTTGTGATAGTGCTTACATGTGTTCTGAACCATGTGGCAAATTGTTCATCTTGTAATTAAAAGATCTGGGATTCGGTCAGCTGCGAGTTATTGGAGAGCAAATATTGTTGATGTTGCCTGCAAGTGATAATGAGTGTATGATATTACAATATATAATTAACAGTATATTACTGACAAAGTTTAATTACTATTACACATATATAGACTTACTGAATAAATGGTCTCAGCTCATCACAGTTAAATAGAACATAGTTGTGTGCTTGTTTGAATTCTATTTCCGACAAATATCTTCCTCTTACGACATTTTTAGGTGTGGGTCGTCCAGTATTGGAGAATATTGACAAGTTCCCACTGGAAGGCACTTCACCGCCATCGTCATGCCGTGGAACGCGATTGATTCTTGTTCTCAGATGAGGTTCGAAATAGTACAAGATAAATGTTGATATCTCTTCAACAATATAGGCCTCAGATATCGAACCCTCAACATGCGCCTTGTTCTTAACCTTTTTTTTTAGATTAAACAAGTACCTGCATTGAAGTACAATTCAAGTATTTTCAAATAAGAAAAACATAGAAAATACTTTAAGATATGAATTCCATTGCAACCGTAATATCTCACCGTTCGAATGGGTACATCCATCTATACTGGACCGGTCCTCCAGCTTTTGCCTCGAACGGTAGATGTATAAAGAGATGCTCCATTGAGTCAAAAAATGAAGGAGGGAATATCATCTCAAGTTTGCATAGTGTCTCGATGATATTCGTTTGAAGCATCTCAATGTGCTCAACATTCATCTTGCTGGAGCATATATCTCTGAAGAAATGACTGATCTCCGTTAGTGCATCCCATATTCCCTTTGGCAACAAATCACGAAAAGCTAATGGGATGAGTGTTTGCATAAACACGTGGCAGTCATGGCTCTTCATTCCATACAATCTGCAGTCCTCTATGTTAACAAGCCTTGATATGTTCGATGCATGTCCATCCGGGAAACGCAGACTCTTAAGCCATTTGTAGACTAGCAGTTGTGCGTTTTTCTCTAACACGAAGCTTGCCCTTGGTTTTGCAACCCGTGACTCGTCATAAACCAACTCCATATTTTTACGGTTACAGTATAAAGCTATATCCAATCTAGCCTTCATGTTGTCCTTTGTCTTCCCCTTCACATCCATGACGGTGTTGAAAATATTCTCAAACACGTTCTTTTCGATGTGCATGACGTCAAGGTTATGGCGGAGAAGATTAGTCTTCCAATACGGAAGCTCCCAAAAGATACTTCGCTTTACCCAATTATGGGTCAAACCAAAACCAGGAAACTTTTGCTTACCTGATTGAAGGCCAAACACAATGTCACCGTACTCTGATACAACATGATGCAATTCTTCACCAAAAAGACGCGGGGATGCAACATCTTTTTCAACTCTACCAACAAAGAAATCTTTTCTGTTCTTTCTGAACTTGTGATTAAGTGGCAAGAAGCGACGGTGACAGTCAAAAAAAGAAGCTTTACCTCCGTTTGCTAGCGTGAATGCCTTGTTGTTTTCCATGCAGTATAGACATGCGAGTTTCCCATGCGTGCTCCAACCAGAAAGCATTCCATAAGCTGGAAAATCACTGATAGTCCACATCAAAGCCGCCCTCATAAGGAAATTTTGTTTCCTAGATATATCATAAGTCAGAGATCCGGAGGACCACAACTGCGCCAGCTCATCTATCAACGGTCGAAGACAAACATCTATATTCCGCCCCGGGCTGCTTGGACCGGGTATGACAGTAGATAGAAACATGAACTCCGGCCTCATACACATTCCCGGTGGCAAGTTATAAACTGTGAGAATGACCGGCCAACAAGAATAGGGAGCAGCAAATGACCCAAATGGGTTGAACCCGTCTGTACACAACCCAAGTCGAACATTCCTTGATTCAGCAGAAAAGTCAGGATGAACACTGTTAAAGCGTTTCCACGCTTCGCCGTCAGAAGGATGCACCATCACACCATCAACGACATCGTGTGTTTGGTGCCATGTCATGTGCTCAGCAGTCCTTGGTGACATAAATAACCTCTGCAGTCTAGGTGTGATCGGGAAATATCTAAGTTTTTTATATGCCACTAGAGTCTTCCCCCTGCCAGTTCTGGGTTTGTAACGGGAATGCCCGCATGTCATGCACTCAGTCATCACAGCATTTTCAAGGTAGTATAACATGCAGAAGTTAGGGCACATGTCAATTTTCTGGTATCCTAAACCGAGGGGTTTCATCATGGACTTCGCAGCATAGAAGTTCTCTTTGAGCCTGTTCCCTTCTGGTAAAATGCTTCTTGCCCAATCAATAATTTTGTCATACCCGGCCTCACTCAACCCGTGATCTGACTTGATGGTGAACACCTGTGCCACAGTCGATAATTTACTGTGGTTTGTGCAGCCATCCCATAATGGTTCGTCAGAATCTTTCAACAAATCAAAAAACCTAGCTGCCTCTGCATTAGGTTCTTCTTCTACGATTGGACATTGATTGACATTATCTTGATTCATTCTCATTGCATCCATAACCATGTTTCTGTAAGGATTAGTGTTGTCATTTGCCGCTTCATGCACGTTGCTAGCACTAGAAGTTGACCCAACCACCGTTTCTCCCATTCTCCTATTACTAACAAATACCTCTCCATGTGCATACCAACACTCGTAATCCTCCACAAACCCTTTGTGTAGAAGATGCATCATTACAACATCTGGATGCAGATACTTTTTATTTTAACACTTCTTGCATGGACACCTAATACCGCCTCCAGTAAAATTTCTGGGAATAGATGTTGTGAAATTAATAAAACCCTGAACCCCGTTACAATAATCCATCCTCCGCAATCCTTGGGGTGAATCTAGATACATCCATGAACGATCATCCATGACTTCTATCGAACCTCTATAAAAAGGACCCATTAATTAAGCAAGCTCTTAATTATTTCAAAACACAACATGTAATTCGGTAATTCTACAAATTAAGTTTTAACAATTTTCAAACAAATACAATCTTACAAAATCTAAAACAAACCATAACAAGTATAAAATTATACATTCATATACTACAAGTTTGTTTGAGAAATAACAATAAAACATGTACATCTACAAAAAAAAAATAATACATATACTAAAAAAACAATAAAATTAACATTTAAATGTTAAAATTTTAAAAGATAGAATTACTTACAAAAAATGATAAAATCCGTCGGTAAATCAGAACACGGATGCTGTGACCACAAAACAAATACAACTTGTTGTGCTGAGATGAGAAAGATTTTTGTTTTGGGGCGAGGGGGGGCTGGTTATTTTGCAGATGGGGAGGGTTAGGATTAGGAAGAAGAAGGAGAAATGGGGGAGGAGAGTGTCGGCAGAGGGGACATATATTCACTTTTGCCGACGGACTTACCGACGGAATACATACCGTCGGTGAATCCGTCGGCAACACCGTCGGTAATTCTGACATGCAATCGACACGTCACCGCACGGACCTGCTATTCAAATCCCTCGGTGATTCCGTCGGTATTTTTAACGATGCACCCGTCACGTCACCGGTACGGATCTTGCATTTCAAATCCGTCGGTGATTCCGTCGGTATTTTTTGACGGTGAATAGGTCCCATCATGCGTACGGGCCCCAGTTTTTAATTCCGTCGGTGATTCCGTCGGAAAAATCACCCTCCAAAACCTCCGCGCCACTGCCCGCCCTTTTTTCATTGATTCTGAATTTTCAGTCGGTAATTCGGTCGGTAAGTACCGCGGACATAGTCCGTCGGTAATTACCGATCTAATTACCGACGAATATTTTCCGTCGGTGATTTCGGCCGAAAAATACCGACAGAAAAAATTCCGTCGGTATGTCCGTTGGTATTTAGCGATTTTCTGGTAGTGGAAGTAAGGATAGGACAGTTAATTTGGAGATGTTGATGGTTGAAGACCAACTTGAAGGTCCAAGTTGAATAACATGTCCTTTAGGTTTGGATTTAAAAAATAAAAGAAAAATCTAACAACATGGTTATATCCATCATCAGTCAAATAAATTTATTTTATTTAAGTCAAATGAAAATAAAAATAGAAGCAATCATAATAAACAGATAAGATTTTACAAAGATCATGATAACTCGTGGAAAAACAATCTTTATTCAAGAGCCAAGAAACAATGTATTGAATTTTCAGTCAATTAAATATAAAATAATAAAATATAATAAAAAATAGATAAAAAAATTGATGTATATCAACCCGAGCTAGCATGATAAATATCTAATTTAAAATTAAAAAACGATCAATCTAGATTAATCCATCAAACTTATAACCTAATCTCTAGGTTAATCCATCAATTTAGATTTATATATAAAAAACCAATGTTTAATAATCAAAAAAAATATTAATCTCTATTAATTTTTCAAATTTATAACCTAGATTATCAGGTTGGAAAAAAAACTGCATAGCCCAGTCTCTTAAAAATGAAACGGTGAAGGAAGAAGTCGGAAAAAAGAAATCACACAAAAAGCTTCATACTCAATTTCAGGCTAGCTGTAACCCAGCATTACCTACAGCTTGCTCGAAGTCAGCAGACATGCCGATAGAGATCTCGAGAAGCGTTAAAACAGATTTCACCTTCATAATCATTCAAGGAATAAACTGAGTCCTTACAAGCATTTGAAACTAAGCATAAGATTAAACGGATATTGCAGACAAAGAAGAAGACTAGAACAAGATTCGAATAGTTCGAGTATGTGATTATCTAGCTAATTAATTAAAGATACATAGCAAATACTTTCTACTACACTTCATAGGAAAATCTAAGACTCAAAATAGTAAAATAATGGTAACAGTAAAGTATGATCGGAGACCTTGCAAGCATGGTTATCAGAGTGAGTTTGACTGAATCAATCAAATCACTAAAAACCAAATCAGGTGTGAAAGGTTTCACCGGATCAATGTCCTGTCCAGTTCAACTAGATACCAGGCATGGGCTAGGCTTTGAATCTCGGGTTAATTTCCAGGATGAACTCATTAGGCTAGATCAGGTTTATTGTACATTAAGGGGGGAAGAGTTTGGATAAGCTAAAAAATATTGCATCAAGACTAAAATGGGCATTCTGTGCACGTCAAAACTAGTCTAGGCCACCACCAATGGAGCTTGATTGCAAAAACATTTTCGACAAAACATAATTTATCTTCATAAGGCATCTCATCAAAATGACTTCCAACTCTCCGCTTTGTAAGTTGAGGAGGAATCTCCGCAGAGAGCTGGTTCTTTGAGAGATCTAAGGACTCAACCCCCGTTAGGTTCATCGTTGATGACGGAATTTGGCCGAGGAAGTTATTGTGAGATGAGTTTGAGGTACCTTGTCTCTTCAGGAATTTCCCCTTGGAATTTGTTCTTAGAGAGGTCAAGACAGGGGGAAACGGTCACCGTTCTCTCCATACGCACTTCCAACCCTTTGTTCATAATAGCTACCGGCTCCTTGTAGTAGTTGACGATGGGGTAGTTCATAGAGTAGTCATCTCCGACCTACTTTGGCTCTTCGATTCGCTGTTGCTCGTAATTTGCATGGCCGCTAAACTTTGAACGAATTCACAGCTCCAGAAAGTCCAATTCAACCTAAAATTTATCTTCTCGCAGCACAAGAATCTTCAATGCAGGTAGCAGCCCCAACCAGGATGGGAATGCGTCACGTATCATGTTGTGTCCAACTTCCAAGGTCCAAAACCTCCAGCTTGTTTAGCTATGGATATTGGCAATTTTCATTCCACTTTTGTTGCCGTTAATTTTGAGTGACTGCAAATTGTTTTCTAGTGCAAAATTTGGCATGCTAGATCGATTTCATACTCAAGCTTAGAATTTTCTTTATTTTCCATGTAATTTTTGAATTTTTTACCTAATTAAGCTTAAGATTTTTATTTAGTTCAGGTTCGATCGGTTTAACTTTAAATAGTATTGTACTGACATAGAATTATTTTGACATTTAAAGTTTATTATATCATAATTCCTTTTACAGTTTAGCTCTAAGTTTTGGACGACAGTGAAATCCCATCAAGGTGGAGTTCACACAGAAAACAGACCTGCGAGAGAGGAACAAATAGGACTAGAAAGAGCAGAGTAAGCCATACTCAACACTCTTTAAGGTTAGGAAGTGCATGAGAGATGGCTTCACACCAGATACTACTGTGTGCTGACAGATCGACACAATCAAGATTGAGTTCTACTAGAAAACTCAGATTTTGGAAAAGCATCTCAAGGTTTGGCCGACCGAGTTGCTGTGTTTGATAAACTAGAGAGGACTCAGGTCAAGTTTCGTATATAACATGACCAACACCATTACATCAGACTCCCTCCCAAGAGCAACATTCTGTTTTCAGGTCCCACAACTCACCTTCTAAAGAAAAATAGCCAAGAAAGTTTTCTTGCGCGGCAGTTTTCTGGTGATCGAGGCATTGGTGGTGGGATTTAGCTTGTGGTGGTGTTGATGATGACGAAGCAAGAATTGTTATCTGGTACAAGATGAGTAATAAGAAAATCTCTAACGTGCCAACGAAGAACATTAATTGTAGACAAGGAATGGAAGTAGATTCAACTCCTTGGTAGAAGATCCTATTCGACAAACGAAATGAAATCACTAGGAAACCCAACATGACTAGAGGCTTCTTCATAGCCTTAACAAAAGACTCCAGAAAATGACTACAGCAATATGCATGTTGCTTGCCAGTAGCACAGCAAAACTCATTCTTTATCTGGGTATGTACATAGGTAATATTGAGTAGGATTTGAAGAGTTCAATTATTCAAGCAGCAAGAACAAGCACTTTAATGGTTCCTTGACTATTTGCAGCTAGCATTGTAGGGCTATCACTCTTCCAACACACAGCACTAGTGAAGTATGATCCAGCATCATCGCCACCATTCTCCAAATCTATACTAAATCTATGCGAAGCTGCAGGTTTAGAGATAGCCTGCAATTTTTGTCAAAACTATATTATTAAAGGATTTTGAAGCCACAGGAACCAGCTTATTCAAATGTTCTCTAACCTTGTGATACACAAACACTTCATTCGTTTCGCTGCCGCAAGCAATGTATTCACTATTCACCGCAAGACCCACAAAGTTTCTCTCATTCGTATGGCCTCTAAATGTACGCAGCTGAAAAAATAAAGGATCATGGTAATTTGGAAGCGCCATGGAAAGAAATCGAAAATGGTACCAAGTATCACAGATGCAATCACAATTCCAGAGAAGGCAATCAAAGTAGTGGTAATATATCAAGGACTGAATTCTTTTTTCTTGGAACGGGCCATAACTTACTGCTAGATTTTCCTTCACGTCCCATAAGCGCAATGTGCTGTCAGTAGATGCAGAAGCCAGTTCGTTACTGGATAGAAATTTCACATATGAAACAGTTTTCGGATGCCCACTAAACACATAAAGTGGTTGGCAAATGTTTCTCAAGTCATAATAGTGAATACGATGATCAGCAGATCCCACCTGCAAGATACCAAGTATCATTTCTTAAACATGACTCCATTCAGGATTAATCTAATGTGTGCTATCCAGTTAGATTTTCAAACAAAAACAGGATGCATGCAAAGGCATTATAAAGTTTTCTTGCATTCTCTCTGATTGGCAAGAAGAAAGAAGAGTTGTATTTCTTTGCTTTAATGGAAAATATGATACTGGTGTAACTTTCTTGACCATAGACTCTGGAAGGAAAAAACTCATGTGTAAAATTCTTTATATTTTTTGTGTTAGCAAATTCATAAGAAACACGATTCATCTAGCAGGAATCATACAGAGACATACCGCCACATGAATGCTGGATCCAGGATTATACTTGACAGAACAGATATTTGCTTTCATATCAATGTTGAGAACACTTGCCTCTTGCTTTGTGCTCCAAATTTTGACCTATTAAACTCAGAATCGGATCTAAGCATGGATGCATAATGAAACCAATCATCAATTTATAAGCAATGAAAAAAATAGATCCTGGCTCTGTTCATATTTTGGTAAATGGCGGGATTGAAAGGCTTCTTGATAAATGGATGGTATCAAATTTTGCCCTGGAATTATGGTTCTTTCCAAGTACCTTGCAGTCATCGCTCCCAGATACAAGCATTGAAGGTTCATTCTGTGAAAAATCAACACTCCAAGCTCGCTTTTCGTGCTCCTCATACTCCATTATGCTCTGGTGAGAAAAAAGTTTTTGTTAAAATAATTTAACATCCCAGTCAGAAAAATTTAAGGAAATGAAAGTTTATGATTATGGGACATGAAGGCCGTTTGACAGAGCAAAGCTGAAATCATATATTTGCATTCCAGCTTTGCAGGTTTCAGGCCTGAAAACAGATGCTTTGTGTAAGAAATTGAAGGGTAGGGCTACAACCAGAGTTTCCTGCACTGGCGTCAGTCTGTCATGAGCATATGGAACAGAACAACAAAAATGAAGTATCATGAAGTACCTGGCGAGTAGTTACATCCCACACGGTTACTATCCCCTCATAATCACTGCTAGCAATATGATTTTTCATATACTTGTTCCAGCTCACGCAACTGAGTTTAGATCGCGTGGACATTTCGACAACAGGACAATGCACATCTTCCGGTTCATCCATGACCTAGAAAGAAATGATACAGAGACATGATTGTCATAATGGATACTGAATTGTAACTTGCTTCGCGATGATCACCAGCCCCGAGTTCTTCGAAAGACTGATAGATTAAGCACAGGAATCAAAACCAATATTCTTAATCATTTGATCAATTCAATCAATTTGATGAGATGTCTGCTAACGAGGAATTAAGCAGCTAAGGTGCATGATACTTAAGTTGGTAAGATAGTATAACACTCTTCCCACACTTACTTTGGAAAACTCAAAAATCTTAATGCGCCTAGAAACTCCAGCAATAGCAAACAGTTCATCATCACGATCAAATTCTATACTGCAACACAATGTGATTTCATGATGATTAGGATACTTGATTGTAATAACATATAAAAGTTGGAAAGACAACCTGGGAAATGCAAACTTTATGAACAAAGCAAAAAACATATGAAATCAAATGAATCTACTTGAAAACGACCGATCGAGACCAACTAACCTAGACAGGATGTTAGCAGAGTGGAAAGGGTCACCTCGTCTAAGTTCAGCGACAACCCTCAATTGACTAACACAACAACCAACAAGAAGTCAGAAGGAACCAAAGCAGTTTTCAAATGTAATAGAGCAAATGAGTGGCCAGGTTTTTGAAAGAAATTAAAGATTGATTGGAAATAATAATATTCAACACTGAGAAATTCATCCACCTGCATCGAGTGAAATTGGTTAGCAGGGATTGGAAATCCTCAAGGCCTGGATTGTATCCTTCTCTATTTAAAGTATCTGTATCCCTCTCTTCCTCTTTACATGCTTGTCTAACCCAATTTCGACGCTTTTGCAAGTAACATTCTTGCAAAGCATTGAGCTGTAGCAAGAGAAGACAAATGAGAACCTATTTAGACATTAAATCAGATTGAATAGTTTGACTACTGCTGCAAGAAATCAAATGATATAACCCCAAGTCTCCAGCAAGACCAGTGGGTTGGAAACAGTGATGCTATCACACAATCACTCGAACAACAACAGAGTGGCATATATGCAAGTTCAGAAGATCCTTACCTGTGCATGGACCCATTTCTTTTTAGATGCATTTGGTCCTGATTGAGTAACAAACTTAGAATTTGGATCATCAGCGAACATCCCAAGTTTCAGTGAGAATCTGTCATTTGCCCTGGATAACTCTATTATTTTCTTCTCCACAGAATTTATGTCCTCCTCAATGCACAGGAGATCTGTTTGAATCTGCATAAGGTACAAATGTCTGTTAATCTGCATGCTAATGAAACACCATTAGGCACTCGAACTGGTACCAATGGGAATATGAGACTTTAAAACCCAGTATGCCTAAGACACAAACAAAAAAAAATTCAAGAACCTCATTGAGATCATCAAGCTTTTGCTTGCTGAGGCAATACAAGAAGTCAAGTAAAGTTCGCATATTTGTATCTGCTTCTTCTTGCTCCATCTTTCTCCTTTTCTCTGCAAGGAGGGCCATAAGGCCATCTACCACCGTAAATGACACTCCACAACCCTGTATACGAATACCATGAAAGAGTCATTCAAAAATACAGAGGACATATTAATGCCCACCAATGAATTTATCCAAGTAGGCAATCATTGAATCCCATCAATGAACCATCAAAATTACAATAACAAACCTGTAGTAATGCCTGGCGAAGATGTTCACAAGGTGATGCAGTCTTGGCTACTTGACGAGCATAAGTTCTCTCCAGTAACTACATTCGTTCAATACTTATGAAGCTGTAAACAAGCTTGAACATTATATATGAACACAAAAGCTTTGTTTTCTAAGAAAGAAAGCACCCGAAACACCAGAAAAGATAAGGTAAAGATAAGCAAACCTTATTTAGCAAAACATTAGGAAAGATATTGTTGTAGGTGAGCTAATGAGCGCAACAAGGACAATCATTCTTAAATGAGTAGTAATGCACTTGTAACAGAAGTGATGTAGTCAGCTTGAGATAACATGTTATTATTATGCGCAGTGTGCATCTATAAATGAAAATTTATACAAATTATATAGATAGTGTATCAGATGTATTTATAAACCGGTAAAATATGTTTAGATCTAAAAAAAGTTTGATCCCTTTAGATTAAAATAATAATTTAAAAAATTAGTTAAATTAAATTTATGATTTTACAAAAGGTTTTGAAGATTATTTTTTTTTATAGTAGCTTTTTATTGGTTATATTCTTTAGTTGCAGAACACTTATTAGTGCAAAGCCACAGCAAAACAGAATTTGTAGAAGAAGATATATTTTATTGATCTCAGAATACTCTTTAAATAGAGTTAGAGTTTTACATGGAAACAAAATCAATTCAAAATTCAAAAATATTGCATAACTACTTATCAGATATGATTAGTGATTTATTCCTAAAATCTTGGTCTTCAGCAGAGATCTTTATTGGCGAAATATAATCAACATGCAGCAGCACAGCTTCCTGGTCTTCTACAGCTTTCTAAGGCATTTAAACAATACTCCTCTTTGTCTTAACAGCAGCAGATACCAAGCTTTCTTCGTAAACCTTCAAAACTTGCTTTTGGAAGGGCTTTTGTTAGAACATCTGCAATCTGATTATTAGTTCTGCAATATAGCAGCATAACTTCTTCTTCCTTCTACGCTTCTCTTAGAAAATATAACTTAATTTTAAAATGCTTAGTTCTGCCATGAAACACTGGATTGTTTGCAATAGAAATTGCAGCTTGATTGTCAACATAAATCTTTGTTGGTTCCAGTTGATTCATATGCAGATCAGCAAGAATTTTTCTTATCCAAATAGCTTGATTGACAGCAGCAGTAGCTGCTGCATATTCAGCTTCAGCTGTGCTTTGAGCTACATTATCTTGCTTCTTTGAACACTAAGAAAACATACCTGTTCCAAAGCTGAAATAGTAACCTGAAGTGCTCTTCATGTCGTCTACAGAACCTGCCCAATCACTATCAGAGTATCCATGCAGCATAAGTTTCTGAAGATGAGAGTACTTTATTCCATAGCTTAATGTACCTTTGATGTATCTTAGTATCCTTTTTGCAGCTTGTAGATGCATTTCACTTGCACAATGCATAAAACGTGACAGCAAGCTCACAGCAAATGTAATGTCTGATCTTGTAGTTGCAAGATACATTAAACATCCAATTAAACTTCTATACTAACCTTCATCTGCTTTGTTTGTTCCATCATTCTTGCTGAATTTTTCCTTCAAATTCATAGGTGTGCTTGTGCTCTTGCAGCTTTCCATGCGAAATTTCTTCAGTATCTCTTTAGCATATTTCTGTTGACATATGAAGATTCCATCATCACTTTGTTTCACCTCCATTCCAAGGAAGTAAGACATCAACCCGAGATCTATCATCTCAAATACATCAAGCATCTTTGCCTTGAATGCTTCAATTTGTGTCTTATTACTCCCTGTTACAAGTAAGTCATCAACATAAACATATACAATAATTAAGTTTGCATCAGCTCCTTTTACATACAAAGTTGCCTCACTTAAACTTTTAACAAAGCCAAGTTTATGTAGATGATCATCAATTCTGCTATACCATGCTCTAGGAGCTTGTTTGAGGCCATACAAAGCCTTTTTCAGCAGGTAGACCTTCTCCTCTTGTCCCCTGACTTCAAAGCCTCTTGGTTGCTCTATGTAAATCTCCTCCTGCAGGTATCCATTTAAAAACACAGACTTTACATCCAGCTGATAAACTTTCCAATTCTTTTGTGCAGCAACTGCAAGTAGTAATCTGATTGTGTCCAAACGTGCTACTGGTGCAAAAGTTTCTGAAAAATCCACACCAAACACTTGAGCATAGCCCTTCACAACTAATCTGGCTTTGTATTTGTTTATAGAACCATCTGCATTTTGTTTGGTTCTATAAACCCATTTTACTCCTATGGCCTTCTTGTGCAAAGGCTTGTCCATCAGCACCCAGGTATCATTCTTTTCAATCATTATAAGTTCCTCTTGCATTGCAGCATTCCATTCATTCTTCTTTACTGCTTCTTCAAATTCTGCAGGTTCATAGATAGCAATATTGCTTCTTTCATAAATTTCAGCTAATGATCTTGTACCTCTTACTGGTTCATCATCAATGTTGTCATTAACAATCTCCAAGATTGGAGATCCTTGCTGCTCTGTTAATGATCCCAGCTATTTTTCTGGTTGCTCCCATTTTCATTGCTTATCTTCCATAAAGTTGACGTCTCTACTTACCAGAATTTTTCCATTTTGAGGTTGGAAAATTCTGTAAGCTCTTGATGGACTGTTGTATCCAATGAATACTCCTGGTTCTGACTTCTTATCCAGCTTATCTCTTTTCACCTGTGGTACATGACTGAAACAAATACAACCAAAAATTTCCAAATATTACAGGTCTGGTTTGTATCCAAACCAAGCTTCAAAAGGAGTTTTTTTCTGCAAAGCTCTTGTTGGCATTCTGTTCAGCAGATATACTGAGGTATTTGCAGCTTTAGCCCATAATTTCTTTAGCAACTCTTTTTCGTGCAACATACATCTAGCCATTTCCATGATACTCCTGTTTTTTCTTTCACTCACACCATTCTGTTGAGGTGTGTAAGGTGCAGTAAGCTGATGTTCAATTCCAGATTCATCACAGAATTGTTGGAATCTCCCACAGGTATACTCCTTTCCATTGTCTGATTTTAATGTCTGAATCCTGCACCCACTTTGATTTTCTACCCCTGTTTTATATTTCCAGAACACATTAGCAACTTCTGATTTGAATTTAAGAAAGTAAATCCAACAGAACCTGGAATAGTCATCAATAAAGATGATATAATATTCGCTGCCATTCAGTGAAGCTGTACTTAGAGGACCTCTAACGTCTGTATGTATCAGCTGAAGTTTTCGTGTTGCTCTCCAGGTTGCATGAGGGAAAGGTTTTCTGACCTGCTTTCCATATTGACATGCTTCACAGTTTGTTGATCTGTTCTCCAATTATGGTACTCCTTTTACAAGAGTATGCGTTTGCATGTACATAAGCCCTGCATGATGAAAGTGTCCAACCCTTTTGTGCCATAGTTCATCACTGCATATTTTTGCAAAAAACACACTCTGCTCCTTCTCCATAAGGTTTAAAGTAAAACCTTTTGATTTCATTTTTACCCTGAACACATTGTTGCTTAAGTTGTCTTTGATCAGACACCATTGATTTTCAAACATTACTTTGAACCCTTTTTCTATAAGCTATCCAACACTAAGCAAGTTTTGATCAATGTCAGACACATATAAAACATCTGAAATATACTTCAAACCTGACAGACTATTTAAGACAACAGTTCCTTTGCCTTTGACATCAATATAATCTCCATTTCCAATTTTAACTTTGGAAATAGTTGTTCTGTCAAGTTCTCTGAACAAATCCTGATTGTTTGTCATGTGGTTTGTGCATCCACTATCTATCAACCAGGAATCATTTAAACTATTTCCTGTTGAAAAGCATGATGCAACAAACAGCTGCTCCTCTTCAGGTTGTTGTGCAACAGGATTCGTCTTTTCTTCGAGATGTTGTGTCCTGCAGATTCTTTCAACATGTCTAGTCTGTCCACACTTTCTGCATTTGATATCTGGTCCCCACCAGCATTTGATTGGCTGATGATTTGTCTTTTTACAGTAGGTACATGGTGGAAATGTTTCCACCTTGTTTCTGTACGTTTGAACCTTTTTCTTCTTGATGAATCTCTTGTCTTTGCCTCCTCCTTGATATTGAGTTCTTGCTTGAAAAGCTCCCTGCATTGATTCTTCAGGTCTCATTGATCTTCTCTGTTCTTGTGCCTGCAGTGCATTTGTCAATTCTCCAAGAGAGATGCTGGTAAGTCTTTTGACTCTTTTAATGAAGAGATCTTAGACTCATATTTTTCAGGCATAGTAACCAGTATTTTCTGCATAATTCTATCATCAGAAAATTCTTTTTCAAGCAATCTTACTTTGTTTATTATGCTTAACAATCTGTCAGCATAATCTTTGATGTTTTCGATTTCCTTCATCTTCTGCATTTCAAATTCTCTAATTAAATTAAGAACCTGCATATTCTTGGTTCTTTCATTGCCTTGATATTTGTTTTTAAGATAATCCCAAATATCTTTTGCAGAATCCACATTCATGATTCTTGTGAATATTGTATTCGATACTGCAGCATATAAGCAAGCTTTGGCCTTGGATTTTCTTGTCTTCTTCTCCTTGTAAATCTTTAGCTGGGCTATTGTTGGATTTGCAAGCAAGTCAGAAACAACACAGTTTTCTTCCACAGCTTCCCAGAGATCTAGCGCCTCCAGATGCACTGTCATTCTGATGGCCCATGTTTCATAGTTTTCACCATTGAAGATTGGTGGTGAACCATGTGAGATGATTGTTTCAAAATCCATTATGTGTTTTTTGGTTGTGTTTGTGGTTTGATTTGGTTTTGTGTTTTTATTTCTCTCAACTCACAAGTCCCTCAAGAAAGATCTATTGCTCTGATACCAATTTGTTGGTTATATTCTTTAGTTGCAGAACACTTATTAGTGCAAAGCTATAGCAAAACAGAATTTGCAGAAGAAGATATATTTTATTGATCTCAGAATACTCTTTAAATAGAGTTAGAGTTTTACATGAAAACAAAATCAATTCAAAATTCAAAAATATTACATAACTACTGATCAGATATGATTAGTGATTTATTCCTAAAATCTTGGTCTTTAACAGAGATCTTTATTGGCGAAATATAATCAACATGCAGCATCATAGCTTCCTAGTCTTCTGTAGCTTTCTAAGGCATTTAAACAATACTTTTATATCACCATGCATATATCATATTTTTAGATATCCAAAATTTTTCCTTGAGCTCTCGGTTTGGAAAAATTTTGTTATTTTTTTCTCTTAAATTTCATATAATGTTTTAGATTTTATGGTTATTTTTTTATATTTTTGTTTTTTATTTTTAATTGAGATAGGGTTTTTGGAGAATTCTCTAATATTATTTTTAAAGAAAATAGAATTGTAAATTTAGAGTTATATCTAGTCCTTTTCAATCATCAGATTTCTATGTTCTACGCAATCTTTAGCTTCCACGGGCATCAAGAAACTGTCCACAAGAAGTGACGGAAGCATCCTTAATGATCTGCATGCAAATAGGAAACAAATCCTTGTCTAACTCCTCCGTTGCTGGTGGCATTTTGGAGTTAGTTGCCTCGGAATTCACGGTCGGTGGGGACTAGTGCCCCTACTGAGCTCTCTCCTCCCAGAATGAATAATAGCTAGAATATGCTATCCTTGTCTATCTTTGTTTTCTTTCCTTAAAAAGAAAAGAACCAAATCTTGTGGTGTGAGTGAGTGATGTGAATGTGATCATATATAGGAAGAGTTGGTGGAGGGAGAGCTTGCTTTGGCATTTGGTAGTGGAAGAAGGAAGGAAAAGGGAGGAAGTCAAGGTGTTTGTTAGCTAGAGAGAGTAAAGAATGTTTGTGTTGCGAGGATGGAAACGCCCCACGTTGGGCGGGTGCTTTAGGGTCGTTAGATTAGCAATCAAAACGTAGAGAAGTTTATGGCAAAAGGATGTGGCTGGTGCTGCTTCTTTCTTTCTTCTTCTTTTTTAAAAATGCAGTGGTGCATGCTTTTCTTGTCAAGAAAATTAAAACCCACTTGTCTTCCGTCGTGTTTTATATATATATATAGATGGGGACATTAAGTTAAACTCTCCCCTTCTGGAAAAAAGTTTCTGATAATGTTTTAATGTCTCTAGTACGGTTTCTGGTGGTAGTTGTCAATGGACCAATTAGATTGTTACTAGCAGACTGCCCGCGTGATGCCACGGGCTCGTCTAAGAATATTTTATTGTCTACGAATATTTCATCCATTTTTGAAAGATGCATGTTGAAGTACTCGAGGAAATTTTGGACATGCCGTATCCTCGTCGGGAACAAGTGCTAAGCACAACCAGCTTTCTGTGTTGGCATTGGCAACGCTCTGTTGAAGATTATCAGACACGTTGTGTCCGTTTCAATCGATGACCTCATTCTGGGGATGGAACTACTTAACAGACAGCGCACATCTCAAAAAATTTAAATGTTCATAGTTCCAGTTTAAGAATCCAAGAAGGATTCATAATAGATGGTTGAAAGGGGGGCCCATGATCATGGAGAAGCTTTAAACGTTCATCGTTCCAGTAAATCCAACAAGGATCCAGGAAAAGCACTTGGGCCAGGTTTCTGGATTGAAATTCTGGCAATCACAGGCTATGCTATTTAAGTAGCTAACGGAGGACCATATGCATCAAGATTTGCTAGCTCTGTTGTGCAGGAAACACCGTTTCTAAAAATACAATTTTAAGATAGACTAACTAAGCTAAAAAAATGATTCAATTTTCATTTATAGCTTGAAACATGTAAATTATGTAAATTTGTAATGTTTCTTTCTATGTATACAATATCTCACTATCCATCACCTGAAATGTATACTGTTTCCTTGTTCTCCTTCAAATATTTTGCTTTGATGGAGGAGATGTTACAGATTTCTTTATACAATCAACAATACCTTCACAATCTGCTTGAGGAAGATCACAGCCAGTATCATCTTCAAAAGCATCCTCTGGATATGAATGTGGAGAGCGGAGATTTCCATGAGTTTGGCAGGCCTTCATGGTCTTACAATGTTCAGCCTCATCATCTCTGACGTTCAGAAATACATCATACAAATTCTCTGGAAAGAAAAGGAATTTGACAAGAGAACACAAGTTCTGTCAGTGTCACTTTAATAGTTCAACTCCTATTTTTTCCCTTAATTCTCTTGAAAATGAAAATTTTGACACCAGAGTCGGAGTTTATTCTTACCTATTTTTGGCCTACGAGAATGGGGAGCTCTGGAAGTTTGAAATTCATCTGGAAGTGATCAGAGTTGTTATACCAATGTCTCACATCATATAAGATGCAACCATTGTTTGTTAAATAAAAAAAAACTTACCAAACAAGTACAAATCACCCTCGGTATAATATTTTACAGCAACCTCAGGTGCAGGCAATTGTTTCAAATCATCTACGAAGATTAGAAGCAAATATAATGTATCAGAATAAAGGTTGTTGGTGTTGGACAAGATGAATCTATAAAGTTAAGCATATGATAGAGATCATTCATCAAACTGTTTTGCGTGCTGATAGATTTTTGGGGTGACCCATGACCTGAATACATATGCATAAAGATTTTTGGTATCATCAAGCCGTTGGTTTAATAGCATCCAAGGCATCGTAACTCAGAAGTTATCAGTCAAATTATAGATGACTGCTAGTAATTAATTGCATCACATGAAAAATCATAAATGGTTGTCTTAAGGGTTAGCAACTCTATTCACATAACTTAACTCAAAAAAATAAGAAAAGGAAACGTGTACATAATGAAAATATGAAGTGACAGTAGCCAAATGACAAACACAAGTGAAACAGAGGTAACGGAAATTGGTTTTTCTCAACATCTATACTCACAGATGATGGATGTGCAAGCAACTACTCCAGTATCATCAACCAACATATGAAACTCTTAACATACCTCCTCGGGCCTTGATAAATTTGTCATAAGTTGCAAATGCATGGCTCTCAACACATTCAGAGAAGTGATCTGAAAAAAATGATCAGGTTGAATTGATCAAATTCGACATTTTAAGATAAATGACTACATGTGGGTTATTGTGCAAAAGACTCATCCATAAGACGATTTATTTTGGGTGCTTTTCCAATGGGATTAGAGCAATATAAAGGAATTGAGTTATCAAAATCACCAACTTGAGCTCAATATCAAAATACCAATTTGAGATAAATGACTGTAGATTTTCAGCAAGATAATTTATTTAGGGTGCTTTTCCTGTGGCTTGAAGCAACATGGGGAAAAAGAGTCAAAAAAACAATTAAAAGTGGCTATAAAATAAATCATGTTTATCTGTTTCAAACTAAAATAGAAACCAACAAACATGGAACTTTTTAGAGCTCTATGAGGTCAAATAATGCTTATGAGAGTTTCAAAAATATGTTCAAAATTGAAATTTTTAGACAGGCATACCTGGTTCATCATTTTGTTTCAGTTATGTTCTCATAAATTGATAAATTCTCATATCATTTAATCACTCAAGACTCAAGAGGATTGAATGAGTGGGATGTTACAATGCAAGGAAGTTATTAACCAGAAAACCAGATGTGCGTACTTACATGCCATTCTTGGGCTCAATGCATACATAAAGACTGTCATGAAATAATAAGAGGTTGCTATAACTTGAGCAAGAAGCCGGTCAAACCACCAAGAATTACCACCCAATTCCTGCAGCCAAATCAAGATGCCATCAGAATCATGAGAATTATGCTATAGTATTTTGTATTTGGAGCCACTGAACCATATATAAATAACCCTAAGTGTCATGGGTTGAGTTTGCATATTCTGTATTTTATGACCAATCTACATTGGAAAAGGAGCACGTTTATCCATTTTCTTCCTCGATTTTCTTTCATCTATATTAAGTTTCCAGATCATCTCGTATTCAAATGCCATCCCATGCAATAAATGACAAATTGAAACAGTGAAACAACATTTACTGGACTTGAGAACAGGACTGCTGACCATAATCAACAGAGAAAACATAAAAGAAAAAAAGTCCCACTAACAGAAATCAATAATAGAAACATGCAACCATTAAACTGCAAAAGATACTTACTTCCATGATAAGCAAGTGATGCATCTCATTCCAGCTCTCAGCAAAATGCACTTTGAGATAATCAGCTCTTCTCCACCAACCAAAACTCTCATACATGTGAAGAACAGATATAAAGGCTGCCATTGTTCAGAAATCAACAGTTACTATTAAATTCAATATTTGTACAGCATAATGAGAGCAATTCAAAGAACCCCAAAACCAAGTCAGCAAATTCAATTTTGACGAACTGCAATAATTTCCCATCGCATCATGGAAGTATGATAGATACACTAATACAATGTGCAATCAAATTTTCTCTTGTTGAAAGCATAATCACACCCAAAAGATCATTTTCGACATGACCATCCATATTCCAACCCATCAATAACCCCAGTTCTAAAATTTAATAACATAAGCCGTGTTTAGTTTGAAACTAATAAACCCTTATTGGGTTTTATCGAAATTGAAAGAGAAATCAATATATATTAGTAATACTGACCAAAATAAGGAACTCTAGCAATAGTTTCCAAAACAAAGAACCTAGCATAATCGCGGTCATGATAAAGAGTGTCAAGAATTTTTATCACCGAATCCTGCCAATAAAAAACAATCAAGAAATGAAAAGCACAATCAATTACATACAAAACCCCAATTTCCTTATGCTACAACCAAATTGGGAACATTGAAATCAATTATTAAATAGAAATCAACAAACCAGAAACCCTTGCAATTCAATGCAAGCAAATGAAAGTAAATCAGTAAATCATACAGTGAGAAAGACATTGACAGATTGTTCAAGCTTGATAGCCCAAGTCTCTAATCCACTAGGAGATGAAGATTGTGGTGAGCCATGGACAGGCTCACGAGTGAAAGTCTTGGGTTGAAATGATTCCTCAACAACAACTTTCTTCTCTTCATCTTCTCTCAAAATTGTTGCTTGAACTGTACACAACTTTCTATAAAAAAGATAAAAAACAAAAACTTTCATCAGTAATCTCAATCAATATTAGAAATTTGATGATGATTAATGTTCTTGATTAGCAACTAAAAACAACAAAAGCAAATACCTGGAAGGAAGAAAAGGGTGTGAAGTGGGGTTGCTGCTGTTGTTGCGTTTGAAAAGCAAAGGGTTTTGTGGGGTTTTAGTGAGATGTCTTCTGGTTTTAAGGGATGAGGAGATTGTGAATACAGTACATGAAGAAGAAGAGAGACCTGCTGCTGCCATTTTCTTATTATTTTTGAGAGATTAGCTGCTGAGAAGTTGTCTGAACATAAATGAGAACAAATTGCAGAAGTTGTTAGAAGAAGAAGAAAAGTGTGAGTTTGGTTGATTGATTCAAGGCAAGGAAATGGAAACGGACGTCATGGGTAGTGTCGTCGTTTATAGTTTGGCGAGCTGGGCGTTTTCTGTGGCCGAATCCATGGTATTGGTATATTCCTCAATTTGTCTTCGTCTTTGCTGCCTACCGGATGGGACCGTACTTTAAATTAGGTTGACTAATTTAAAATGAAATTTTTTTAAAAAAATTATAAAGTCAAATTCAGTTTTATTAACGTTTAAATTAGATGAGTTAATTCAAGAAATGACTGGTTTTGATCAAGTTAATTGATGCAGGAGAGTTTTGAAGAAAAAAAATTAATTATTATTTTTTATTTAATTTTAAAAAAATATTTTATTTTATTTAGTTTAGGAAATAAAATATTAAGATGGATAATTTTGTTTTTCTAGTTTATTTAGAATTTTTATTATTTTTTATTTTTTATTTTTATTTATTTATGATGGTTTCTAGACTTATTTAAGGAGTTATAAATATTTTAAACAAACATATCATATTTGAATCTTTTCTTCAACAATAAAACTATGATTTATAGTTCATGCATTCTATCATATTTCAATTATTAATAAGTTTTCTTTTATTATTATCTTATTTTTTATGTTCTTGTTTTTTTTCATTAACTTTCATCTAATTTAACATGAAATTCAACTTAAATCAATTTCAAAATCCATGAGTAATCAATCAGATTAATGATTTGTTTAGTTAGGGTTTAATAACATTGTGTTTTGTGTGTTATGTTTAGGATATGAATTTGAATATTTGTTTTATAATCTCACTATACTATATGTATTTTTTATGTTTTTTTTATTTATCCTATTTTTTTATTCAATTCAATGACAAAAGATTAAACAAATATATTTATGATTTACTTTTTAAAATAATTTTCTTTAATAATACAATAGTATAGAGAAAAAATAGCATGAAGAGGATTATTGATTTAAAAATATGATAGTATAGGGAAAAAATAACATGGAAAAATTATAAAAACACATAAAAAAATCTGATATACTTCACCGCAAGTAGAATATAAATAAGAAGTCAGAAATTAAAATAGAGGAAGTTATTAAAAAAAAAAAAACTCAAAAACTTAGAATAATAATATAGAAAATGAAGGGCCCTAGGCTGAGAGCTTAGTTGAAGCGCGGTTGGGCTTTGTCCAAGTGCACCTAAGGTCAAGTCCAGCCAGCTTATTTTTTTAAAAGAAAATCCATCCATGAATGACGGGTCGTTCATGCATCATATTGGAAAGGAAAAAGAAAAGGTAACAGACGAGTGAAGCGAGGAGGGAAAAGACTTGAAAGAAACTTTCTGAGTTTGGCCTTCGCTGCATGGAGCAAGGCACTGAGCTGTAAGTAATATGCCATATTGAATGAATTTTCGGACATCGTCTCTGGTTTTGTTTTCATTTTAGTTTTTGGTAGAAATGGGTGAGATGGTGGTTTTATTTTTTAGTAAATTAAAAATAGTTTTACAAAACAATTAAAAAGATTTATAATTGTTGCAAAACATATGCAAATATATCAAATTTAAAGGGAAGAAAAACAACTCCCTTGATATTTTGAAGAGAATCAAACATGAAAATAAAAAAGATGAAAGGAAAAAAAAATAGGTCGACAAAGCTATATTAGAGAATCGATATCATTATATATTATCTTTTTAAAAAGTCCCATTAAAATGATTCTAACTATACCAAAAGGTTATCTCTTCAACTCGGTGGCTGCCGCATATGCACCACAGTGCGATACTTTTCTAGTACTTTTTATATTAATTTAAATTTTTAAATTGAATTGGTTATTTCACATTAAAATTCAGATATTGCTTTGAAAATCTGATGAATAAAGCAAGAAAGTAGAACTGAGATGCAAAGAATTACAGAAGCTTGTGGAAATGCTCCTCCAGCCTCTAGGCTAGAAAATGGACTTTACTTGGTTGCCAATATTATAATCCCAACTGAATGCCAACCCTTCATGTTTTCTTTTCCTTCTGTATTTCCCTCTCATCCTTAGTTCAGAAAAGTAATGTAATCGAATCTAACAACGTTACAGCAATGAGATTTTCTGGCTGTACAAATCCCATTTTCTTAACAATCCCTGCTAACATTTTCTCTGCGTTTTCTTACTGTGAGTTTGACATGAAACCGCCATGACCTTGTAAAGCAAGCTCAATCCTAGCTTCCAAGCATCATAATTGAAGGCAGAAACGCAGGGGCACTTCTTGTAATGCATCGTTTGTCAGCTTAGATCGTCAATATGATGCAAGAAAGAAGATCCATTAATCATTCTTCCAACCAGGTCATGAGTTGATCTGTCGACTGGGTTGGTTTTAGCAACATTCATTTTAGATGACCCATTTAATTTGATTTTTGTTAAATACGAATTATTGTTAATTAGCTTGGTCCATAAATCAAGTGCCTGTGTGTGCAATCTTCTGCATAAAAATTTATTGAAATAACAGGATTAATTGAAACAGAAAATACGAAAAGAGGCCATATATATATATATATATATATATATATATATATATATATATCATTTCATTGACACAATGCTTCCCCTAAAATATGTACATTGCATCATATTGCATGCATACACATAACAGGGAAAGGCTCTAAATATTATGGCATTAATCTCTCCGCAGTAACACTTCTAAGCAAACATCTCTACTCCTCAATCAATGGAAGACTGGATCCTGCACACATGATGAACAAGAACAGATTAATTAATGTGAAGAGAAATTCAATTCACTTAACAAAAAAAGAAAAAGGAAAAGAGAGAAGTCAGTCGTTTACTTGTCACAGTCGATTTGGGGTAAGATGGGCACGGGGACAGGGACTTTGCACACATCAGGAAGTTCCTTAGCTCTGGTAGGATCAACCTTGTAAGCAAGAGATGCGCTCTTTAAGCATCTACAGAGGACCCTACGGTCTTGTGTGGTGGTAGCATGTTGACTCACCCATCCCACAGCCACGCAGCAAGAAAGAGACGGTGATGGGGCGGTGGTAGTCAAGAATTGGAGGCAGTTGAGCAACTTAGTCATGGTTCTGTGCAAATGTCGTCAGCCACGCTTGTGCTTCCACCCCCAAAAGAAAGCGTTAGCCAAAAAGCAATCACAGCCACCATTATTTTCTTCTCCATCTCTCTTCACTCTCTAGACTACTGCTACTTACCTAAATGATCAAGCTGCCTGTTTATAGTGTGCATGGAGTTGCTTTTACACACTTTTTCTTTCTTTCTGGTTTTGGATTTGAGTGGAAAGTGGTTCGATTTTCAATTTCCAAAGCCTGATTAATTAACTAGTTGACAAAGTGTTTGATGCGTTTCAACTGCCTTAATACTTTTTACTTCTAATTTCCTCCAGCCATTTGCCTTTTGGGGTGTCATGGATTCTGGTTTTAATGTTGTTTGGATTTTACCTTTGAATGTGTATGTATGTTCTTTCAAATTTTCAAGCTGTTGTGTAACTGAAAATAGTTCAAACAATTATATTTTATAGGTGATTTATGGCAATCAGTTTCACTTATTTTGTTTTTATTATTACAATACATGGCATTGGAATATTTTAAATGGGATTTATTTCTTTGAGAAATTGGATGATCATCATCTCAAGAACAACTCTACTATTTCATAGATATCTATCAGTTCGCATCCATCATATGGGTTAGAGATTATCATTTTTTATTCGGTTTAGTTTTTATATAAAAAAAATAATTAAATAAAAAAAAAACAAAATTGGTTTAAACCGGTTAATTTTGGTTCGGCTTGGTTTGGTTTTTTTATTTGGTTCGGTTTTTCTGGTTTGGTTCATTTTTTTCATGGATTTAGCTTAGTTTTTTTCGGTTTGAATTCGGTTCAGTTTTTCAAATTTAAGCTTATAAAACTGAACCGGTTGGTTTTTTCAAAATTTTAATCAATTTTTTTCATGGTTTGGTTTTTAAGTTATATTTTTTTAAATTTTCTCGGTTTTTCAGTTTTTTTTCTCACCCCTAGCATGTGTAAGTTTAATATTGTAATGTAAAGTATATTTTAAAAGTGTTTTTCACTTGAAAATATATTAAAATAATTTCTTTGATTTTTAATATCAGCACATTAAAATCTTCAGAAATTAAACACTAAAAAGACTAATTCAATGTTTTTTGAAGTAAAATATATTTTTGAAACATATTCAAACACAATTACAGATACAAAAAAAAATGTAATTAACAAATATTATATTATAATTGATATGATTTAAAAAAATGTAAACAATATATGAGAACAAAAATAAAAATCACATCAACTCTTATTATAATTGGTATGATTTATGCTATTCAAAAAATATAAATCATATATAGAAATAAAAATATAAATCATGTCCGAGTATAGATTTTATTTGATCCCTCTATCATAAAAAAAACAAAACAAAAAACTGAATCAAAGGGTATTATATCATGATTTATTGATTCTGTACGACTTATTTCATCTTTTTTCCCACAATAAAGAATTGAGAATCCTTTTTTATTTTATTTATATCACAATGATTATCATAGAGTTACTTCGGATTGCATGTTTCTCAAGGGGGGTAAAAGCAAAGAAAGAAAAGAATCTCAGGGGGGAAGGAAAAAGATTGGAACCAGCAAATTCATTGAAAAGTATAGAAATTTTGAAGGTTCCAAAATGAAAATAGTCAACTGTTAAATTCTGTGTTCACTGGTTTTCTTCCATGGTGAATGAAGGGAGAAAAACAGTCAATATATATCTAATCTATGTAGCTTTCGTAAAAGAGTTTAGCACAATATGCACAAACACTACATGCCGTAAGGGTGAGAACAAAGCGATTGATTCATAGCAAAAAAAAAGGACAAGATTCGGTATTTCTAGCAGCATACCTCAATTTCTTATACTGAATTTAGCTTTCGTAAACTTTGTAAGAATCGATTACTTAAAGGGTGTTTGGGAGTGTGGCAGTGGTTCTTTTTCAAATAGCTTTTCATGCCGAAAAGCATGTCAATAATGTTTTTTTATTGTTTAAAAATTATTTTTGATATCAGCACATCAAAACGATCCAGAAAATACAAATCGTATTTAATTTTAGCAAAATAAAAAAAAAAATTGAAATTTTGCAAAAAGCCGTTTGGACCGCAGTACCAAACGGCCTCTTCATATTAAATGACCCCCACCCCAAGCTAAAATCCTTTGATCTCCACAGCAATTTCAGCCAGTTCTTTACATCACCTGCTATCAATGGCTGTAAGCGATCTCGCAGCTAAAATATAATACTCAGTTCTTTTTCTCCCTGTTTTAAAGATGTTTCTTGGTGTCTAGTCTCTAGGTTTGTTTTTCTTGTCCAACTTGCTCTATGTCGGATCATCTTTGCTTGAACTGGTATTTTGTAATGAGATGATTTCTCCAATCTATCCTGTGTTATCTTGCAATAGCTTTGTTGACGCAGCGTATAGCGAAAAGACAGAGCTAGCTTGGATTTTCGTATTTCTTAATCATTTCTATATCGATCTATTATCATTATTACAGATAATTAAGATATGGTAATAGCCTTTTCGACGCAACGCGTGGTGAAAAGAAAGAACTAAGGTTATGTGTCATCTGTGAACAGTATAACAACCTGCTATGTTAATTTGAAGCTTTAAAAATCTAAATACAATGGTAGTAACGATGAGGTTGAATTTATCAAGTGTGTATCTGCACAAAATTTCCCCGTTCTTACACATGATTCTGTCACAGCAACGTCACTATGTCCCCAAGTTTGGTGGCTGGGATAATGATAATGTTCCATACACTGCCTCCTTCGACACTGCACGCAAGGAGAAATCCGGCAGGAGGATGAACCCAAATGATCCGGAGGAGAATCCAGAGGCCTTCATGCATGCTAGAGGGGGCATGGAAGATGATGTTGATTTCTCTTCTGGCGCGTATCAGGGAATTACTGCAGAACATCACAACATTGATCAGAGACTCAAAGGGCACAATGCACACGGGACAAGATCTTCAAATGATCATCAGAAGAGTGCAAACCACAACAGCATCACATCGGAATCAGGAAGTGAGAAGAGTAGTTCCGAGGGAAATAAAGCCTTGTCTTCTTCAAGACATTCTAGACAGAGAAGTAGAAGCACTCATTCAACTAATCATGACGCTGTAAGCCTTCTTAATTCCTAGCAAAACTAGTAGGCATTACTGTTTTCTTCTTTTCAACATCTTCATATTGTATGCAGTCGTTCTGCTGCTGCTAACTTTTTTCTTTTTTGGAATTTTGTTGGGTTAGTACAAAAATCCTCCTCGCCTATTACTTAAAAATTATTGTGCATGTTCGAATTGTAATTATCAATACGTATTGTATAAGAGAAAGATAGACACAAGAAAAAAAAGAGAGAAATATGACAGAGAAAATTATAAAAAATGATTTTTAAGGCAAAGAGAGAGATTTTTACTGTCACTTAAATTTAATTTTCTTGAGTTCAATGGGGATGACAGCATCAGAGGGCAGCATCAATTCCCAAATTTGGAGCGTGGGATGAAACAGATCCAAAGTCAGGTGAAGGTTTTACTGTGGTTTTCAACAGAGTGAAAGAGGAGAAACAAATTGCATCGACGACATTTCCTTCTGTGCCAACCCAACCAGTAAATCGTCAAACTAGTCAAAGAAACCAAGGAAGTTCTTCCTCTCTATCAAAGGTAAGCACTGCGTATGATCAACTCCATACCAGATAACCTGTAAAATATTCTGCAGCGTCCAGCACAAGCACCAGGCATTGAAGAAGTTTTATGCTTCCTTTTCTAAGATAATTTCAAATCTAAAAATCTTTTAAAAAAAACCCTTATAAACTTCAATGTTCTCCTCTAGATGCTTCCATTTTCTGTCTCGTTTACGCGAACAATTCTACTGTCATGCAGTTCTGTTGCTGTTTCTTTCCGCGAGGGAAATGAGTGACTAGATGGCTATTTCAGCTTCTTACAACCTTTGCTTAAGATCTGGAGATACTTCATTTGATGGCATGCAGCAATGGTTTCTCACAACAGTGCCCTTTGCCCAAGGACTCTAGAAATTTGGGGTTTTTATTCTTTGTAGTATTACATTAATATTGTTCCTTATTAATATGGAAAAAGAGAAGAAAAAAACAAGAATCTTGGTTTTTGCTCCTTGTATGAACTTCGATTACAGCTAGCTCTATTTTATGCAGGTAAAATAGAAATTTTATCTATCATTTTCACGTCGTAAAGTGCTTGGTCGCCCTTTTCTTCATAGTTATTTTTCGCAAATGAATATAACGAGACAATTTCCTATAGTTTAAGTCTTTGAAAATGACTTGTCCTTTCCATTTATTCTGTTTTTCTGGTGGAGAAGATTTAGGTTTGAATTCTTAAGGGATATTCTAACCATATATATTGTCAAATCTAGCCCGGTCATGACTCGAAAAGGGATCCAATGTATTAGCTTGTCGGGTAGTATTCATGAACTAGGTTATTTATGAATTGAGTTTGGTTAGGTTAATGTATCTTTGTGTTCAAATTAAAATGCAAGCAAGGTTAGATCCTTTTGTGGCCAAATTAAAGATGAATTGCTTCTAATTTTTTAAGCACGGAAAAACTAAAAAAAATAGGAAATAAAAATGAAAAATATAAAGAAATTAGGTGGTTATTTTGAAATTAACTCGCTTTTAATTCTTTTAGTTTTTAAAAAATTAATATTCTTCTAAATACTTTATTTTTTATTTTTTATTTTCTTATTTGAGTGAGGAGTGAGAAATTCATCAAATTTCAATAATAATAATAAAAAAATTAATTATTATTGATTTCAACTATCAAAATAATTAATTATGATGTTAACAATTTTTATTTAATGTGAGAGTTTTTACTAAAGTATTTTTTTATTTTGAAATTGCCTCGAAAACAGATTCAATTTTGGGAAGTTTTTGGATTTTAATTAAATTTTTTTAAAAAAATTTGAGTTAATTAAAAATATAATTAAATTTACTCATATCTTTAAAATATTTTTTGAGATGCTTTTATATAAAAAAAATTATTAAAAAATAGATTTTAGGGGTATATAGCACCCTTGCCCCAATTAACCAGTGGGTCGCCGGATTCCAGACATGCAGGCTACATATCAGTTGCAAATTTTTTTTCAAAAAACACAAGGACATCATGTTATCCACTCTTTAATATACATAACCCGTGCGATGTTACGGATAATTTTTTTTATATAAAAAATATTATAAAATAATAAGATTTAAAAATGTTAAATTGTTTTATAAAATTATATTCAAAAATCTTGAGTTTGGCTGCAATGTCTGACCTAAGAGTAATATTTATAATATTAATAATAACATTAAATTTACATGACCCAAGTTTAATTGAGCTTGGCTGCAACACTGGATCCAAAAATATTGGATATGGGTCTGGCTATAAGGTCATGTCATAAAAGTGTGATAATTAAATAAATTAATTAAAAACAAAAAACAAAAAAAAAACCATCAGGAAAAAAAACTAATAAATAAAAAGAAAAAAAAATCTGAATCAATTGGGTTAACCCTTCAAATTAGGTTAACTCATAAAACTTGGGATTCGCGTCATAAAAGTTTGATAACTAAATAGAAAAAAAAAATCAACAGGTTAAAAAAAAATAACAAACTAAACTAAACAAAAAAAATTGATTGAAAAGGAAAAAAGCAAAAAAAAAAATTCAGGTTAACTCGTCAAACCAGGTTAACCCATCAACACACGAGATCCGTATCATGAAAGTCTAATAACTAAATAAAAAAAAATTATATTAATAAACTAAATTAAACAAAAGAAAATTTATTAAAAGAAAAAAAATACAAAGAAAAAAGAAAAAAAAACCCATAAAGCATTAAAAAACAGGAAAAAAAACAAAAAAAAAAAATAAAAATAAAAAAGCTAAGATGCACAGTAAAACACTAATATTTAAAATTCATGACATGCTAATATTTAAAAAAAATGTGGGGAAAATTACAGTAGTTTCTCTATATTTTTTTAGAGTGTTACTTAATAATTAAAAAGAAGAAAAAAACTAATTGCGTGAGCTGGAGATTTTTTTATTATTATTAAGAACTAGACGTGTCGGGCCATCCGGGCACATTCTGCCAGGTTTAAACATGAGTTTCGGACCTCCTCCTTTCAAACGTTTACTCGTTAAGAAATGCTAACGTGCACGTGACTGTGCATGCTAATCCAGTGAGCTCCAACATTCTCGTTCCGCCCATATATTGTGAATCAAATTCCGTCTACGCTTTCTACCTGAACATAAAAGATGTTGTATAGTTGTTTTTTAAAATATTTTATATATTAAAATAATATTATTTATTTTTTTATTTTTTAAAAATTATTTTTAAAATTAATATATTAAAACAATTTAAAATATATAAAAAAATTAATTTTTTAAAAACATGGGTACAATCGCGTTTTTAAACTCTCTCTAAAGACTGTGGATCGTATTTTTAAAAATTTTAAATTTTTTTATTTAAAATAAAAAAATTATATATTTAGATTATTTTGATATACTGATATCGAAAATAATTTAAAAAAAATTAATTTAAATATTTTTAAATAAAAAATATTTTAAACAATCACTATTATCAGAATCTTAAATAACCCTTAATTCTTTGTATTCTTGTCAATGCTACCTTGACCTCTATACCTATCATTTCTTGTAACCTTTATTATCCATCAATATGAGAAATTATTGTCCTAACGCGTTTTAAAAAAATAATAAGAAGAAAACTTAAATTCTTAGCATATGTTATAGATTTATTTTTTGGGTTAACTATAAAAATACTAGCTATCAATGTTACCATGCATATCAATCTTACCCTTAATGTTATGCAAGGTTTTCAATTCTAATCTCTTCCATATACTATACATCCAAATCCATTAACAAAAATCAGTGAAAACCCGTGCAAAAGCTCTTGAATTTTTCTTTAAAAAAATAACGATAAAAATAAAACTGTAATTTAATTTAACTCTTGAAAAGTATTTTGAAAATATAAGGTTAGCAGTTAAAAAATAAACAGAAAGAAAGGGAAAATCTGAATCTCATTCAAACTCAAAATTAAAAACAAATTAAATTGAAATTTTCAGGGTTTTTTTTTTCAATCTTTTGCTATCATCAATCATGTTTATCCCACACTAAATTAATAGACCTTTAAATTCTGAAGTTGCCATATAGGCATTGAAGGGAATATTTTAATTTATAGTTAATCCATTTTATTTTATTTTATTAGCTCCTCCTATCAACGTACATGAAGTATTTCTTAAGCGATACTGACGTGCGGGTGATTGTATATGTGATGGTTAACATGCCAATCCAATGAGCTTCAACATCAAACCCTCCTTGATTTTTATTTTTTTATATGAATATTCAGATCAATTTATATATTTTTTAATTAATTTTTTTAAATTTTAAAATTAATGATAATATAAATCTTCACTAACTTTAAAATTAAAATTTATGATATCCAAATTAAAAACTTTTAAAAATTAATTTAAAATCTCACTGGTTAAACTATTAATTCATTCTTGCTCTTCTCATATATGTTGCGGCGCACATTCACCCTTGCAAGTCGTGTTATTCTTGCCAAGACTACCTTGACGTCTGTGCCTATCCATGCATTCTTTTGGGCTCCTCGATCCATATATGACTATTGACAAATTAATGAGTGTCCAAACACATAACTTTTTGTACATTGAGAGAATATAAACACTTAAATTGTGTATTTAGAATTAAATAAAAAAATTTAAAAATAATTAGAATAATTAATGAAAATCACAAAGACAGATTAAGGAGATCAAAAACATAGTAAAGGTGATTTTTCATAAGAAATGATGTTACTAAAACAATATTGTTATTTATTTAAACATAACTAACTCTTTACCTCAATCTTTAAATTCAATAAATATTTTATGTATTTTAATTTTTTTTAATTATTAGATGACAACTTCTCATTTTTCTCCGTATTACTTTGACCTCTTAATTTCAAGGAGTTCCTGAACAATATTACAGTGTTACAAATTGTTAGTATACTTTATATAGTGCTCATCAATGTTATCATTCAACAATCATATTTGTTGATTTTACCCTTAATGTTATCTAAGGTTTTCAATTCTAACCTTCCATAAAATTTTATATAAAAATAAAGAATGAAAGAAAGCAGGCAAAAAGGATCATAATATTACTGAAATAATATCACCATTAATTTCGAAACCATAGAAAGTTTATATAAAAAGAGACTGTATTATTTCAATATTTTTCTTTATTTCTTTATTATTTTATTATATATTGTGTTGTTTATAAAATTGCTTGGACTTCTGTAATGAGCTAGGAAAGGCTCTAAGATATCTAGGCACCATGCCTCCATGCAGTTTATTCCTTTACTATCAAGCAGACATCTCAGTTTACTCCTCATCAGCAGCTTTTATCCTGCCCATCACAAAGAAAATAGATCAATATATTAGCAGCCAGGCAGAGATCATGAGAATTAAATTAAACATTTAAAAGTAAATTCCTGGAATATTTAAAGAAGCAAAATAAATGAAAGAATAAATAAAGAGAAATAATATCAATGTTTACTTGTCACAGTCAATATTATCAGGTACGAGCGGCACCGGGAGCTGGACCTTGCACAGGCGAGGGAGTGCTTTGGCTCTATCGAGGAGAACGCCCTTGTGCTTCAAATCTTCCACCTTTAAACATTTACAGAGTTCCCTTTTGTCTTCCCTGCTGATAGCATGCTGACTTAGCCATTTTAGAGATTTACAACACTTAGCATCCGGTGATGAGACACTACCCAGCAAGAACGGGGCGCAGTTAAGCAATCCAGCCAAGCCGGTGCATGCATCGCCGCCATGGACAGAGTTTGCCGTCGCAAGCAAAATCACTGCCCAGAAAACAGAACACAACGCCATCTTTCTTTGTTCAGAGAAAGGTGCTAATATATTGCCTTTATGAACTTTGGTTGGCTGGACTTGATGCTTTGCCTATTTCTCAGGCATACGTACCCTCTGTGTTTTTATACTACTGTTTGCTACCAATTTGTTTTCTTATACACCAATGATCTTATAGTTTTTAGAAAATTCCGTAACTCTCGAGTGTTGTTTTTCTCAATAATATATTAATTTTATTGTTTATAGCTTTTTGTCATTTATTTCTTTAAAAATATCTTTAAAAATCATAAGATCACAATACAAGAATAAAACAAAATCATTAAATAAATCATCAGATTAATTAATTATTGTTATCTCATAATCACTATACATACATATAGATATTTTATAATAAATTGTGTTATTTAATTAATAAAAATGCTTTGATCATCCACTAATTGTGTTAAATCCTCCACTGCTTTTCTCTTTTTTCATCATTATTATCATCTAAATTCATTAGAATATTTTGATTAACACTATTATTACTCCATGACCATAATTCAGCTTCATTAAAAATAACATCTTGACTAAAAATAAATTTCTTGGTGTTAGGTTTATGTAGTGTATCACATTTTGAATAATCACTAATACCCAAGAAAAATACAATTTCTTCTTTATTATCAATTTTTTTTTAGTTGGAATATAGAAATAAGCAATGTACTAAAAAATCCTGAGATGACGTGAACTTGTGAAATTTTATTTGGTGTCTTGTTTTTAAAGAGGGTGTTTGAGAGTGTGGTAACGGTTGTTTTTCAAATAACTTTTCGTGTCGAAAAACATGCTAATAATATTTTTTTTATTTTTTAAAAATCATTTTTGATATCAGCACATCAAAACGATCGAAAAAATATAAACCACATTTAATTTTAACAAAAAAAAATTAAATTTTTTTAAAAAGCCGGTTGCACCGCAGTGCCAAACGGGCACAAAAACAAGTTTATGGCTTCTATTCAAAATATAAATTCTCCAATTTACTACTTAAAGTCAATAAGTTTTTTTTATTCAAAAAAAATTTCACCGTCCACTTTCTAAAAACTTGCATTTGAATACAACTTCTGTCTCCATTTTTATTTTTATATATCTGCTTAAATTTAGAATAATAATTCACTACTAAACAACCCCTATATAACTTTAATATGAAAACATAAATGTGTTTATATTTTATTATATTAATGGATTATTAATCAAATTAACTAAATTATTTTTATAATTAATAAACCTGACTAGATCTACTAAATGATTTACAAAACCTATAATATAAAAGTTAATTAATATCAAGCTTTAATTTAAAACAAAAAAAAAAACAATAATTTTGATAAACTCAATTGACTTGCACGCTTATTTTTAATTTAACTAATTCGTCAAACCTATTATATTATAATTTTTTATATTTTAATTAATTTAGTTAAGTTAATTTTTAAAATAAAAATTTAATTGAGGTTGATGGTATGCGCTCCAAGACTCGAGTTTTTTTTTCCAACTGGGATTAGACACGTGGCGGGACCAAACAACTATTTCTGATCCTCATATTTTCAAATTTCAAATACCATTCACAACAGTCCCGCGAGCCCACAATATTGATAACGTGCCAAACTGACGGCGTCTTTTCCCTGACAAATACCCTACAAAACGACGACGCTCCCGAAAATACCTCAGCGCCAATCCAAATAATAATAATAAAAAAACCACTTAAATTTCAAATTCCCGGCTCTCTCGCTTTAAATTTTGAGAATCCCAAAACATTTTTCTTCTAAATTTAATCATTATTAAAAAGTAATACTAATTAAAACAACTGCTACCAGCAGTAGCAAGCAACCCTCACTTCCCTTGAAAGGAGAGCAGCACAGCAGCAGTTTCTCTTGCTAGCATTTGAAAATCCAAGAAGAAGAAGAAATGGAAGAGATAGGGAAAAGTGCAGGCAGTTCCTTCTCAAAAGAACAGCAACAGATCTACAAAGAATGGTTCAATTTAGCCGATTCAGGTTTGATTTGATCCCTTCCCTTGCTCTCTCTTTTCATTTCAATCCCTAACTTATTAATTTGTAGATGGAGATGGCCGCTTTACTGGAAATGACGCTACCAAGTTTTTCGCCATGTCCAATCTTTCTCGCCAACAACTTAAACAAGTACTAAGAACTTCATCTTTTAATTTATTATTATTATTAATTTATTATTTGTAGTTGCTTAGGTTTTTTTTATTAAATGATTAATTTAATTATTATGAAGGTTTGGGCACTGGCGGATTCGAAACGACAAGGGTTTCTAGGGTTTACAGAGTTTGTTACGGCAATGCAGGTCCTCCTATACTCCTAACCTTCCTTGCTTTCCCTTAATTAATTAATTAATTAAATCGTAAGAATCTGGCTTAATTAATTGATTAATTGATTGCAGCTTGTTTCTCTGGCGCAAGCAGGGCATGAACTAACTCCAGATACTATTAAAACCGCATGTACGTTCAAATAAATTGATTTCCTACTTTTTCTCAGATTTTTTTTTTATTATTTAGCGGTTTTTAAAACCCTAAGTTTGCGCTTAAAGTAGTGTTTTTTTTTTTTTTAATCTTGCAGCTAAAATGGAGGATGTGAAGCCGCCTTTGATGGATGGCATTGATGCCTTACTAGCTGTAAGTGGTCTGCTTTACCTTATTTTGTATGGTTGGATTACTGGGTTGAACTAAAAGATGTTTTTTTTTTCCCAGAAAAATAAGAGTTCAAGGATTCGTGAGAATGATATCAATGGTCAGTTGTTCTTTAACTTTGGTGTCACAAGCGGCATTGATTGTTAGTTAATTTGATTTGTGGTCATAATGTAGGATCCACGCAGCTAAGCCTATCAACAGGGACTCCTCAATTTGGTGCAAAATCATCAAGAAAGGTGAGCGACATGTAACATTGTGCCATCATTTGTTAAAGAAAATATGACCTCTGTGCTTGGTTTGGTGTTGTTTTCTTCTTAGTTTGGGTTATTGGCCCATTTTTTGTTGCCACCTTGTGATTTACACCGTTTAGGAATTGTGTCCTACACTTTGTGGGTACAGTTATCTTGCACTAGATTCTGATTTTGAAAGATGCCAATTTATCTCGTGACATGAGAAGCTCAACGAATTTCTATATCAAAGAATTCAAAATGTATTGTTTACTTGTCTATGTATAGTAGCATGCTACTTGTTCTCATCTTTCCCGCAATGGGTGTTTGTATGTTTATTTATTTTTTAATGCGTTCCCTTTTTTCACTTTTTGCTCAGATGCCGCTCACTGCAGTTACATCAATTATCGATGGCTTAAAGCGATTGTATATAGAAAAGCTAAAGCCATTGGAAGCTACGTATCGTTTTAATGACTTTGTTTCCCCATTGTTGGTGAGTGGTTGAGCGGACACTTAATATGTTTTATTGTTATTTCAACATTGATAACTCTATGTGATTTTGAAAATTATGGTATACCCATTTTTTTTTAACAAAGTCATAAGCACCAAGTACAAATGATATATGATGCCAGGGCAAGCTAAAAAGGGTTAAATGTCTGTTTATTCCCTGTCTTGGTCGTAAATCAACTGGTATCATAGCTTCTCAACTCCCACACAAATACTAACGGATATCGTGTTAATTTAATTGAGTTGCAAGACTCTTGCGTGCATTATAGTGGTTGATTAATTGCACTACAGGGATTGGCTATTGTTGGGCAGGCATTATCTAATTACTATTGCTCTATTTCCAAAATATAGATAATTGGATTAAACTAGTTAATTCTAATATAAATACATTGATTAAAAGCTGATAGTTGGGTATTAATTTCTCGTAGTTGCTTATATCTTGTTTTCTTCCCCGTCTCCTTTTTTTTTTCTCCCACTCTATTCCTTTCTTGGTTTTAATGTTGCTTTCACCAACTGTTTGTATTGATTTTCCAGACAAACAGTGATTTTGATGCTAGACCTATGGTTATGCTTTTGGGTCAGTATTCTACTGGGAAAACAACATTTATAAAACACTTGCTTAGATGTAACTATCCAGGTTTGTTTAGTACTTCCATTTCTCTTTTCTTTTCCTATTGGTAAATATTTCAAGTCATCAATGAAAAAAAAATCCTGCTCATTTTTCTTTTGTTTTTTCTTTGCAGGAGCTCACATTGGACCAGAGCCAACAACTGACAGATTTGTTGTTGTAATGGTATAAGCATTTTCATGCTTTATGTATTCTTAAATAAGCATTCAAATGAAGTAACAAAATATTTTATTTCAACATGGATGTGATCTGGAGTTGTTTGAGCTTTGTTTTTTCATAGCTAGAAAACTGAACTTGAGTGCAGATTTGAACTTTCTAAGTCTGATTTCTTTGTTTGAGGTTGTAAAGTAGCTAATGTCTGTCTAAATGAAAAGGGATTTGTTATCTTTATGTATATGACTTCTCACATGTTTTTATATTCATGACTTTTGTATTTTGTTAACATCTATCAAGCTCATACCAACATGCCAAAAGTCTAGAAGTAACCCATTATTTTGAGTTGCTAACGATTCTTGTGATTTGATGATAATCATCAAGAACTGTTGCTTCATTTTATTTTCATGATATCATGGTTGTTTCCACTTGCTGATAGACTTTTTATGCCCAGTCTGGACATGATGAAAGGAGCATACCTGGGAACACTGTTGCTGTTCAAGCAGATATGCCATTTAGTGGCCTGACACATTTTGGAGGAGCATTTTTATCAAAGTTTGAGTGTGCACAAATGCCTCATCCAGTAAGTTTGGTTTTTCGCTTATTTTTGGTAAGGCTGTTGTATACTCTCCATTCTGTTATTTATCACCTTTACTGCTGCTGATGCACATGCAGTTGCTCGATGAAATCACAATTGTTGACACTCCTGGGGTTCTCTCTGGAGAGAAGCAACGAACACAAAGGAGTTATGATTTTACTGGAGTTATATCATGGTTTGCAGCAAAATGTGATCTGATTCTTCTTTTATTCGATCCTCATAAACTTGATATCAGTGATGAGTTTAAGCGAGTAATTGCATCTTTACGAGGCAATGATGACAAGATACGAGTTGTCTTGAACAAGGCTGACCAAGTTGATACACAACAGGTTGGATGCTTGTTTTTCTTCCACCTTCACTTTTAAAAACTGAGTTTAACAGATCTATATGACTTGCATATTTGTTGATGTTGTATAGTTGATGAGAGTTTATGGGGCACTAATGTGGTCACTTGGAAAAGTTCTGAACACCCCTGAAGTTATGCGTGTTTATATTGGGTATGTCCTTTCTCTATGCTTTTTTTCATTTTTTCTGTTTAAATCTTATCTACTCTTTAGACTACCATGCCACCACCTTGCCCATTTCGTTTGCTTCTGTCTTTTCTTATTGTTATATCCATCTGATTCATTTTTATCATCTTATTGCAAGATTTTTCTATTATGTATGTACAATTTCTGTCAGCTGTGGAACGTAAATCCAAATGCTCAACCCAAGATGTTCTATTTGTTCAGTGTATTTGCAATGTCATTTAAGTTATGCTTGTATTTTTCACAGTTGTATATTTTAAGTTCATTAGTCCTTTGTTCATCTTGCAGCTCGTTCAATGACAAACCTATCAATGAAGAAACTGCCAGCCAAATGTTCTGTGAACTTTTTGAAAAAGAACAAAATGACCTTCTGATGGACTTGGTTGATATTCCCAAGAAAGCCTGTGATCGTCGAGTATGTGGTTTTTGTTCTTTTTTGCTTATTCTCACATGCATATTTGTATGTGATTTTCATTGTTTTGTGCATGAGGCTAATGGGTACCCGTGTCTTTGTATAACATGTTCTTTGAATATCGGTATATGTCATATTCTTGGGCCGTTATAATGTTATTGTAATTATGGTATTTGTATATTATAGATCAATGAATTTGTAAAGCGTGCTAGAGCCGCTAAGATGCATGCCTACATAATTAGCCATCTCAAGAAGGAGATGCCTGCTATAATGGGCAAGGCTAAGACTCAACAACGCCTTATTGATAATCTTGAAGATGAATTTGCAAAGGTTTCTATCTTGACCTTTTTTCTCTATTCTCCCTTCCGTCTTTACATCGTGTATTAACACCAACTTTTCTGTAAGCAGGTCCAGAGGGAATTTCATTTACCACCTGGAGATTTTCCAAATGTAGAACACTTCAAAGAAGTCTTGAATGGTTACAGCATTGACAAATTTGAGAAACTGAAGCCTAAGATGATACAAGCTGTTGATGATATGCTTGGCTATGAAATCCCAGAACTCTTGAAAAGTTTTAGGAATCCTTATGCATAAAGTCCTGTCCTCCAGGACAAATCCAGAATCGAAACAGAGCGGTGAGATGAAGTTTGTTTGTTGCAAAAGTGCTATGCTTATGATTCTTGAGTAAATATATTTTATGACATTCTTGTTAATATACATTTGGAGCTTTCTGTATTCAGGGATCTGCTTGGATTTTAAACATGATTGTCAGTTTTTGAAAGTGATGATGCCTTGACGAAAATTTGGATTCTGAGCAAGTTCAAGATAATTCCACGAAATTCCATTTATTGTTTTGGTTAATTGGATCTCAGGGCAGATGCGATCGTGCTCCCTTTTTGTCGATGAATTAAAAATGAGAATAATCACAATTTTAGTAATTAAACCCGGCTTGGTCTAAATGATTATGTATTAGTCAACTTACAAGTAAATTTAAATCTGATTGAGCTCGATGAATTAAAAATATATATTTTTGCAAATAAAAATTTAAAAGTCAAACCTTTCTTTGACAGTCAATCAAGCTAGAGGATGGGTTATTTAGATTAAATTGGGTTTAATTTAAAAAATAAACTAATTCCTTAAAGGAAATTCAAGTTCACTAAGATTTGTAATACAATTTATTATAATAGTATAATGATATAATTACCTCTTAGCCATTAAATTTTGACTTGGTATTGGGGACAATTTGGTTTTTTTATAAATTGTATGGGCTGGATTGGCTATTTTTTTTTTAAAAAAAAAAACTAATTTAACTCTAGGAAAAAAAATATATAATGCTTGCTATTAAGGAATGTTTTGATATTTTCAAAACGATAGGACTTTGATGCCTTTAAAAATAATCAACATATCTCTCTCACAATTATTTTTTTGGTTTTATTGTTAATTTGAAATTTACTGATATAGGTATTATTATAATTAGTAATATTGTGTTATTTTTTTTTTATAAAAAATTAATGAATACTATATACATATCAAACACCTCTTTATAAGAAATGTTTAGAAAGCCTCACAGCCCTCAATACAAAGGAGTGGTGCATGTCAGTAACACACATTAAGAGAACTTTTTTTTTTTTTTTTTGCTCTCTCCTCACCTTATTTTGAGCCAATCCTTTTAAGAAATTAAACTAGTCCTTGCAATTTATTTTTTCATTACATTTGATTTATATCTTTTTTTAAATATATTTTTTATAATTTATAAAATTACAATTATTTTTTTTATAACTTTACCACTATTATTTTTTAATCTATAAACAATATATGAAATTACAATTTTTTTTTTAATTTTACCCCTTATGATTTCTTAATATTTCAAATTCAATTCTTATTTTTTTATTGTTATTTGTTTGGTTCAAGATAATATTTTTTATTTATTTAATTTTATCCTCCTTCTTTTTATTGATATATGTTTTTCTTTCACAAGATTCTTTTATTAATATTTTTTCACAATTCTATTCTTCAAAATTAAATTAGTTAAGAATTAATCTTTTTGATTAAATTCGAATCCAGGATTTTACAGGTTACGAGTTTTAAAGATTAAACCAGGTTTAGAAGGTTGACCCGAGTTTGATTTTTTTTTTCTCCTTTTTGTTAAGATGTTGTTTTTTTATTTTTTTATCCTTTTTTTTTTTTTTTAGTTTTGTTTTGTTATTTTTTTACAACTTGTCTTTTATAGGGATAGCTCCAGGTTTATAATCAGAATCATTGATTTCAAAAATTAATGTGGGTTGATTTTTTTTTAAAATTGATTTATTTCAATTTTATCATTCAAACTTTTTTTCCTACTTTTTTTAAGAAAATTTCTTAAGCTTATGCTCATGAAATTTGCTACTTCATTCGGTTTAACATGATTTTTTTGTTTTTAAAATTGTTTTATAATTTTACTCTTTGATTTTGAGTTATTTAATAATTTAAATAAACTTATATTTTATTATTTTTTTAAAATTTTAAAAATATTTTTAAAACGCAATGTCAAACGTCCTTTAAATAATTCAAATAGATTTAGATTTGGTTTTTTTTTTTTTCATTTTTCATTTTTTATTTAAATTTATTTTTTATTTATTATTTTTTTATATTATTTAATTATAATTGAATTAAAAACTTCAATCTTAAATTTTTTACTTTAATATTTTTTTTATATTAAAAAAAAAATTCAGCACAACGGTGGAACATAGACACCAAATCTAGTAATTAATAGAAGATGTACTTTTGGGGGTTAGATTCAAATAGTACGGCTTTGTATTTTTTTTTTAATAAAAAACTGTTAATAGAAAAAGATTGAGCCAAAAAGTTAGGAAAAGCATGCGAAAGTGCTCTGTGAAAACATAATGATTGATAGCGACTTGTAGTTTGTCGATATGCTGATTGTGTGTTTGCCTATTTAGCTTCTCTACTCTCAATTTTATCTCACTTTGGTCCTCCTTCTATTGTTTATCCTTATATCATTCATCTACTTCTTCTTCTTCTTTTTTTTTTTTTTTTTTTAATGTTCAACGACAAATTGGGCATATTTAAATAAGATTGTATGAACTGAAACTAAATTCTCTTCACAAGTGACCTTAAAAGCAAATTTCTACATCTCAGATGAATTCCTACAAATGTAATTGTTCTTGATCTGTTTTTATAATTTAGTCTATTTTCATATAAATAGGTAGAAATTCCACCTAATTTTCTAAAAAAAATAAAATTTTAAAAGAGAATGATATATTATGTTATAATTCATTGTAATTTTAATAAAATACAATAAAAAAACATCTACCATAACATAAAAAATAATGATAGATTAAAGAATAATCCAATACATAATGATAGATTGGAAGCAATTGACACATAGAAGTATATTGAAAACTAGACATAAAATATAATTAATGTCATCTACCAACTCTTTATTTCTGTAATTATTCAGCCCTCTCATTAATCATATTGCCAAGAATACTGTTGATGATTCGCTAATAGGAATTGATTGAAGAAAAATTGTAGTTTTTATTTTTTAAATTTAATTTCAATTATGTGGCAAATGCCAAAAGGTTGACAATAACAATTGCCAAAAACCTAACCCCTCTACTATAAACGATTTTGTAAGGTTCATAAAAGCTAATTAAAAGGCTGATAATGTTGGGTTTGATCAAGATTTTTAATTCTGTTTTATTTTATCTGTAATATTCAAAAGATTTCATATCAATTAAAAAATAAAATAAAATAAAATAATTTTCATTTTATTTTAAATCTTGATTTATTTTAGATTGTTTATATAAATTTCAACCTGTTCTGGATTTTCAAATCTTGGTTTAAATAGTTATAATATCTTTATATATATATATATATATATATATATATATATATTTGTGAACTTGAGAATTCTTTGATATCAAAGTTAGTATAGGTAGGAGATAAGGCTTTGTAAAGTTAAAAGTGAATATGTGTATGTGTTTAGATGATAAAAAAATATTAGGGTCAGACAAGAAAGAAAAAGGTGAAGTAAAGCATAATGCATTATCTTAGGGTTTAATGTTATTTATATACCCTTGAATCTACGTGGATGTGTTTATGGAAGGGCAAAACAATTAACATACTTGTAATTTATAGTTTTGGACTAATTAAGGATAAAGACTTAGCAACGACAACAAATCATTATTAAAGTTGATTTAATTATAGGTTATGTGACCAATTAATTAATGACAAACATTGAATGTCTTCTTAGTTAGTGGTAAATGCACTGAGTTATCTATGGGAGTCTTTTCAAGGAATGTAAACCCCCGACCCATGATTATGGATCAAATAATGATATGATATGAGCTGACACCAATTTTCACGTTCTTTGATGACAATGAGGGAAGGATATCATTATAAAAGAGAGAACAAGCATGGAGGGATGAAAGAAAAACAAAAGATAGTTGGAGGATCAAAGTTAGATAAAACTAAGAACACAAAGACCTGTTAAAAAATCAGATATTCTCAATCATGATTCTCCCAGAGAATAAAGAAGCATAAAGATCAACGTGTGAACCAAATTACAGAGCAGGTGTTGGAATCCTCACCGATCCACTATATTTCCAACTTACTCTAATCTGTATCTTTGATCATAGTACTAGCAATATCTTCTATAAGAAGTTCGACATTGTTTCTCAAGCTTGCCTTGTTTTGTAATTTGCAAACGACAGAGAGACTAAAGAAGGAAGATGAGTAGCAGGATTATCAGTGGAAAGAGATTTGAAGGGAGAGTGGTAATTGTGACTGCTTCAACACAAGGCATTGGCTTTTCCACAGCTGAAAGGTTTGGACTGGAAGGCGCTTCTGTTGTCATCTCTTCTCGCAAGCAGGTGCTCTTTCTGTTGCTTCAACATTTCCTTCCTTTTCTTGTTCTTTATCTTATCATTTCTTGTTTTTCAGGGATCAAGGTTGATTTTTTCTTTCTGGGTTTGTTTTGGTTTCTGGTTGTTTTAGGCTTTCTCTGGTTTCTGCTGGTATTGGATTTGAGGAAGTATATAAACTTTGAACTAGACTCCACCTAAAATGGTTTAAAAAATCATGTTCTTTTTAAGAGCAGAAAGGATATGCCAAATCCTGCTCAGTTGAATGACCTTCACTCATCACTTTGAATTGAATTTTGTTCTGTTTCCCAATGCACACATCATGGTCTGTATTTGCTTTGTTGTTTGAAGTTTGATCTCATATGGGATGAGCTGAAAGTGATTCTATTAGCACTGTCAAATGGAGTGTTGCAAGAAATATTTGCCGAGGCCAAAATATACTGATACTCGTAGAGAGTTTTTATACTGTGATAGAGAATCAAAATAATGATGTATCGATACATAATTTGCTGCTTCCAGATGCCATCCTTTCCCATCATTCATTCAAGTATCAAGTGGTTTTTGGTTCTTTTTTATCACACGATATTTGAAAATTTAAGCACTAAAGTTAGCTTTTTTATGCTTTTTCTAGCAGTAACTGATAGAGGCCTTTTTCTTTGGATTTATTTGGATTACTTCCGGGATGAAATTCCTTCTGGTCTTTTGTTGAATTGATCCAGAAAAATGTAGATGAGGCGGTTGAGAAACTCAGAGCTAAAGGCATCAAGGTGGTGGGTGTTATCTGTCACGTGTCAAATGCGCAACAGAGGAAGAATCTCATAGAGACCACTGTACAGGTGAGAAAGTCAGCTTCGTTTCTTATAGTATGCAAGTGCGTCTTAATATGATGCTGCATATTGGACTATATATTGGTTAATTCTCGTGAATATTAGACTATTCCAACAACTGGTTAGTCTCTTCTTCTAGGATGACTGTGTTATATGAAAGAGAATGCTGCGTTTAATCTTCATTTGTTTGCTTCCAATAGAGAGTGATTTCTATTAAAATGATCTATTACTACCCGGTTTTCGAGATGTCTAGCCATTTAGCTTGTTTGTTCTCTTTTCTGTGCACGTGATATGTTTCTGCCTATTTATCTGGTTTCTTTTTGCGAGCTCCTAAGAGTGTTTGTTTGCAATGAAAGAGCAGGTTTTTTGTTTGATTATTTAGTCATCTTGATTGATAGAAAGCTTCTGGTTCTGGTTTCAGAAATATGGAAAGATAGATGTTGTTGTCTCCAATGCTGCTGTCAGTCCATCTACAGACTCCACTTTGGAAACCCATGAATCTGTCCTTGATAAGCTGTGGGAAATTAACGTTAAAGCAGCTATCCTCCTTCTGAAGGTAATTTTTATTACAAAGGTTTGCTTGTAGAAATCAAGATCCAAAATGTCATACCAGGCCACACTACTGGGAAATTCTGATTCTGGCTGTAGTGAAGATGGCTAACATCTTGGTTTTGCTCTGTGTTACCTGTGATATTCTGTTCTTTGTTTACACCCCTGGAATTTCCTTACTCACAGCATTGCAATACACGTCCACTAGTTTTAGTTCATAACTGATTTTGCTACAATTCTATGTGATATCCACTTGCAGGATGCGGCCCCTCACATGAAGAAGGGCTCTTCCGTTATTCTGATTTCCTCCATTGGTGGCTACCATGTAAATGATTCCTTGGCTATGTATGGTGTCACAAAGACAGCCCTTTTTGGGCTTACTAAGGTATCCTCCAGTTGTGTTCTCCGTTGATATCTGTTTCATCAAGAACTTGACAAATCCAACTCACTGAAATATGATGATGAACTTGAAGTTATTACCCTTGTTTGAAATAACAGACCATGACTCTTTTCCTAGCAGCCCGTCTCTTATTATAGATAAGCTGGAGCACGGGCGTGTTTCTTTTCTTGTGCTTATGTGCATGTGTGCTTCTTGTTCCCTTTACCATGTTCTTCTGCTTGGGTCAATGAACTCGTGAAAAAGAGAATCCAGTTCCTCTCTTTTATTTTATGGACAATAAGTTGGACAAATGCACGTAACAACACCATGCTTTTGTTTCTAAATTTTGTGATACTTCGTAGGTGCTTGCAGCTGAGATGGCTCCTCACACTCGAGTGAACTGTATAGCTCCTGGGTTTGTACCAACACACTTCACTGGTTTCATTGCAGGCAATCAGGCTCTTGTAAGTTTACATTTGTTTTGGTGTTGATGTGTTTCAATGATTTCAAAAAAAGAACAGCTGCTGACCTGTCTTGGATTCGATTGGATTCCTAATTACTGTAGAAAAAGTCCATTGAGGATAGGACCTTGCTGAACAGACTTGGTACCACAGACGACATGGCCTCTGCAGTCGCCTTTTTGGCTTCCGACGATGCTTCTTACATAACAGGAGAAACTCTGGTGGTAGCTGGAGGGATGCCGTCCAGACTGTAGCTCCCCTCCCTTAAAGTTTACCCAAATAAAAAGCATGCTATGATTTTTCATGGTAGCAGCTGAAAACCATGCTGATGCTCTTTGTTCATTTCTTCATGGCAAATTGACATTGTTTCATTGAGCTTTCCTTGTCGGATAAGATTAATTAGAGTGTGATATGCTTGTCGAACATAACAAAATGTAAAAGGAGGGAGCCATAACTTATCCCCTTCATTACATAATTTCCAATTCCATGGCAGATTGTGAGGGAGTGATCATGCATCCTCCCACTTGACGTGTGGCCCGTTTGTCTTAGGCTTCGAGATTTTATTTCCTTTCATAACATTTAATTGCCACTTCATTACATTTATGTATACAAATGGAAGAAGAATGGGAAAAATGTTAAATATACTTTACATAAATTGTTGGTGGGATAAACTACTTGTGATGGTTTTGGAACACTCAGAGAGGATAAAACACACGGTTTTATTTCAAAACAACAAGCTTACAAAATACAAGCAAAACACTCTCAATATACACTCTTTCTTTTTCTTTTTTCTTTTTCTATACATAATAACATAAACTTAGCTCTCTATTTATACACAAATTAAAAGTAAAAAAAATTTAAATTTCAAGTGGTAATTGGATGGTTGATAGTTGGTGGCTGCAGATAGTAAGTGGTTGATAGCTGGTGACTCTAGGTAATAATTAATGATTACATATGGTTAATTAAGTTTATTATAATAAATTTTCTCTTTAAATTCAATCAAGAGATGTTATGTAAAACATGAAATTCAATCTTATAAATATTTCTCTCTTCAAATGGTAGAGGAATGGGAAAAATGTTAAATATACTTTACATAAATCAGCCAAAATCAAAATGCTTTAGCACCATCACTGTTCATGAATGGGGAAAACAGCTGCAAATCAAAATGGATGGAAAGGGAAGATTTTCAGGGAAAAAATTTGAGGGTTTGTGAGTTGAGTTGAGTTGAGTTGAGAGAGTTTCTCCTCCATTAGTGTAATTTCCTATTTTCTCTCTAAATAGTAAAAACCAGTGCTAAATCCGAGAAGGGAAATTGAGGGGATTCCATTAAAGGATCTAATTGCTTAAAATAAAAATGACATGGGATTGGATTGGATTGGCTATAGTTAGATAGATGCTAATTTTATCTTACCTTGTTTTTTTAGATCATCAAAATGAAAGTTTTTTATTTTTATATTTTGGCAAAGATAGAAAATGTAGATTTTATACTATTTCTTCCATATCACTTACTGTATACTTATAACATGTTTCGTTGCTACATGGCGCCTTCTTTATTTCATCTCTGCAACTTCTGTGCCATTTACACGCTCCTTAAAACCTGAAAAAGAAGGCACAGAGTGGTTTGGGGGTGCTTGATGATTGCCATGGTTGGCACCCTTCAAATATTTTCCGGTGAAATCCAGTTCAAAAGAAAACTTACATCAAGATGAACAGCTAAATATCTACACAAGAACGACATCAGCACTTTGATTATCATCACATGTCAAAACAAGGCCTTCAACATGGGCTGGAAGGAGGCATGGGAACCACTGACAACCTGCTGAGACGGCTCTTGCGGCGGAACGATCATCGGAAAATTATCATGTCGTCGAACAACACCCATCACGCTAACAGTGCTCCCTTCTTTGATATACCTGAGATCGACGCAAGCATTTCTCAGAAGTATGCAACTCAGAAAACTTACTACAACTGCCATGGAATCAAGAAATCAGTTTGCTGAACACTTTTCTTAAGCCATACCCTTCTTTGAGACGCATGATCCGGTCATCACTTGAGAGTTTGCGTTCAGCTAAGCAGCGTCAAAAGCTGGGAGACATATCATTGCTCTCTTTTTTGTACACCCATTACTGTAGCTGGCTTGACAAATGGAGCAGCCTTAAACCAATACACATGGAAAAAAAAAAAAGGCTTTTAATTTGTATTTGATTATTGTTCCTTTTATTTTACTTTTTACAATAATCATAAATTAATCTATGCAATATCTATCTACATGTCATTTAACTTTGGAATGATCTCCAACACCCCAAATTTATTTGAAAACATGTAATTTGGAAAGAATGAAAAAAATTAAAGAATAATGAAAATAAAACTTATAAGAACTAAATTAAATAAAAATAAAGTTTGATATCTTGTTACATGCCGTGTCTTTCATACAAATACCTGAGAAACATGAACTCCATTATCTTTATTTAAATAAATAGATTTGAAAAGAAAATGTTATTTAGTGGTACTATTTATTGTTTTTTTATAGTTTTTTTTTTTTAATAAATCAAGATAGGTTTTAAGAGTCTGTTTGAAAGTGTGGTTGCAGTTGTTTTTCAAATTATTTTTCATTCAAAAATGTATCAAAATAACATATTTTTTATTTTTTAAAATTATTTTTGATCAAAATAATCTAAAAATATAAAAAAAATTGAATGAAAGAAAAAAATAATTTTTTTTTAAAAAACACTTTTAAAACACAAAAACAATTAGGATTTAAATTTCTCATGAATTAGCTTGATTTATTTTATATTTTATGTCTTTTCTTTAAACTCTCCCTGCAAGTCTAATTGCTTAATTTTGACTTGTTCATGTATTTTAGTTCATTCTCTTATCTATTTTTCTAAATCACATTTTCATGCAAGTGAATATAAATACTCTCATTTAAAAACTCGGTCAAACTCCATTTAATTTATCGAGAAATATATAAATTTGAAAAGAAAATGATATATATATATATATATATATATATTGTTATAATTCATTGTTTTTTTTTGGTTATTTGTTTAATGAATCATGATAGTTTATAGTTTTCACGTAAGAGGGTTTTTGTTAGTTTAGATAAAATATCTAACATAATGACAAGATTGAAGAAAAATCCAATACGAAAACGATGATTGAAACAATTGACATGCATGAATGTTTCATATTTCTGTACCCTTAAATCCATGTAGATGGGGACCTTGTGGTCATGCAAGTACAAAATAATTAACTTGTGTTCCCATAGTTCAACTTCAGGTTTTTAATTTACTCTTAATAATTATAAGTTTAACTCTTTTAAAATTATTGAAAATTTATATAATTATTCACTTTAAAACTTATAAAATTAATTAATAAAAAATTCATGTATGTGTGTTAGATTATTTGAGGATAAAGATCTCTTAGCTATGTTAATTTTGAGTCATATATTATTAATAACAAACATCTAAATATCTACTAAATTTATAGCGGATGGATCAAGTTTGATTAGGGTTGTGGTTGGGTTGCTAATAAACTCGAGCGGGTAGCAAATTTTAGATATGTGTTTGGTTGTTTGATATTATAGTAATAATTAATTTTTAAAAAATTTTATCGTTTAAAAAAATATTAAAATAATATATTTTTAAAAAAATTTATTTTAATATTAATATATCAAAATAATTTAAAAATATAAAAATATAATATTTTTATAAAACACCATTTCAATAGTGAACTAAGATTTTAAGCCTATATTTATTCTCTGCCTAATGTTGTGTAAGGATTTATACGCCTTCTTCAGGGATCGTAGACCCCATGCCATCATCATGGAATAAATAATTAAATGAAATGAGTCAACACCAACCTTCATATTGTTGGATGGCAATGGGGAAAAGGATCTCGTTACAGAAGAGAGAACAAGCATAGAGGGATGAAAGTAAAACGAAAGATAGTTGGAGGATCAAAGTAAGATAAAATTAAGAATACAAGGACCTCTTGAATTAGATATTCTTAAGGGTAATGACTCGTGGACTATGTTCCCAATGAATAAATAACTAAATAAGCATAAACATCACCGGCGTGATCAAATGACAGAACAGAAGGTGTCATCCTCGTCCGTCCATCCATCGAGGGTGGTCAAAATTTATTTATTTTTAAATTAATTCATTTTTTAATGTTTTTTTATTTTAATGTATTTTTAAATTATCACTAATCTGTTTCATTAATCACAGTAGTAGCAATATTTCCTTTAAAAACCAACTTTGTTTTTGAAGTTTGTCTTGTCTTGTAATTTGCAAACGAGAGAGAGATCAGAGACGGAAGGATGACCAGTAAGATTATCAGTGGAAAGAGATTTGAAGGGAAAGTGGTAATTGTGACCGCTTCAACTCAAGGAATTGGCTTTTCCATAGCTGAGAGGTTTGGATTGGAAGGTGCTTCTGTTGTTATCTCTTCTCGCAAGCAGGTGCTCTCTCTCTCTTTTTCCCATATTCATTGCTTTTAGCATTTCCTTTCTTTTCTTTATCATATGATTTCTTGTTTTCAGGGATCAAGATTGATTTTTTTTTCTCGGTTTGTTTTGGTTTCCTGAATCTTGATTGCTTAGGCTTTTTCTGGTTTCTGCTGCTATTGGATTTGAGGAGAAGTATATAGACTTTGGACTAGATTTCACCTAAAATGGTTTAGAAGATGTTGATTTTTTAAGAGCAGCAAGGATATGCCAAATCCTGTTCAGTTGAATGACCATAATTCATCGCTTTGAATTGGATTTAGTTTTGTTTCCCAGTGCACACATCATGGTCTGTATTTTGTTGTTTGAAGTTTGAACTCATATGGGATGAGCTGAAAGTGATTCTATTAGTACTGCTAAATGGAGTGCTGCAAGAAAAAATTGCGAGGGCCAAAATATATTGATACTGGTAGAGAATCAATACTGTGATAGTGTTGTTTTCCAGAATTGGCTAAGCACACAAGGGGGTCTAGAAAAGAATCGGCCTATAACAGAGAGAGGGAAAGAGAGAAACAAGAACATGTGTGAGAGAGAGGACTTGCATACTTTCAGTGATTGATTTCCCATATCTCTCGAGATAAGTTTTGTTACAATTATATCAAAATACGAAATTCCTACAAGAAAACAATAGGATATCCTGCTAAGTGATAAAATCACAGCACCCTCTTCTTCCCACTAAAGATGTATCGATACATAGTTTGCTACTTCCTGATGCCATCCTTTCCCATCTTTCATTCATGTATCACGTGACTTTTGGTTCTATTTGATCACAAGATATTTTGAAAATTGAAGTACTAAAGTTAGCTTTTTTATGCTGTTTTCTAGCCGTAACTGGTATGGGCTTTTTCTTTGGATTTATTTTGATTACTTTCGGGATGGAATTTCTTTTGGTCTTTTGTTGAATTGATCCAGAAAAATGTAGATGAGGCAGTTGAGAAACTCAAAGCTAAAGGCATCAAAGTGTTGGGTGTTGTCTGTCACGTATCAAATGCACAACAGAGGAAGAATCTCATAGAGACTACTGTACAGGTGAGAAAGTCAGCTTCGTTTCTCATAGTATGCAAGTAACCAGGAAAGGGAATTGGTGTCTAATTAATTTGATGCTGCATGTTGGAATATTGGTCAGTGCTCGTAAATGTTAGACTAGTCCAACAAAAGGCTGTGGTTAGTCTTCTTCATCCACCATGCTCATGTAGGATGACTGTAAGATGAAAGAGGATACTGCATTTAATCTTTATTTGTTTGCTTCCAATAGAGTGATTTTGAGATGTTTAGCCATTTAGCTTGTTTGTTCTCTTTTCTGTGCACGTGATATGTTTCTGCCTATTTATCTGGTTTCTTTTTGCGAGCTCCTAAGAGTGTTTGTTTGCAATGCAAGAGCAGGTTTTTTGTTTGATTATTTAGTCATCTTGATTGATAGAAAGCTTCTGGTTCTGGTTTCAGAAATATGGAAAGATAGACATTGTTGTATCCAATGCTGCTGTCAATCCATCTACAGATTCCATTTTGGAAACCCAGGAATCTGTCCTTGATAAGCTGTGGGAAATTAATGTTAAAGCAGCTATCCTCCTACTGAAGGTAATTTTTATTAACATAAGGTTTACATATAGAAATCAATACGTGAAATGTCATCAAGAACAGACATGTTTCCTGTGATATTCTGTTTGTTGCTTACACCCCTAGAATTTCCTGCTCTTGTTCCCATGGTCAGTCAGGTTTACTCATTAGTATCCCTGTGTTGTCATTTTGTATCCTATTTGATATTCACTTGTTTTTTCAGGATGCGACCCCTCACATGAAGAAGGGTTCTTCAGTTATTCTGATTTCCTCTATTGGTGGCTACCATCCACATTCTTCCATGGCTATGTATGGTGTCACAAAGACAGCCCTTTTTGGGCTTACCAAGGTATCGTCCAGTTGTGTTCTCCTTCCATTTCTGTTTCATCAAGAACTTGACAAACCATTTCTGTTTCATCAACAACTTGACAAATTCAACTTACTGAAATATGATGATGAACTTGAAGTTATAAACAATAACAGACCGTGGCTTTTGTTTTTTAGCCTATCTCTTATTATAGATAAGCTGGATCATGTGCATGATTCTTTTCTTCTGCTTATATGCATGCATGATACTTCCCTTTACCAATAAACTCGTGAAAAAGAGAATCCAATTCTTCTCTTATATTTTATGGACAATAAATTTACATGGACAAACACGTGATTATTTTTTGGTCTTTCTTGATTGCATGCAAAAGCGTCAGGCTTTTGTTTCTAATATTTTTTTGCGTAATACTTTCTTGATACTTTGTAGGTGCTTGCAGCTGAGATGGCTCCTCACACTCGAGTGAACTGTATAGCTCCTGGGTTTGTACCAACACACTTTGCTGATTTCATTACAGGCAATCAGACCATTGTAAGTTTACATTTTTGGCTTTGAGTTGTTTCAATAATTTCAAAAAAAGAGCAGCCGCTGACCTGTCTTGGACTCAATTGGATTCCAAAATATTGTAGAGGAAGACGATAGAGGATCAGACCTTGCTTCAAAGGCTTGGCAGCACAGACGACATGGCCTCAGCAGTCGCCTTTTTGGCTTCCGATGATGCGTCTTACATAACAGGAGAAACTTTGGTGGTAGCTGGAGGGATGCCGTCCAGACTTTAGTTTCCCTCTCTTGAAGTTTACCTGAATAAAAAACAGAACCCGCGTCAATAAATTCATGAAAGGAAAATTTACGTTGACACTCTTTGTTTATTTCTTTTTGGCAAATTGACATTGTTTAATTGAGATTTCCTTGTCGGATAAGATTGACTTGTGATATGCTACTTGTTGAATATAAATGTGGAACAGAATGTACAAGGAGGAAGCCACAATGTATTCCCTTCATCAGATAATTTCCATGGCAGAATGTTAAGGAGTCGTGTATGCTCCCACCTTACTTGCGGCTGGAACCTTTTGGTATTCTGCTTCAAGTTTTGATGGGAGTTTGCCTTCCTTTTGGTAAAGATTATTTTTCCTTTGATCCAACTTCTCCCAATTTGATTATATGCCGGTGGTTATGTGTGAAAATCATGCTAAAGTCTTGAAAAAGAGTTTGATATGAGATATATATATATATATATATATATTGACGCAAGGAAAACATTTGATTGCCATAATGCAAGTGTCCTGAATCCTGATTCGTTACAGAATGGGTTATTAAACCCATTTGACAGGTTGACTGGTGATTCGTTGATGTAGAGGGATTGAAAATAAACAAGGTAATAGTCGACCTGACAGAGTAATCCCTGATCAACTTAGTTAAAACTAGTTTGGCTCTTGAACAAAAAAAAATTGAATAACCTGCCCACCCTGTAAATCAAGCCTTCAATCGAGTCGCGTTGTTTATCTAACTAGTTTATTGAATTTAATAACTTTCACGACATTAAATAAACATGTATTAACAAAAATTAAAAGAGATAATATTTTTATTATTGTATATCACCTCATAAAATATTATTTATTATAATAATATTTTGTTTTTTTTATTATTATTATTTTTTAGTATTTTTTTAAGTCTTTTTTTATTTAATCTTTCAACTTTTTATTTATTAATTTATTTGATTTAATTTTTATATCATTATTTCAGTCTCTTTACTCAAGTTACGAGCTTAAAGGATTGGTCCTGTTAACTTGAATATTTTTCATTATTTATTTTTTTTTCTTTTCAATATTAAATTAATTAAAAATTAAGTTTTATAATTTATTTTTGTTTGTTTTGTAAAAGGTTATCTTGGTCTCATGACTTAGGTTATGAGTTTTACGGGTTTACCCAAGTTATTTTTTTTTTTAATTATTATTTTTTCAATTTCATCCTTCAATAATTGATGGATAATAAATTAAGTTTTGTATTTTATTTTAATTTATTTTTTATGAGGTTATTTTAATCTTAAGAACAGAGTCGTGCATGGGCTTAAAAGGTTTACTCGGGTCAGCTTTTTAAATTTATTTTCTATTAAGTTATCTCGGTCTCATGACTAGGTTTATGAGTTTAGTCATTTAACTAGGGGTGACATGGGGTTTTTTCTTCTTTTTTTTTTGCATTTTTTTTCAATTTCATCTTTTAACATTGGTTTTATTAGAAATTAAGCTTCATAATTTGTTTTAATTTACTTTCTATAATGTTATTCTGATTTCATAACATAAGTCATAGGTTTAACATGTTAATTCGGGTTTTTATTCTTTGTTTAAAGAGAGTTTTTTTTTTCTTTTAATTTTATTCTTTAACATTGAAAATTAAACTTTAAATTTGTTTTAATTTACCTTTTATGTTATAATAATCTCATATCATAGATCAAGTATTTCAGAAGGTAATTCAAATTAATCCAATATATTATTATTTTAAATTTTTTTAGTTAATTTATATTTTTATTAATAATTTAAATTATCTTTAAAACAGCAAGTCAACTCGTTTTGTCAAGCCAAAACTTTTTTTTTATTTTTGCTATTAGAAAAGCATAGATTTGCATTGGACGTGCCAATAATATAGTAAAAACCATAGAAGAACGACAAAAAGAAGATTAAATACTAGGGTAATTATCCCTTGAATTTACTAATATATATGCCTCCAACAGAGCACAGCAGAATATTAACGTACGTAGACGCCATGTTCACAATCCAAGGCCCTAGTGGGCTCCTTCAGACCAAAGAGAAAACAAGCAATCCAAATACAACACACCTAAACCTCTAAACTTCTAAATGGAACCTAAATACAATTACAGCACATTTGCTAGATTTTAGTTCAGAAGAACGCAACAATTTCCGTACCCCTTGGGGGGATTTATGTACACAAATCAGCCAAAATCATAATTCTTTAGCACTATCACTAGAATATGTTTGGTTGCTACATGGCGCCTTCATTCTTCCATCTTTGCAACTTCAGTGCCGTTTACATGCTCCTTAAAACCTGAAAA